>VWZZ01004534.1:73024-88418 GCA_013399095.1 Psophia crepitans | reverse complement strand
CGAGAGCGATGGAGATGCAGTCGTACTACACCAAGCTCCTGGGGGAGCTGAACGAGCAGCGCAAGCGGGACTTCTTCTGCGACTGCAGCATCATCGTGGAGGGCAGGATCTTCAAAGCGCACAAAAACATCCTCTTCGCCAACAGCGGGTACTTCCGAGCCCTGCTGATTCACTACATCCAAGACAGCGGCCGCCACAGCACCGCCTCCCTGGACATCGTCACCTCGGAGGCCTTCTCCGTCATCCTGGATTTCCTTTACTCCGGGAAGCTCGATCTCTGCGGGGAGAACGTCATTGAGGTGATGTCGGCGGCTAGCTATTTGCAGATGACCGACGTGGTCAACTTCTGCAAAACGTATATCCGGTCGTCGTTAGATATTTGCAGGAAAATAGAGAGAGAAGCCGCTTTCTACCAGGCCGATAGCGGGAGCGCTGCTGGCTCTGCCAGGGAGGGCATCTCGTACGGCGCCAAGAGCCAGTGCTCTGCCGCTGTCTCTTCCCTGCAGGACAAGGAGAGGGTTTCGGATTGCCAGAGGGATCCTCCCTGCGGTGAGTGCAGCAGCTGCCACCCCCTGGAGCTTGTGGTCAGAGACCCCCCGAGCAGCGGCTCTCCCAACGACGTCAATTCTTCACTGCCCAAGGGGGTGGAACCCAAAGTAGAGTTTGACTCGGATGAAGTGGAGGTAGAAGTGGGCGAGCGGCTGCCGCAGTATCCGACTCCGCTGTCCCTCGAGCAGATGGAAGAGGGGCTGCACGGCGGGCAGGCGATGGACCTGGCCTGCAATAACTACCACATGAAACAGTTCCTAGAGGCCCTGTTGCGCAACAGCTCGGCTCAGAGAAAGGATGATGTGGTTCATCACTTCGTCCGGGGCTTTGAGGGTAGGCCGGAGGATGCAGGGGTAGCCATGAGTTCCATGATGGACATTCACAGCGACTGGTATGGTGAGGACACAGGTGAGAGGACTCCGGGGGGTGCAGTCTGTGTAATTGAGGAGGAAACCGCTTAGTTGTGCGACTCCCTTTGTTACTCTCGTTCCTGTTCAGGAATATATTGCTGAATATTATGCCGTAGCAAAATAAACTATTGTTCTGGACTTCAAAAGAAAGCTGTACTCATTTATTCAGTGCAGCGCTTGGAGGTAAGTATCTCTGACAGCTTTTGCAGTCTGTGAAACAGATGCTGGAGCTTGGTGTTGGTGACGCTGCTTTAATAAACAGTCTCTTTGGGACCTTACTGAATGGCAGGCGATTTTTTAAAATGAGTCTTCCTCTCATAACGTGTTATAAAGAGGCATTGGAAAGATAAGTTGAGCTGCCACCAGAGGGATCTGCTGTAGAACCCAGCAGACCAGAAGGAGCTGATTCCACTGGAGCTCCTGCCAGCCCTTGGGTTGCTGGAGGACAGTCTGTTTGCTTGCTCTTACTTTGAATCAGTTTTATTCAATACTGAGCAATCCCTAGAAATTCTTTAGGGGCACTGAAAGCTTTAAATTTTGTGGTACTGCAGAAAGATGAGACTTAAATTTTACCTCTAGAGGCAGATTCGCTTCTCAGCTGCCGGTCACCTGGGGTGCCGCTGCCTTGCCAAGCCCAGCGCCTGGTGGGATGTCTCGCGCTGGCAGGAATGTCTCCTAGCAGCCATGGCAGGGACCTGGACAGGAAGGAGGTCGTGTCCACGTGCATTTCTCCTGAAGCGGACAAGAAGGATTTGGGCATTTTATCTGCTTATGGTAACAGTGCACAACTTGCCTCGGCCAAGCTGCCTTAAGAAGACGGGAGGTGCCTCTGACAAACCAAGCGCCGTCGTTCAGAATGTGACAAATGGAGTAACGGTGCAGGCCACAGAGAGGAGATCTGTCACAATGCTCTGCTCTAGAGAGCAACCTTACATTGATGTCATGGCAGCTCAGGCGTGCGTGTGTGATCTTAAAGCCAATAAACCCAATATTACCTCTCACAGCTTTAAAATAAGGAGTCTGATACAATCACAAATCCAGTCTTACAGTCACCGAGAGATGAGAGTTACGGGAACGGAGCGGTGTCACCAGATCGTGCCTGTGGCTTTTCATCTGTAGCCAGGCAAGAGCATCTAACACAAACTTGGCTTACTTCTTTCCCTCTCAAAATCCTCAGAGTGTCACTGACTCTTTAACAGGGAAATGCTTCTAGAATTTGATAAGAGAACATCAGGTGTTACAACAACATCTTAGAAATGTTAACGGTAGATGTGCTTTAAATAGGATTGGGGAAAAGCCCCCAAACCTTGCGTTCGGCTGTGTTTCTCTGCTGAAATGGAACAGTGGAAGCGTTTGGTAGTATCTCTTCTCTGCATTTAGTGCTCCCGCTGTCTTAAGTATTTCCACATGACAGCAGAAATGAGAAATGCAAAGTCTTGATAAAAGAACGGCTCCCTCGTGCCTTCAGGCTGACAGACGAGATAAATGCCACTTGCTTGCAAGTGCCCGCGTCTGTTCCGGTTGTCCTGGTCCCCTTCCCAGCCGGTGGACGGTAAACAGGCACCTCTAGAGAGCCTGGAAGTGAGGCAGGGCTAAGAACTTTTTTTTTTAAGGAGAGCTCTGAATGTCCAGCGGGGATTAGCAATACTTGGGAAGGCCCAAAACTAGGCAAGATGAATTTCATTTGATGGCCACACGTTAATACTAGCCACTCCTCTTTTTTTTTGAGACTAGGTTGGACAAACTTTAGTACAATGAATGTTCTGCAGCTCCACCAGTGTAACTGTTAATGCAAACACTCCCGAATCAGTACCTGAAACAGGGAAAACTAATCTTGTAGTTTAACATCTCAACCTTGTGCTGGAAAGGAAGCTCGTAGCTGGGCTGATGCTGGGAAGCTTGGCAATCCCCATCTTTGTGTAAAACGTGATCTTCAAATTTAATTCCTCTGCGTCTGACTTCATAAGTTACCTAGCACTTGTGTGCATATAGTCTGATCTCATGAAAAGTAAAATATCATCGGCAAACCTATCGGAGTCCTTCATCCTGTTATTACCAATGGAAGGGCTAAAGTGAATGGCAGCATTGGTATTTTTTGATGGGTTCCTTGCATCTAAATTTATGCACGTTGTAAAAGCATGTGGGAAACATTGCATGCTACTGCCTGTAATTTGTGTTAAAGATTTTAGTTTCTAATGCTGTTTAATGCTAATGGTATCTACAAAAAAAAAAAGAGGCGACTTTCTACGACTGAGTGCGGAGACCCCGCTGCGCTAAACGCACATTTTTGGCACTTAATTAAATGGCTTCTTAAAATAAAATTCATTTGTTTTTCTGTTGGGAGCCAACTCCCTTAGAGTATCAGCTGTGTAAGCATAGGCAAGCTGATTTTCAAGGGACTGGATCATCTGCAGCTGCATGAATGGCTTCTGCAATTGCACAACCTACCGAAATTCCAGGTAAGCCAGAGACAGAAAGAGGGGAAAGTCAATTATCTTGACTCCGCTTTGCAGCAAGGAGGAGAAGCAGCCAGCGTGGCGAACGCTGGTGACCTGCCCGCTCTAACGCGCTGTGTTTTCTTTCAAAAGGTGATGTGTTAGTTGTGCCAATCAAGCTTCACAAATGTCCGTTCTGTCCCTACACGGCTAAACAGAAAGGAATACTAAAACGGCACATTCGCTCTCACACAGGTGAGAGACCCTATCCCTGTGAGACGTGCGGGAAGCGTTTCACTCGGCAGGAACACCTCCGGAGTCACGCTTTAAGTGTAAGTTTGAAAGATTTTATCTGTCGGTGAATTTTTTTAAAAGTTTTTGGTGTTTCCCAGTCATATTTCCCAAAATACGTCGGGCAAAATGATCGTGGCCAACGTGAGAGAAACTTTTCTAATTCTAAGTTTAGGCCACCGGTATGTTCATTAGTATTTACATAGCCCCAAATGTTTTTATCGCTGGAAATGTGAGGGGATCATCTTCCCTTTAGCTTAAGCGTAGATGTTTTTCTGTTCTGTATGCGAAGCAGCACCCCAGAAGGAGCTAAAGCAAGAAGGCAGATGGCTGTTTTTACCGTAATGTTTTATCTTTAACTTCAGGTGCATCGATCGAACAAGCCGATTATCTGTAAAGGTTGCAGGAGAACGTTCACGAGCAGCCTGTCCCAAGGATTACGACGCTTTGGCTTGTGCGACAGCTGCACTTGCGTGACCACTACCCACGAGGACTCGATGCCCATTAACCTCAGCCTCATGGAGCCTTCATCGGAAGGCCAGGAGAAGGGGGACGCGGATAACGACTGGCCCATATATGTGGAGTCTGGAGAGGAGAATGATCCTGCTGATGACGATGATGGCGATGGTGATGACAAGCAGGAAATCCACAGGAGCTTATCAGACCGAGAAACACTTATGTAGCAGTGAGAGGAGAGTGGGAGGATTTAAAGTGTCTCCCTGATAGTGGTCAGTCTGCAATGAAAAACTGCTTATTTGCCCAATTAGTGAGACTGTGCTGTTTTTTATTATTCCATTTTTTAATAGAAGAGTAGGGAGAACTGGAATTTTTAATACTTTTAAGTTTTCAGTGCTGTGCACCAGAAATCTGTGAAGAATCTTCTGTCTAGGGTTCACAGAGGTTATACTTGAGCAATTTCCAGTGGTGTCTCTGCCTCCTAGTTTTGATTT
This sequence comes from Psophia crepitans, assembly GCA_013399095.1. NCBI lineage: Eukaryota > Metazoa > Chordata > Aves > Gruiformes > Psophiidae > Psophia > Psophia crepitans. The sequence continues at coordinate 83,783 of VWZZ01004534.1, read as the reverse complement.
TGCAGGTGGAACATCTCTGTTTCGTTTTGATAACAGGTTTCTTCAAATACGCTCTCATGGTCCTTAATCCCTGATCTGAAAGGGGCACCATCTTCTCTCTGAAGATTACATGAAAAGAAATGTGGCTGTCATCCATTACCTTGGGACTTTCCTAAACTAAGTTGTGGTCCTTCTGTATCAAGACAGTATTATTTAAATTGTAAACCTCAAGTGTTTGCTTAGACCAGATTTGACCTGGAAACCAGGGGAGACAAACCAGGATAGCAAAAAGATGCTGCTGCTGAAAGCACAGACAGTAAGAATAAATACGTTTCACGTGTCTCCTTAATTGCAGGTATTTAGAGAACGAGCTTCTCTTTCTGAATTGTTTTTACTGCATCTTCCTCTTTCAAGAGCTTGGACTACAGATCTCCAGGTGTGTCTTTAATGTCACTTTGACAGTAGTAGTCTTGGCTTAAGACATATTAAGCACACGTTACAGTGTCTAGTGTCCTGGTCCCTTGGTTTAGACTAAGTGAACTGCCCGGTTTTCTTCAGCTTTTTACAGTAGAAGTTAAAAGCTGTCAGTCAGGTTACTTGGGAATTCTGATTCTAGCAGATTAAATAGCCAGATTCACCGCTGATGTAGCCGAGCCATGCATACCAAACAGCTCAGAATACCCTTTTTGAAACAATTGGGTAGGAAAGCTCAGAAATTTTGACTAACCTCTTCGTATGCAAATCCTTTTCATTCTCTTTTACTATATTTTCTTCTAGTATTTGGTGATCCTTCTCAAGGTTTATGTTGTCATGGGAATTTATCCAAGTGCTCTTTAATTTTTTACAAAAAACCCTTTAGTGTGGACCTCGTGTTTCTTTGCTGGCATAGCTAAAGGTTGGCTTTCAAAGGAGGTGAGATTTTTTCACCTTCCCAGTACCAAGTTGATATAAGCTATCCAAAAAATCAAGCTGGGAAGCTATGGAAGAAAACACACCACCAACAGAAAGCCTGTTTGCTTATGGGTAACCTGCTGCTTCCTAATGAAGAGACAGAACTGAAATATACTGTGAAATTAAGACTGTTAATGCTTCTTTACTGTGTTGTTCATAAGTGTTTCATGAAAAGGCAAATAATTTGAGCCTGTCTAGCTGGAGTAAGTGCTAGATGAGAAGCCTGTAGACAGACATGGCTGACAAGGGATGAGCAGTTCCTCCCACTTTACAAGACAGTGCTTCTTGAGGGTTTTACTGTAAAGACTTTACACTTGGCAAACGTTAGATGGAACCTAAAAAACAAAGAGCCCTCTGATTTAACCTGCTCGGGTTTTTTTTGTTTTTTTGCATACCTTGTGCTTTTATTTTACATACTGCAAAAGAACAGTTCAGCTTCCCTATCTGCTTCACCCTACAGTGAAACAGTAGTCCTATAGTGATGTGACAATTTACTTGTGAGAGGTGATATCACAACTGCAGTTAAGACTTCCCTTACCCGATCAAGTAGGATGAGGAAAGAAGAAACAAGCTTCTTGTTAAACAAGTCCTTTTACCTTCTGCTGTTTTCACCAATCACTAGTAAAGAGACTTGTTTTGAAATGGTCCGGTCTAAGATCTTGACGAGTGCCACCTTTGCAAAAAGATGCTGGCATCACATGCTACCTTTATTTTCTGTAGTTTAAGCTGTGTAAGCTTTCAGTGGTCCCTATTCCGGGTCATCCGTAAATTTGAGTTTGTACTAGTTGAACGGTATCATAGCGACACACATCATCATAGGGGAATCTTGCTGGGACAAGATCTTTTTAAAAAACCTCAGGGCTTTATAGTCCCTATTTTAGTCACTTAGGTTAAGACCGTCGAAGAGACAGCTCATGTTGATGCCGTATTTGGAGCTGAGCTCCTGTGAAAATCCTCCTGTGGTTTTGGGTTCTCGGCACGTTTGAAAATCTCAGCAAAATGTGGGTTTGTAAATCATGCCAGCACAGTTGAAAATGCCACCTCCAGCCTACCAGGGTGAGTCTTTTGGACTACTGCTCTATTTCTGTTGAGTCCACCCAACATCAGAGGGTATTTTATTTTTTTTTTATCTGCTTATCTGATAAAGGAAGAACTTCTCTGTGTGAGAACACCTGAAAGACAGTCACTGTATCTGTGTTTGTTAGGAGACTGACTTGCTAATGGAAGTGGAGTAAGAATGTAAATAGGAATCCAAAATGCTATCTAGTGACCAGGCATCCCAATTTCTGGTCATTCTAGCGTGAAGATGCCACCTCGTTGTAAATATTGGTAGAGGCCACTAGATATGGAGTATCAGCTGAGGGTGGTTCTGGCTAGTGCGCCACGATTAAACTGCCGGAAGATTTAGCGTCTCCCACGGCTGAGCCGTGTTGAGGTGCGGGCTAGCGAACTCTGAAACTGTGAAGACACTCAGAGTGGGGAAAATTAACCTCTTGCGAAAGTCAGTGTGTAGTAAGAGCTGCAGGAATGACTGCAGAGACCTTCAGCAATTTTCAACCTTTCTTTGGTCTTAGAGATTGTTCTTGTGTGTCTTGTGCATAGAGAATGGAGCTGTGTTAAGGTTTGTGTAACACTGGGTAAGGGGTGCGGGTGGGGGGTGCGCCGGTCCCGTTCCAGATTGAGAGTGACCACCAAAATCGATGTTTCCTGTTGATCTGTCATATTGTGCTGCTCTGTTTTCAGTGGAGTCCTTCAACCTTTGTATGTAGAAAAGGATGTAGCTTATCCACATTCTTGTGACCAGATGTTCCTGTAAACCTGTTTGCTGTGCTTTCCACTTAGTTTTTGGATGTTTTTTCCTGAAATCTTCCATTGTAGATCCAGCCTGTACAAGCTTTGAGAAAATGACGTAGCTGTTTTAAAATATTCATATGGTGCTTAATGAAGAATCAAAAAAAAAAATGTTTTTAGGAAAGTTATTTCTAATATAATCTCTTTCTCAAAGTTTTTTAAAGGCCGTGCAGACTACGTATCTTAAAGTCTTAGCTCTACGTAATTGACTTTGTTTAGGAGTATACGTTTTAACGTACTTTTGCACATAATTGCACTGTATTTCACTAAAGGAATACATGCTGCACTGGTACTCGTAGTGCATTTAACCTCTTGGTGCAAGACCTTGTAAATCTTCCAAATGTGGTTATTTAATTTACTGATGTTTTGTAAGGCAGTTTCATAACTGAAGTCCTTTAGTCTAGTTTAAATGACGAATTCTTATAAACCGAACCTTATTTGTAGAAGTGACTTAACTATATTTGTGGATCTTGGAGCATTCTGGAGCTTTTTGATTGTCTAGAAAATAAAACTCTCTGCGAGGGTTGCTTTGATTTTTTTACCGTTCAAAAGTTGACTGAGTAAACCTGAGAGTGTTTAGATTAAGTCTCACATTTCAATTTCTGGGAATTAAAAATTAATATATCCATTCCTGGCAGCAGACACGTTGCAGGCAAGAATCAGATTCTTGGTAGGAAAGGATTAAAAGGATGCTATCGATTTAAAACCCAGCCCGCTGGTTTTTGTGGGTTTTTTTTTAGAAAATCTTTTATATTATTAACACTGACTTTGTTTCCTTTCTAGATTTTGTAGTTTTATAATCATCTTAACTTTTTTAACTCTTTTTAAAGCTTTTCATTTTTCATGCTGGGTTAGAAAAATCCATGCACCTGGGAAGCAGTCCCTGATCCTGACTACAAGGAAATGCTGTCAAATGCCGACAATAAAATGCATGCGGGTGGGGGGAAACAGACTTGAAAATACTCTCTAGATAATTTTGAATTACACTGGATATTTCACAGACAGACTTCTTTAAACGTGCTTTTACAGACTATGATATTTAAAACCGGTATTTACGTGTTGGTTTAGAATATCCTGAATCAATGAAAAAAGTAATAACCCCTTCTTTATTCTCACTGTTCTCATTTGAACAGTGAAATCTGTTCACTTTTGGGAACTTTAGGTTTATACATTTTTATTTCGGAAGTGCCTGAGAATTATTCATCTTTCAAAACATCTTTTTTTTTTCTTTTTTTTTTTAAATCATTAAAACTTTTTTTTGTTTTTAGTATTAAAGATCTTTGGATCCACCTTAAGTTGACAGTGCCCTTCAATGTGCAGGTAAAAACTGCATTTCTTCTCTTCCAGGCTGCTGTTAACTTGTCAAGCAAACAACTGAAGACAGTCTGGTTTTTGCCTTTTGTTGGATTGTTTGAAATTCAGATTCTCGTACATGTCTAGAAATGTTAGTGACATGTATGAGAATGTAAAGGGCACAAAGCTGTTGAAACCTTGCCAGCAGCTCCGTTTATACACGTACACGTGGTGTGCATGCCCACACAGAGCTGCTTTTAGGTCTGGAGGTACAGATGCCATCTCTGCCATGTAGGTCAGCAGAGCACTTTCAGTAAAACACGACCAGTGCACGTATCAACCTTTTTGGTTTTTATTAAGTGGTTACGGGCAGGTGTCTATAGTAAATTAAAAAGGGAAAAAAACCCCACAGCACGTAACAACCAAACAAAACAAATGCTGCCCCTCTCCCCCCAAACCCCCTCCCTCTCAAAGCACCTTGCTGTATGCAGCAATTTTAAATGCCATCCCCAAATACCCAAAGGCAGCGTGCTAGGCTTTAAACTTTGGACTGCCAGTTGAGATGCAAAATATTTTAACTGACAAAATACAGGAGTGTCTACTTCTTATATGCTTTTAGCATCACCAGCTAAGTCCTCTGAAGGCTTAGACACGCGATCCATCCCATTGATCACAATAATTACAAGGGTATAATGTAAGTGTACATCGACAGTTTTGCAGAATTACAAATCAAATCGGCTCCTAGAAATTCTTGAAGTTCTTCAGTGGCAAGGCTTATTTTAATTTTTAGCTGCTGGCTTCTTTTTGGGTTGGAGGAGAATTATGTGAACAGAAATTTAATTTTAGGGCCAATGACTGTGCACCTGATTTTTCAAATTCTGTCTTGTTTGGTTATTAATAACTAAAAGATGCGAGCTCTGACCCAAACCAGTGTGTTTTACTCAAACACAGGAAGCTTGTTTTAAAATTGATTTCTTCTTGTAGTTGTTTGTGTTTCTAATACAATTCAGACATCTTTTGTTGGTAAATAATAGCTGTTGGTAGCTATAACAGCTATTTCTCGATCAGAAAAAGATCTAAATACCTCAGTCTTTAGAGACTTTGAGGATTCTTCTCTCCTCGTGCATGAAACTGAAAACCAGATACTCACTAAACTACACAGGAGTTAACAGTTTGGGGAGAAGCCCTGATTTTAGGACCCCCTTAGTTTAGATACCATCATGCAGATGGATTTATGGCTGGATTGAAGGATCTTTGTAAATCTCCAAGCCCATTCCAGGATCTGTCCAAGTGAAAGCCAGTACAGTAACGGCACTGTATTATTAAACTAGGTGCTGTATATTTGTTGAGGCAGGAGAGGAAGATTTTCACTTCCGAAAACCAGTGTGTGAATGTTGCCAGTTAACGCAGCATCTCTGGGCAGATCAGTGGTGTCGTTCAATCAAAAGTAAATTGTCCTGAAACACTAATTGGTACAGCAGCATTTTCATTTTTACCATCTGACTCTGATGTACCTGAAATCCAGTTACCGCAGCTTTCTCTGAATGTTCGTCCTCTTTTACACTTTTTAATGTTTTAACTCTTCTTTTGTTTACTGAACTTTTAAACGTAGGAGATTATGACTTTTTAAAGTGCTCCAGTACAGGCAAAATAAGGGTACTTTAAAACAACCACCAAACACCAAAACAAAGAAGAAACAGCATCCAGTGTTAAGCAGATTGTTTTGATGAGAAAGACGGTGCTAGGGAGTGGAAGAAGGAACTGATATCCGGCGCTCTGCTTCCACGGGTATTTGGGATCAATAGTTCTACGTGGGAAAAAGATGGAGCAAAGTTCGGAATCGTGGGTCTTCACAGTATTTCACAAAAGACAGCTCGGCAGCGTTCACAGGCGGTTCCGAGCACAATCCGGGCGGCAGAGCGAACCCAGCAGACCTTTCCAGACTGAGTAACTGGGCGCTTTCCGCAGATCAGAGAAGTTGCACTGATGTTTTACCACAACCTGCCGGATCTGCAAGTGGACCTGTCCTGATGTTGAGATGTCTGTGAGCATTTGTATCAGGATGCAAGAGAGAGAAACCAAATTGAATCAAAGTTGGGAATTAATGTGCATCACCACCATACAGGCAATTTACCTTTTGTAAGGGGTGGGGATCGAATCTTTACGTGCTTTTTGTAATGTTTTTTCTACAGTGGTCTTCATTGTCTTTATTGTATGTTAAATTGTGTATGTTCTATATATGTTTATATTGGTGTATGTAGTCTGGTTCTTTTATAGTTAAGGAACAGAAAACATTAAATAAATACTAATCTTACAGTAAGTATACATTTTTTTCCACTTTTTTTCCATGAAGGATGTGGGGCACTGAAGCCAGTGGGTGCTCTGAGGGCCACTGGGTTGTCACCATCGTTGGTGAAAAGGACTCTCAGTGTGGGAGAAGGACAGCGGGAGTGCAGGGCAATCCAGGGAGAGGAGAGGTTGTCGGGGAGCTTGCTAATGATTTGGGGAGAATAAATTGTTTAGGTCAAGGTCCAAGTCATGAATGTAGATGAGCTGTATGCAAATATACTCACAATTTTAGGTGTTGAGGGAAGCTGGGTGGAAGATAACATATCTAACAAGTATTTAATTTAATTCTATTGGTACAGGATTAGGATTTCGGGTTCCTAGCACAGAGAAAACTACTGCCAAGTTCTGCTGAGACACTTGTGCAGCTGCTGGCTCTGTTAACCCTGCCATGGAATCTCAGTCTTTCCCCAAGCTGTAAATTCTGTTCAGAAGATCGTCTGCTCGGCTATTGAGGCGTACTGGCAGATGGAAGATTCTTCCCTGTACTCAACATTTTAAGGACAGTGTATTATGATTTCCTTTTCATTTTCAAAACCGAAGTGATCTCCTGGTGACCTGGAGGCTGAACAGACATTTGCATTTGTACTAGAAGACAACAAGGATGCAGCTCGGGATCTTCATGAAGACCACTGAACCGCAGAACTCGTGGGTCAGCCTACTGGCTTTGTCACGAGGAAAGCTGATGTCAGTAAAGATGATGCCGAGGCAAATGAACTAAAGCCAAACATAAGCTGGCAGTGTATTAAATGAAAACTGTAAACCCATTCTTAATTCATTTCTGGTGTCTCGCTTATACCCTTTCGTCCAAGCCACGTCTGCGTAACTTGAAAAGCTCTTTCATTATGAGGGGGATATGGTCTTATCTTGCATACTTTGTATTCCTCAGGGCATTAGGTCCTGTAACTCTGGCAGGTTTCCTGACATGGAACAATTAGCAACTCACATATGAGCTACTAAAAACTATATATTTTTATGTCACACACAGTTTCTCCAAAGCTTTTAAACAAAGAGAATGTTCTCAGAAAATTACTTTTACTTTAAGAGGTATAACACTATTTTAAAAGCAACAATTTTTGCAAGAGCATGGATTAAAATTCCTGCTGTTCACATTTTTTCACTAAATGTATTTTTAGATCCAGTGCAAAAAAAAAAAAAAAAAAACCAAAACAAAACAAGGCAACTAATTAATTCCTCAAGAATGGTACATTTCTGATCTAGTGGAAAAAAACTGTGGCTATTTCTTCAGTGGCAGAAAAATGAAAGAAATTGCGTAGCTTTAGCCCAAGGCTATATGCAATTTTACTTATACTTTCAAAATTAAAAAAAAAAAAACCAAAAAAAAACACCAAAACTCTTGGTAAATGCATATTGCTTTACTCGCACATTTGGGAAAAATCCATTGTAACTTCAACAAATTAATGTTGTGAATCAATGCATGTCAGTCTTTGAACTACGGTACTTCAGTTGTTCTAGTATAAGCTTTATTTTAAGGAAAACTGAAATCTTTTAACTGGTGTTACTGTTAATTACATTTGGTTACCAAAACCCAAGTAAGACAATGCAAAATTTATGTTCATAATTTTTGTATCAGAACTAACAATGTCATTTTTAAAAGCCAATTTGTAAATTATTCTCTGAAAAGCAGACTATTAGTCTTGCTTTGCAACACTGCTCCTGCTGTTGCTGTGAGAAGCACCTCCTCCACATAGTTGCCAAGTTTATTCCCATTGGATAAACTCTCCAAACAATATCTCAACTTAAATGGAACTTTCTTGGCTAGAAACAGTAACTCTGAAATTTAGAAATGACAAAATAAATACATTTCTAGCCTCAGTGGATTGTTTGTGATGGATTATTGTGCAAAACAGGGCAAAATCAGTCCCGCTGATAGAGAAAACCAAAGTCTGTTCCATGGCCATTTCTAGCTGCAGCGAGAGGACTCCTGGGCAAGGTTTCTGAAGTATTGTCAGGAAAGCACTTGCAACATCTTTAAAAATTCTAATTAAGCTACTCTACATACCACTGCATTTTTTTCCCCTACTTCTTAAATTCTATTACCTGTTCCTAGCAGATGGAGAACCCTTGAGGTCCTATTAATACTGCTACAAACTACCAAGCGATGCACTCTCCGGTATACAAGTGAAAGTACCAATTACCTGAAAAGTCAGCTAAGTCAAACAGAGCAAATATCTACAAATGATTCTTTTCAAAAGGAAGTCTTCAGCAGATGAAATAATTAGGGCACAGATCTGAAAAAAGTGTGTAGAATGTTATATAAAAGAGGTGCAACTTAATTGAATTGGCAGGCAACATCAACCTTGAGAGCAATGAATTCAAGCAGTATTAAAACCTGACACTGCAAATAAATTTTCTGGTTTATATCAAACAATCTAAGTGATTGTTTAATTGTTTGTCGTCTTTATTTCTCAATACCAGAATTAGTAACTGAAAGTTTATGTCAGCCAGCAATAAACTAAATTCTATGAAATTTCCCAACTTGAGACTTTTGAGTCAAATCAGTTGCTCTACGGACGAAGACCACGAGCAATATTTTAACCTGAATACTCTTCCAGTATCCTACAGTTTGTGACTCGGGGACTTCTGAAAGCACGGGGCATTGCTATATGCCTAATTTCTGTTGCCTATGACAAGCAGTTCCAGAGCCTAACTACACGTTATGCACAGAACAACATCCTCGTGTTTGCTCTGCCCCTGCCACCCACTAGCTCTGCCTGCTATCGCTTTCCTCTTGTGCTGCAGTAGGCAGGGACCGATCCCTGCCTATCGATCATCCCATGATTTTATAGATTTTCATTTATTGCACCTGCTTTATTTTTCTCCTAGTTCAGACATCTCTCACTCTACAGACATTTGTACAAAGCTTTGCCAGACTTTTGTCATTTCTCCCGCTCTGAAGCATTACAGGTTTCCTCTTGGAAAGGAGTGACCCTGGGGCTGCATATAGCACTCAACATGCAGGTGTGCACATTAATTAATGGTAGGAGCTGCGAGAAGCTGGGTGCTAGGGTTGTTACATTACCCTGAAAGGGGAATGATGAGGACAAAGCTGCTAACGGTCCTCTGGGCTGACTTTGGAATCACTTCTGCTCGTACACTCTTTAGGAACTGATGTAAAAGCAAGATAAATTACATGAAATTTGCAGGTGACACTGCTCAGAGGATGACTACAGATCGGCGATGTGACACGGCTGGAAAGGGCTGGTACATCGCACCGAAATATTTTCAGTTGATAATTAACACCATTGCCCAGTGGACTGAAAAGATTCATGTGAAATACTATGTAAATTCCAATCACTTTCATGGTCAAGAATGATTAATTTAAGCTGGTCAGGTACGGAGTGGAGTCCTACGCAAGCAGAATGGGTCTCATGAAAGATTTTAAAAGTATGGCCTGCATCTGAAAGGAGATGGAACCTACAAAATTATGGAGGTTTATTAAAAAGAAGAAATTAAGCTGGTGAGAAATATTGTTACAATATAAATAGGTATAAATTGAATATGAATAAATGAATAAATGTATATAGTATACTGGGAGAACATTTCTAACTATCAGAGGAAAGAGTCTTTAAATGTCTTTCCCATTTTGCTATAGTGGGGAAAGGAACGTAAATTGTTTCAAGATGGAACGTCTTAAGTTTATGGGAGGGAAGGAAAAAGGACACAAAGAATACAGCTATGGCAGAATGGCTTCCATGGGAAAACAAGTATTTATGAGAAATAACCGGGGTGTCAAGAACACAGAAAAGACCCTGGTGGCAAGAAGAGGAAGGTGAAAGATACCAAACTTAGAGTGAGAGAAGGTGAGAGGTTCAGATGCTAACTTGGATTTTGGACCTGTTTTTTTCAGAAGATAACAGATATGAACAGGGAAAAAAAATGTTACATATCCTTTTGAGGAAGCTGTAGGCACGTTAAAGGAGGATTTGGGTCATCAAATATGCTATACATAAAGGTGCGAGAAGGAAGCATCTAGGGCATCACATCCCCTCCCGGACAGCGCGTGGGTGTGGGAAGAGGCGAGCAGCCCCGAGTGCAGGGCGACCAGGCAGAGGAAGCCGCTGGGCTGCGCCTGCAATCGGTGCGTTGCCCCTTTAATTGTGTCCCCAGCCCTCGGGCGTCTCTGTCCAACGCCCACGTCAGCAAATACCTTTTGTTTCTCTCACGTTCGGGCTTCCAGGGCTCGGGGCTGCGGGACCAGCGCGTCGCCTCTCAGGCACTGCGAGCCCCGACGCGGGGCCGGGGACCCCGCACCCACCGCCCGCTCCCCTCGGCTCAGCGGCAGCCGCCCGCAGGACCCAGCCGGTGAGTGGCGGTT
>VWZZ01004534.1:49703-62787 GCA_013399095.1 Psophia crepitans | reverse complement strand
CGGGCGTCCCGGGCTGCCCACGGCCGAGCGACCAATTCGGACGGGCGTGCGGGTGAGTGACGGCGGCCGCCGCCAATGCCGGGGGAGCCGGGGGGCCGGCAGGGCTGCGGCCGCCGGGGCTCTGCCGCCGCCTTGCCGTGCGGTCCTGATGAGCTCTGGCCCGGGCAGTGCCCGCAGCGGACGAAGTTAAGGCGCGGGCGCTGTGGCAGCCGCGGCATTCCCCACGGACGAGCCCAAGTTCTTTTTCCTCAGTAACGGTTCACGTCATTGTCAATGTAATCTTACTTGATTTAGGATATACCGTGATCCTGCTGAGGCATCTTTTCACCTCTTACAGAGTTGTTAAGTTCCTTCTCTGGTGTTATTATGCGGGGTAGGGGCTGCAGGGAGTTTGGAGATATACCGGAATGTGATTAACTGCACCATTTTAATGTTTTTAAAAATACAGCTCATCCCTTTAAAATAGGATTCAGCAACATTGGTTTAGATTGTCACGATTATACTTGCTTTTTACTTTAGAGCAAGACTCCCTGTTCCTCCCTGACTGGCATGGAGATTTCTTCCCATCAGTTTCACCTCCTAGAGCAACTAAACGAACAAAGGAAGCAAGACTTGTTCTGCGACTGCAATATCCTGGTTGAGGGAAAGGTCTTTAAAGCACATCGCAATGTGCTGTTTGCCAGCAGCGGCTATTTCAAAATGCTCCTTTCGCAGAGCTCGAAGGAGGCGAGTCAGCCGACGACAGCTACTTTTGAGGTTTTCTCTCCAGAGACATTTATGGTTATCCTGGACTTTGTGTATTCAGGCGTATTGCCTTTAACCGGTCAAAATGTGATCGAAGTCATGTCGGCTGCTAGCTATCTGCAGATGACAGATATTCTTAATGTCTGTAAGACATTCATTAAGTCCTCTCTGGATATTAATGAAAAGGAGAAGGATCATTACCTCAGCCTTTCGGCCAAAAGTACAAACAGTGAACCTGCCCATCCATCTCCTTATCGGTCAAGAAGGAAAGCAAAGAGCAACCCCAGGCGCTCCTGTTCCATCCCGGATGAAAAGGCTAATCCGGTGAATGAAAATTCCTGGAGTAGCTACAGCAGCTATCTGTCCTCACAGGTGATTCTTCAGCAGGCAGAAACACAGCTATCGAAAAGAGGCAGAAAACAGGGCTCAACGAGAAAGCGCCGAAAGCACCTCGGACTGTCGCAGCCCCGTGATTTTGTGCAGTGTAAATCAAACAAGGCTGAGCGGGCCAGCGGAGGTTGCGGCGCATCAGATTCCAGCCACATCTCTCGGGTTAGAGAGGAGGTTGAGTGTGATGCGGAGAATGATGTCGGTCATGATAATTACGGATACAGTCACGAATCGGAACCGATACCGAAAAGGTGGTCTGTTGCTCAGCTAGAAGAAGAACTTTCAAGAACTCCCGAGTTCATGGAATTAAAAGCAGAGGAACTGTACACCTCAATGCCTACAATTTTAGGTGTCATGAGTAGCTGGAACAAAGGTAAAAAATACATACGGTTTTGTAAAGTTTGTCTTTCTTTCAAAGAATTCAGGTGGTCTTTTGGAGAGAATTTGTATGCCTGCATGAATAGCAAAGTGATGCCTAGAGTTGCAGATTATTTTCTTGATCTACTCGCTTACAGTGCCTAACAGAATGAGAGACTTTGAAGCCAGAACAGGGCATGAGAATTCGAATCAGAGAGCTTGACTCTGGCATTCTGTAAATTAAAACAATGCATGCCAGATTATTTGGACTCAAGAGGAGTTTAGTGAAGTCTCAAGAGCTATAATTGACTTGGGGACCTGCAGGACTGAATTTCTCTTGTAATACCCCCAATTCCTGGCAGCAACAGAGGCATTCCACCTAAATCCAGCCTAAGTCCTTTGCAAGAGAAGGTCCTGTTGTTGGTGGGACGCTGCTTTTCTCTTAAGGTCCAAACCAGCCCAGACTTCACGAGTTTTGGCCACACTGTGTAAAGCATCTAAGCTCTTGATGGACTGACAGCACGTGCCTGAGATGGTGGAATAAAGCTGACGGGTATTCTTACGTGCGTTGCTTTGGAATGTAATGTACCTGTGTTTTATTACAATTGCATATTTTTAAGACTTTGGGCATCCTAGTATAGTACATAGAGATTATAAATGTCACAGCTATGAACTATTAGCTGATGGAAGAGGCAGATATGATGACTATGTATTATAGCTATGTATTTATGATCATCTGTATCTGAAAAAAATACCCTAAGATAGATTATACTATCAAATGCCTATTCAACGCATTCAGTAAGAATACTGCGTTTGGGGAATTACATCGTGGGATTTTTCTTATTTAGTGACAGACCAGAGGAAAAATGAACTGCTGCTTATTTAAACTGAAAAATTAATCCAACTACTACACAAAGACTACAGATGTTTCACACTTTACCCATATTTCTCCATAACAGATGACCTACCTCGCATGCGATTCAAATGCCCCTTCTGTACGCACACAGTGAAACGACGAGCAGACCTGAAGCGACATCTTCGGTGTCACACCGGGGAGCGACCGTACCCATGCGAAGCGTGTGGGAAAAGGTTCACCCGACTAGAGCATTTACGTAACCACTTCCAAACGGTATGCCGTTTCAGTCGGAGATTCAGCCTAGAAAAAACACACGAGGTTTCACTTGTACCAGCTGTTCAGTCATTTCCAGAACTAATACCAGAAAAGCATCCTAGCTGCACATCAGCTTTAACTATTCACTACTTAAAATTGGCAAATTATTTTTTTAATTCCATTTTTAAGAATGATTCAGTGAATTTTCTTTTCCTGAAAATAAATCAATAAATACCTGCTTTCGGATGAACACTGACATTTTCAAATTTTAAATCTCTTTAGATACATCAGGCCGGCAAACTGATCTGCAGAAAATGCAAGTGTCACGTAACTGACCTAACAGGATGCGTTGTTCAGCAAGGAACACGACGCTACAGACTGTGCCATAAGTGTCTAGCAGAAGCTAATTTTGACAGCATCCCTGATGATTTAGATGCAGAACATTCTCCTGTCTCCTCCATGGAAAACAAACGTTCCAAATGGGCTTTGGCAGAGGAACAGACATCAGAGACAATGGAGGAGGAACCGTATAATTTGGTTGTCCGACACATTAACGATGATACTCCAGAGGACGTAGATGAAAAGGTGAAACCAAATCTTAGGTAGATCTGTTTATGTTATTTGTTACTGTTGTATTCACAATTAAATTACTTGTGTTGTACCAACTAATGCTGGTTTATTAGTTTCATTATTACTAAAATTCTAGTATGAGAGGCAAAATACGGACCACAAACAAGCCATTTTGTACTTACAGACATGCAACAGTGTAACTACTTCTAAATATCATCCAGAAAGTACTTGTAATCTGGGAACCATTTAGAAGAATTGCTTTATATTTCATCAAAGACTTGCTCAGAGCTCCTGTTCATAATGAAAGTGTGAACTGTTTTACAGTTCTACAAAGATTCTATATAGATTTTTAAAAAACAAATATTTATAATTTGCTTTGAAAAAGTCTTACTAAAGTAAGCAGCTCAGAGATGTAAACCACATTTTGTTGACACTGTAGTTAATATGTATATAAACTTCAGAAACTTGGTAAGAAAGGAGCAAACAAGTGGAATTCTTCCTGCTGAAGAACCTATTTATGAGAGCTTTGTTTTCTGAGTGAGCTTTCTGCTTCTTATAGTTCAGGAAAAGCACGATTAGTTTTAAACAGTACACACAGCCATACAGGGCAGAATAATGAACAGAACATCTATAGTGCCCTTGGACGGTAGGAGCTTGCCTTTTCAGTGGTTTTGTGCTGTGGATTTTAAACAAAGATACACTAACATGGTTCCAAGGAAATAAAAGTCCATCACTGGAAGTACAGTTGTCAGGTTTTTTCCATTTTTTTTCAGGACTGGCACAAGATTTGCTTAGACTCCTGTCTGTCTTATGCTAAGATAATAAAGAGGACAAGTCCCTTTAATTTCAGTGAGACACTTGTGACTTAGGTCATGGAGCTACTTTAGACTAAAGACTTTCCTGCTCATGTAAATTTAGGACACTTAATGTCTGCTTGGCAGTCGGCATAAAAACATTTGTTTTTAAGGACAACTTCCCTTAAAGTTTAAGCAAACTTTGTAATTCTGGAGCCTCTTCAGCTTTTGCAGTAAACATTTTTCTCCTAGTCATTTGGGTCAGAGAATCTCCATTTGCTAGAGAAACTGAAAATGCTTAGTACTAAAATGATTTTTTAAAAAAATACCTCAGAATGTATAGAAGAAACGTTCTGAATGAGAGCAGATAATGGCATTTGCAGTAGGTACTTTTGATAAAGAGCCACTGTTTGGTCTCATGTCTCATTTTACGCTACGTTTCCTTTCGTGTTAGCAGCATCTGTAGCCTGAGGTTACTGCCAAGCAAGCAAAAATTTCCTGTAGAGAATTTGAGAACAGCCATATTGATTTGCATCAAGGTTCTCCCTGCTTCCAACAGTTGCCATTAACAGATATCTAGGGAAAAGCGAGAACAGGGCAAGCCCACGGAGCTTGCTCAACTAACAGCAAGAAAAGAAGGGTTTGCAGTTTAAGCATGTTTTGGAATTAACCATTTTCAGGTAGTTAATTGTCTCAGTGAAGTCCAGACAGGCTGGATCGATGGGCCAGGCCAACTGTATGAGGTTTAACAAGGTCGAGTGCTGGGTCCTGCACTATGGTCACAACAACCCCAGGCAGTGCTACAGGCTTGGGGCAGAGTGGCTGGAAAGCTGCCTGGCAGAGAAGGACCTGGGGGTACTTGTCGACAGCCGGCTGAACATGAGCCAGCAGTGCGCCCAGGTGTCCAAGAAAGCCAACAGCATCCTGGCCTGCATCAGGAATGGCGTGGCCAGCAGGAGTAGGGAAGTGATTGTCCCCCTGTACTCGGCTCTGGTGAGGCCGCACCTCGAGTGCTGTGTCCAGTTTTGGGCCCCTCGATACAAGGAGGACATTGAGCTGCTGGAGTGTGTCCAGAGAAGGGCAACAAAACTGGTGAAGGGACTTGAAAACAAATCTTATGAGGAGCGGCTGAGGGAATTGGGCTTGTTNGAAAAACTTCTTCATGGAAAGAGTACTGAGGTGTTGGAACAGACTGCCCAGAGAGGTGGTTGAATCACTGTCCCTGGAGATATTAAAAAAATGTGTAGACGTAGCACTCCAGGACATGGTCTAGTAGGCATGGTGGTGTTAGGTTGACAGTTGGACTTGATGATCTCAGAGGTCCGTTCCAACCTTAGTGATTCTATGATTCAGTGGGCCCCAGCTCAGTGAGAGACCATAGCCAGCAATGGGCCTCCATTTTCTTCCAGGAAACTCGTCACTCCCACAGCTCTGAAAATAGAACAAGGTGAATTTAAGGCCTAGTTTATAACAAGTACTTAATAAATATCAGTGGAACAAACTGATGAGTAACACTTCATGAATTCCAAATGTTTTTCTAGCAGGTTAGGTTGACGGTTGGACTTGACGATCTCGGAGGTCCTTTCCAACCTTAGTGATTCTATGATTCTAAGTTCCTATCACCATTTCTAAAAGCAAAGCACTTTACTGTGACCAGTGATATACACAGGGCACCTCAACACTTCTACAAAGTTAAAATTTAACTACCTTTCTCTCGTCCTGGTGCTGAGGGTCGGGCAGAAGGACAGGACAGCCCAGCCGCCTCCTCAGGCTCTGTGGAGAACACCGCCGCCTCAACTCGACGCCTGATTGGCTAATGCCAGCCGGCTGGCCCAACCAGCCAATGAGGTGTCAAAGCCGCTGCCGAGGGGCGGTAGCCGCTCTCTGCCCGGCTGAGGGGCAGTGGCACCGCCCGCCATGGCCGTCAGTGCCCGCTGGGCCCGGGCCGTTCGGCTTGCGAAGGGGAGGCCTGGGGCCACTCATCGCCAGCGGTGCCCAGGCCTTGCTCCTCCTCCACAGCGCTGCTACATCCAGCCTGTCTCTGTAGCAGGCATGTGCTGGGAATGCTCCCAAGGAGGGAAGGAAACCCAGCGTGTGAAAAAAAAAACTGTACTATTTTTATGCCACACAATAGGTGTATTCTTACCTACAAGGGAGCGCGCTGCTCTTGGCAGAGAACAAAGCACAAGTACAGTGTACTGCTGGTAAAAACCCACTGCCCAAAGTTACTCGCACACAAAGCCGTCAGTTCTTTCAGTCCAAGTTTTATTTTGGCATTGAAGCTTTCCCAAAAGATAAAAGAGATTTTATCCCTCGATCTTTGCAATATGGAAATAAAACCACATCAATTTAAGACGACTTTACAAGAAGATGAAGATGAGAGTACCTACAGAGAGGAGGCACTCGGAGCATTTACCACGAGGCAAGGTTGGGCCAGCACCAACCCTTCCCGTGCCCCTCACGTTTACATAGCAATGGCAGGAAACCCACGGGTGTTGTCCTGGAATTTAGAATAAAACACACCACTTCCGATTATTTTTGATTCATTTTGATTCAGTGAACTGAAATCCATCACCCTCTGACATTAAAGGATTGTCTGTATCGTCCCTTCTGAAGGAAGGCGGAAGCTGACCCGAATCGCCTGCTTTTTAAGAGAATCCGCTGTCGCCAGACACGGCTGGGACCGACCCCGCAGGCTGGACCAGCCCTTTCCACACCACATCGAAGATGCCTCCTCTTTCGAGCAAAACCAGGAGTTAAGATTCCACGTACAAGGCCACAGGCTTCAAGATTTCCTGTGGAAATTCACTTGCTGCAACTCAGCACCACCTGCTGGTATGACTGTTGGGCTTCTTTTTTTTTTTTTAAATAGTCTAGAAGGTGCGGTGGTTGGCTTTTTCAATTCATATACTTTCTTAGGTGTCCTTTGAACAGTCTGAAATATTTCCGCGTTAAATCTCATCCACTGCAGATATTTTGGACCCTTTATACAATACGGAGGAGGGATGTCACCTCAGAATTAGAGTATATAAATCTGCAAATTAAATCATACAGACTAACATTATCTCCTGCCACCTTACAAAAAAAGGAAATATTTAGCTAGCAGCTCCACTAATTTCTCTATTTAGTTCATACAGCACCTAACACATGTATCAGCCTCAAAAGCTGACTACTAGCATTTCTGAGAGACTTGCAACCCCTACACCACTCTTTCTCCTTCTCAACACCCCCCAAACCCCAAATAGTTCTTCTTTTCCTCACGTGCAGGAATTGGTCTGGCTCATCGTCATCAAGTCAAAACAGGCTGACATTCCCCGCGATTACTCCCTTCAGTTTGAATTTGCCAGTTCCCTGGCAGTAGTTACTGTGGAAGTAACTACTGGAAGTAGTTACTTCCACAGGGATTACAGTTTTCAAGGGACTTTCGCCAACTGGTGACAAACATCCACTCGACCACACTTGTCGTTCTTTAAATATCAATGATGACAAAGACTTCTGGCTTTTCATCTTCACAGATCTGCATTGCTGAGTACGTTATGGCTTTCACCTCCGTGCCCTAGAGAGAAAAGTCACAAAAGCACAGATTTTGTAAATGACAATCCTCGTAGCAGTTCACGACAGCGCACAGTATTTATCGCCTACAAATGCTATCCAGCTTAATAGTTTTTTTCTCCCCAAAAAGCTGTAACTGTGTTTGTTCTGATGAATAAAAAAGTTGGCATACTAATGGCAAAGACCTGGCCAGGCCAAATAGTGAATACATAACTCTTCCTTTATTTATTGCCTCCTGAATACTACAAATTCCCCCTCTTACCTCTGACAGAGCATCAGCATTTGCATTGCTAATACTGACAGAGCGAAAGAGCTGTCGGGGAGATAAGGATTTGCTTCTAGTAATTCTTTGGGGAGGGAAGAAAAAAGCAGTAACTGACTAAGCAAACAGCTGTGATAATGGTGTGAAAACCAAACCCAGGTACACACTCTGAATATAGATTGGCTTACTGTGTGATCAGCATCACAAAAAGGAATCCAACTGCTGAGTTTTGCTACTGCTAAGGAAGCATCAGGTGCTCGGGTCAACAGTTTCAGGACTGCATTCACAAAAAACAGGCAAGAAGTGAGATCTTTAGTGCCTGTGATACCACTCAGATGTGTTTGTACTTGGAAATCTTGAGGACTTCGATGTCTGATGTAAAAGACACCACCCCTCCCCACCTTACCCCTAATACTTAAAAGATGTACAGATGAACCACGGCATACCTGAGGGTGTTTGGATAAAGAGAACTCTTCTCCCCACCTTTAAAGGCAAAAAGAAAAGAGGTGGTTGGAATTTTGGGAATATTTATCAAATGTTATTACTAGTTTCATTGAAGAGCACAGGACAGTGCTATTTTCATTTAAAGCCTCAAAGGAAGAAAAAAAAACAGAGGTCCACTTTTTAGGAAGCATGAGTGAACTCCAGCACATCACAGTATTTCAGGGCAGTGACTCTGAAGGCAATCTGTAGGTTTTCAGTAAAGATATTCATTACTCAACCAATTGCTTAAGCTCACCCAATTGATCTTATTTTGAATTGCATTCGGTCAATGGAAAGCACTTTCACCTCCTGCAGAGAAAGCGAGAGGAGAAATAAGTCAGTAACACCTTCTATCTTCAGGCAGAAAATCTCCATAAATCCCATTTACAAGGGTTATATTCTGCTGTTTAAACAGAATCTAAAACCAGAGAATCTGAGCAGACTCAGAGACACACTGCTGCTTGGAACAGGCAAGCAGCAGAGACACTCCCAGTGTATAATGGCAGCTAATTATTTGTGCTAACAAATCTTAACAATTTGCTTCTCCCATCTTTCTGCCCTGGTATTTCCAACTCTCCATGTGTTGCGCTTAAGTCACCTGTTGTGTTCCTTTTTTTTTTTTGTTGTTCCTAAAATAACATTGCTTTCAGAGCTGGTATTATCAGAGAATAGCCTCGACCTACAAATGAAAAAAGAGAACAAAACAGGACGCTTACCCTGGGTATAAAGAACTCATTAGCACTGAATTTATACAGCCACTCATCCAAGAAGTGGAAGAGAAGAGACAACATGTCATGTCCTGCAGGGTTGAAGCAGAGAAGATAAGTCAGTTGATTGTCTCAGCAAGAACACCTAAATATTTTTCAGAGTATGTCAGACGTACAGCTTCTGCACTATTAGAAGATCCGGAACAGTGATGCTTAATTAGATTTTAATTAACTGCAACAAAACTACATCTACAGATTCAGAATTTTGGTACCCCTCTCCCTCAGGGTTCACACAGCTCCCATGTAAAAAGTCAGCGCAGCTTTACCTTCTGCCTCTACCTCTACTGTATCCACAGGTTCCACGGTCTCTGTGTCAGTCATGTAGCCAAACATGGCCATAACGCACTGCTCAAACGCTTCTTCCAAAGTGTCTCCCCAGGCATGCAGCCTGAAAAGACAGGGGATAATTCACCAGATCGTAACAAAAAGAAAAGAACCCAACCCATAGTATTATGCAGGTGAGAAATCAGAACACAAGAATTAATGCAGAACAAGTGAATTAACAAAAATCCTTACTTTTCTATACCTACACATTGGGGCAGATTAGAGAGATTTTAACTCTTGTGGTTTGCGCAGAGTTTCTTGGGAGAATGTGGAAAATAAATGTTTTACCAGACAAGAAAGTTCCTTCCCAGTATAGCTAATTGATGTTCATAAAAATGGACTACTCAGAAGTTTGTTTAAGGGGAAAGAGATTAAAACAGTTCAAAAGACACTTCCAAATAACAGAGGCTTAATCAGAAGCACCATAGGAATATTACAGTAGAAAAGGAACCAAACGTGTGATCCTGCGCTCTCCCAAGAGCAGAAACAAAGCAGGCCATCAAAAAACGCCACGTGTGACATTTTGTAGTTCTGTAAGGTGTACGCCCGTCTTCGACAGGTATTCCAGATTTATAGCAGCGTGAGAAAGAATCCATTTGTCATATTGCGAAATCCCAGCTGCTCATACTTACTGCACATCTGCTGTGTGATCCAGATCTGAGGGGGAAGGAAAGATAGAAGGCATGATATCACCAAACATATTTTAAAAATCAAGATTAAAAAAAAAAGAAACCAGATATTGTTGTTATAACAAGAACTTTTTGCATTCCTTTCCATATGTGAAACAATGATAATCTATTTCCCAGTATATTAGAGAAAGTTAGCACAGGTGGAATCCTGGATTGTTTCTGTCAAGCAGAAAAACAGTGTTTAATATAATTGTATCAGTGCCCTACACGTACGGCACTGTGCACGAGGCATGGCTGTTGTAACGCAACAGGCTTCTACAAGTTAACTGCAATAAAAAGAAACTTTAACCAGGAGTAAACAGCTTTTGCTGAAGTCTGCAGGACTGAAAATTATTCATGCAGAGGATGAGATTTGCAAATATTTCCAGCTCAGTGCGCATATATACCTGTCCACACCCAAAAACATCCATTAAAAAAAAAGCAAGTCACACAAAATAGAAGGCATTCTTTGCTAATAAGGTAGGATGTATCAAGTTTTACATGAACATCATTTATACTCGTTTAGAGAAACAGAGCTAGCTTGGGATGCAAAATAAATGCCATGACTGAAAGACTGTTTTGATGCTGTTTAGGTCGTTCACATGCTATTACTGGATTCTCAACAACCGTCTCTAAAGCAAACAAATTCCAGTGGATGTAAAAGAAGAGTAAAACCTCTTCCAGTTATGGAAACAGCGTGACTATTGTAGTATGTCACCATAGTTCTGCACTGCTATCAAATAGAGATCTGAACGCACCCTATAAATATATATTCTAACAGTGTTACAGACACAGATCCTGGTCAAATAGAAAACAGACACCAATCTCCTGTGGGCACCTTAAGCCAGCCCTTGGGCTGCCATCCACTTGCTTGACACCTTCTTAGAAGACATTCCAGGGGTGGGGAAAGGGAGAGATAATGATCTTTTAGTAGGGCATGTAGGAGAAAAAACACCATACGTAAAACCACCACACTCTTGAATATCTCCTCCTATAGAAAAGGGGTAGAAAAGCTTCCCTCCCCTCCCTCCCCCTCACAACTGCACTGTCACACATAGCCTGTATCAGGACTAACGTTAAAAATAACTCACATTCATACTTCTTGTTCAGTGGTGGGTACTTGGCTTTGATCGCCTTCTGCTCCTGCGTCAGGTTGTAGTCCCTCTCGTCGCCTGCCATAGCTGCTGGGTTTGAGCAACCCTCGCTCACTTCCTGGTGGCAGGAAACATGGCCACCTCCGAGGGGTTCAGCCCTGCCGGGTTGCCCAAGGGACGCTGCAGGACAAAAGGGAGAATCACCTCTCAGTTCCCTTTCACACTTGACAGCCGTTTGCTAGACAGGCTCAGGTACTCAAAACTAGACACTAAATGCATGTCATTTAAGTTATTTGTGGTCAAAACTGTCACTGGGAGATGGGGGACGTTCAGAGTTCAATCCTCCACTGTTTCCCTCGTTAACCGATACCAGTTACGTTCAGTCAGTGAAGCCAAGGGATTAGTCCCTGCAGAAAGCACGGCCTTTGGTGTTTCCTGGGAATAACTATGCTGCTTCCTCCTCCTTTTGTACAACACCCTGCATTTTATTGATACTCAAATAATAAAATACCATCATAATGAAAAATAACGAGTGCACTGGTACATCACACAGCAAGCTGAAATTTGCATTGCCTCCAAACCCCAAGACATGACAGGAAGGAAGATCTGTCGCCTTACGTGCTATTTTTCTTTAGGAGAAAAAGGCTGGTCTTCTCTTAGGAGAGGGGCTGCATTAAAGGCTCCAATCCCGGAAAGAGACGCATGGCCAGTACGAACTGTCACACATGCAGGGGTTGCCCTGTGTTTCTTTTCTTGCAGAATATCTTTTTTTGTTACTTTTTTAAAGCAAGAATTGTGTCAAATCCCTATTTTAAAGTCTAAATCTCAGATCAGATCTTAGTAGTTGCTAAGTTTCATGCAAGCTTTCATTTCTAAGTTTAACAGACACAAATTGCAGAACCTCATTAATTCAGGCTAATTAATTTTCCTCAGACTACAGCTCCCCAGATTTCCACTATAACCATTCTGTGTTTCTTAATATTTTTGTGCATTAAAAGCTTCACCCACAGCTGACGCCAAGGCTTCCACAAATAATGCAAATGACAGATGCAAATTTATAGACAGCACGTAACACCACCAAAACTAGTTTTAAGCAGGAGTGGGTCTTACTCCAAGGCTTAGAAACAGTCTACATGGGATTTCCAGTTTCTATTTTCAGGTAAGGGCCGAGGGATGCTGGAAAGAGCAGTCTGCAATTGAGAAGCCAATGCTCCTCTGAGGGAATAAACCCAGATGAACGCACATTTGGATTTTAAACCTGCGAAACCTTGAGTGCAGATGGTCCGATCCACGGCAGATCACAGCAGGTTACCCACAGCAGGCCGATCAGAACTAGCTACGTACCAAGCAGGGCTCACCGCCGCACTGAATTAGGGAAAAATGAAAGTTATTAGTGATGATAGACAATTAACAACACAGGAGCAAACTGAGGATACTCCCAAGGTTTCTGGGCAGCCCTGTGAGGGGAGAGTGGGGAGGGCCAGGCCTCAGCCCCACACACGCACCAGTCCGGTCCTGTCCCGACACGCTCTGCCCACGGCTGTGGTGACCGGAGGAAACCGCGGCCGTAGCCACGGGCCTTCCCGCTCCTAAATCGGGGCTTCGCTACGGAGAAGGGAGCCGCAGCCACAGCCAGAACGGCCCCTCAGCGCGGGGCGCTGCCGCTTTAAGAGCCGAGCGAGGGGGCACGCCGCCCTCCCCTTCCTCGCCGGAAAATGGCGGCTCCCAGGGGAGCTTCAGGGGCGCCCTCGTCCCCCCGCCTTCTTCCCGGCCGTCCTTCCACGTGACCGCCGAGCGCGCTCGTCCGTCCATTGTCCCCGCCCCCTGCCTCTCACCGATTGGCGGTCGAGGCCCGGCGGCGGGTGGCGATTGGTCGGCGTTGGCGCGCGAAGGGGTGCGCGGCGTCGGAGCGGCACGCAGCGGGGGCAGGAAACAATAGAGCCGCGGCCGGAGGGGTCCGAGCAGGGA
>VWZZ01004534.1:35664-49462 GCA_013399095.1 Psophia crepitans | reverse complement strand
ACCGTCCCCTGCGGTGAGGCGTGTGGGCAGCTCTGGTGCAGACAAAGAGATGTCACCGGCCGCACAGCCACGTTCCGGGGGTGCGCGCCCGGGGCGCTGCTCGCTCTCGGCTGGTGGCCGGTGGGGTGGGGAAGTGCGTGCGGGGACCGGGGCGGCAGGAGGAGCCCGGGGTAACCGGATTTCGGGAACCGGTGGTTCCAGGCTGCGCCCAGGCCGCTGTGTTTAGCAGCGGTTGTAGGACCGCCCGCGGTTAAACACCTTTACAGCTCTGCTGCAGCGTCCTGTGACGCCGGGCTTGGGAGCTGTGTTGCGCTGCTTCTCGGTGGAATTTGACGTGGTTGCTAGTCATTGCGAGCCGTGCGTTCAGGAGCGAGCACTAGCGTGTGCGGCAGGATTTTTAATCGTCTGGCAACTCCTCTGATAGAGCAGCGGTAACAGCAAGCCAGGGTGTGATGGAGTCGGCGCTTTATTCAACCCCCCCTTCACAGTTTGCGCGGACGTTGTAAATCCCTCCGTAAAGGCTAATCGTATGCATCTTCTGAAAAAACTTTAGCAGCCTTTGATGATGCAGTGGAAGAACGTGTGATCAATGAAGAGTATAAAATATGGAAAAAGAATACCCCGTTCTTGTATGATTTGGTAATGACCCACGCTCTGGAATGGCCCAGCTTGACTGCTCAGTGGCTTCCTGATGTAACAAGGTAAACTGATCCTTTTGCTTTTATTTATTCTGTTTTAAGCAGAATAAACAGTAAATCTAGAATCGCTCTTTGTTAAAGTAAGGCAGCATGTGATTCCTTTCCATCTTAATCGTTTCTTGTGCCCTTGCCTTGCCGACAGCAAGTTGAGGACTGTGACCGCCGGAGCGATAATCAGTACAGACATGTTTAATTTGGAAAAATGTCTTCTCAGTAATAGAAGATAGATTCCCATGGTTTTCTTCTTCCAGCTTCACCCTTCCCTTTAATAAGCAAAAAACCTACTCAAAAGTAGAACTGGATATAATTTCCGTAGAGCTACCTTTTGTCCTAAGCTCCCATAACAATGTTCCGCTTGCAGTGAGTGTTTGCGCGTATCAGGAGGAGCTGCTAAGGTTGGGAATGGTGGTCTGTCAGAGTGTTGTGCTGAGAGAATTTTAGGTTGAGATCTTGAGTTGAGTGATTTCCTCTGGAGATAGCAAGTTTGGTGTTGGAGCAGGACAGCAACGATAACTTTGGAGAGTGTTATTAGAGTTAGAAGCTGTCATCAAAAAAATGTTGTCATCAGCTCAGTATTTGTGTAAACCCCTTCTTTTGTTCCTCATGGAACTCTTTTTTTTCCCTTGCAGACCTGAAGGCAAAGATTTCAGTATTCACCGGTTAGTCCTGGGGACCCACACTTCGGATGAACAAAATCATCTTGTGATAGCTAGTGTGCAGTTGCCTAACGATGATGCGCAGTTTGATGCCTCACACTATGACAGTGAGAAGGGAGGTAAGGGACCAAAGATGGGGACCAGGGGGAGTTTTAGCTATTTTTTCCTTCCCTTCTCAATAGCGTCTTTGTCTTTCCTTAAAGTTCAGGCAGAAAAATTCAGCTATTACTTCTAAACTGATCATTTTGAAGTACTACTCTTACTTAATAGACAAATACTATGGTCTTTTTGAATGTATGTCATGTCTTAAGGATGAAAAAAGGAGGTGGTGTGTGTGGGAAAACCTCACCCCTCCCTATTTCTCATCAGGAATTGGCATTGAGTTTCATGGAGTCCTGCTTATTGGTATCTTTATCATCACTTTTGCGTTACATAAACTCTTCCAGTGAGAAACTCGCTCGCATTAATAAATATTTTATTTCAGGGGAGTGTAACATTTCAAATGTTCTTCCCTTGTCTGAATTCTGCTGCTGGATAGTTGTGCCAGCCCCTCTTGGATAAAAAGATTATTGTGGTTTTTTGGGTCTATCAGACTTGAATTCGATGCTTTCTGTAATCTTAGTTGGCTGTCAGATTTGCTATGGGTTAGAACTTTCTCATTTTTTCTTGGCTGAACCAATCTTTCTACCTGCTGAAAGTCCTCCTTAATGATCCAGTGTTTGCTCTTCTTTTTGCCAGAGGCCTGGATTGTGCAGTCAGTATTTTGATCTTTGGGCTGCTTAGAGTTATTCGTGAAAACAGTATTGTCTAATAAATACTGTTTCTATTCTGTTTTAGTATTTCTTGAAAATATACTACTCCAATTTAAAAAGAAAACAAACAAGCCTCCTCTTTTTGCCAGAATGGTGCTGTGCAATTTTATGAAATACTAAGTTATTTTACTTAAAAGGGAGCTTTAGGAAGTTATGTTACAGTCCCATATCTTCAACACAGCAATTTTTTACCAGAACTTTGCCTGTTCCACAATGCTGATTTTTGTTATATTTGAACGTACGGTTACAGCACATCTGTTTCAAATGTAGAGCACATTTTCATTACCAATAAGAGTTTTAGATACAATAAATTTGGGGCTTGTGTTGTCAAATTTGAAATAGTAACAAAAATTCCTGAAGAAATGGTATTTAACAGCCAGTCCTGATATTTTGGTGGTACAAATGCAGATGTTTAAAACAGCATGCCGTTTGAAAACTGGATTGTTTCAGTTACAGATGTTCTTGTGACTATTCTTTCAAAATAAGTGCTTGATAGTACCAATAATTGGGTCTGGATCTCTTTGTGTCTTGGTCTGAAACTGGTCCATTATTTACATCTCCTAAATTCTTATTTCCAGAGTTTGGAGGCTTTGGGTCGGTTAGTGGGAAAATTGAAATTGAAATCAAGATAAATCACGAGGGAGAAGTGAACAGAGCACGTTACATGCCGCAGAACCCATGTATCATCGCTACGAAGACTCCATCCAGCGATGTCCTCGTCTTTGACTACACCAAACACCCTTCTAAACCAGGTGTCTGCTGCTTTGTTATGGCTGTGCTTCAGAGATCAGCCAGCCCTTCCTTAAGAAACAGTTGATGTAGTGAAAAAGAGGGTAAAAAGTTTTGTGGATTGCGTATTATTTGTGATTTTAGGGGAAAGTAGGTATTTAGTGTAAAAGGTCATTTTATATGGAGCTTGGCTGTACGTATCGATAGCAAGGCATGCTGCTTGTTCCCTTTTGCTCTTGTACTGCACGTTTTGTCCTGTCACTGCATGTGTTGGCGTTTGGGGTGGTGGAAAGGTGGCTTTTTGCAAAGTGTATGATTTGCTCGGTAGCTGAGCTGATATCCTGTAAGGATATTAACAGTTTTACTGATGAAGTTGTCAAGAGTATAGAGTGACTAGTTCTGGCACTCGCGAGGAGGATCAGAAGTGCCTTTCTCACTTTCAAAGCGCAGTTGGAGATGATGAGAGAAAGTGCCATAGTACCTGTGGTATTTTTCTAACTTAGAACGGACCACTGCTAGGCCATCCAGCCTAAAAAAATAAATAGCAGCTTGGAAAAGTCTGCAGCGTGCTTCTGTTAAGCTCAGAAGCCAAACTGCTCTGTGTTGTCCCGATGCGTTCTGTTTTAATGAGGTGGTTCTGCAGCTGGGGGAAGCGCTCCAAAGGGTAGAGAGGGATCCTGTGGAAAATGTCACAGCGAAGTTTGGTAAAGCACAGTAAAACTTAGCGCCAGGTATTCCAGGATGTACTGGAAAAGATAGCAGGCACCAGAGTTCTTATACCGCCTCTTTACAGACCCTTCTGGAGAGTGTAACCCTGATTTGCGTCTTCGTGGACACCAGAAGGAAGGTTATGGGCTGTCATGGAACCCAAACCTGAGTGGGCATTTGCTCAGTGCTTCTGATGATCACGTGAGTACTTTAAATACAGCTGGAGTACAACCTGTACTTTGTGTCCCTTGGCAAAGGTCAAACATGTCTTTTTTATGAGGCGGAGGAGGTAGGGGAGGTAAGGAGTGTCTGTCTAAAGATGTGATTTTAAACATTTTTATTTTTTTTAAAGACCATTTGCTTGTGGGATATTAGTGCTGTTCCAAAAGAAGGCAAAGTGGTGGATGCAAAGACCATCTTCACGGGGCACACAGCAGTAGTGGAAGATGTGTCCTGGCACCTGCTCCATGAATCTCTCTTTGGCTCTGTTGCTGATGATCAGAAGCTCATGATGTAAGTGGGGTAATATCTTCAGGAACTGCTTCCGTCCCTTTTACTTTCCCATCCCTCAGTGAAATGGGATATAAACCTTTGTTCATTCCATGTTTTCCCCTTACAGTTGGGATACTCGGTCAAACAACACCTCCAAACCCAGTCACTCGGTGGATGCTCACACAGCTGAAGTCAACTGCCTCTCTTTCAATCCGTACAGTGAGTTTATCCTGGCCACGGGATCAGCCGATAAGGTACGTCTGCCTTGAAGGTGGAACATACTTGTTTAGTTTCTGATGTGTAAATGTGGATGTGTATATTGGTTACTTCAACAAAAAACATTGGGTTTGTTCTGGTTTTTTGCTAGACTGTTGCTCTGTGGGACTTGAGGAACCTAAAACTGAAGTTGCACTCCTTTGAATCACATAAAGATGAAATATTTCAGGTATAACAAAGTGTCTTTATCTTTTATGCGCTTAGAGTTAGCTGTCTGGAAAAAATGAAAACCATTCTTTTCCACTCTCTGGTTTTATGAAATGTACTTACACTTAAAAACTCATAGATTCTTTTCTCTCATCTGCTTCTAATTTTTCTGGCTTATTGTTGTGGAGCTGCGTAGCGCCCTGTGTGGGGTAGAGCTCTGGTACAGATAAGAGTGTCCAGAAGGCCAGGGGCAGAATGTAACAAGCGAATGGTCGAGAGCTTTAACCGCACCGTAGGGGTGAAACGCTAGCAGTGCAGAGGAGAGGTAAATTATTCATGGCAGCAGATTGAAGCAGGGAGGCACGATGAAATGGCTGCAGTGTTGTCATCTGCTCAGCTTGGTCCTGGAGGAAGGCTTTAGCCGGTACCCGTTAAAGGGGATCACAGGAACATCCTGTGACAGCGAACAATTGCTAATTTGGCTGGTGTAAATATAGAATGTTAACATCACGGGTGGCATGTGCTTAGCAGATACAGTATTTCCATTTCCAACTCGTGCATGACTCGGAAGAAAAATATGTAGAGGTTTTTTGGTTTGTTTTTTTTTACTAGAGGGATTACTACTTAACTGTAGTTACCTCTAAATAAAATTACACGTGGAATCTTGAAACGTCAGGTTACTATGCAGAATCATGTGTTCTTTTCTAATCCTGTGATCCTATTAAGTGGTATGTTTTGAGAGATTTATCTCCAGCAGAAGTCGTCGTAAATGTGAGGTTTTGGGTGCTTAAGCGTAACTACAGTGATTTCTTTTCATTTGTAAACCGTACCTACTGCTTAAGGAGTCCGTAGTTTATATTTGTGTGATCCTTGTTAAGGCAAGGAGCAGCTAATATCCTTGAGAGCTGTTTGTGCTTCATAACACGTGGCCTTTGTTAAAGGAAAAGTCACGTGTGGTACCTTTTTTGGCACTCGGATGCCTTGTTAGTGTGCGAACGTTCACAAACCTACCTCCCGTGTCAGCGTGTTAGTATTGGGCACGTTCCTGTTTCAAGTTGTTACCCATTTGCATTCTCTTGGAGCTTTCATGATACAGAGTACAGTGGTGTTTGTTGTGACTGTCTGTCACGTTACAGCTTCTTCAAACTAACTTCCTTTCCAAATTCATCCTTGTAGGTTCAGTGGTCTCCCCATAATGAAACTATCCTGGCCTCCAGTGGCACTGACCGCAGGCTAAATGTTTGGGACTTGAGGTAAATCCCAAATTAGTGGCGTTGTCCCAACAAAATATTATTGATGAATTGCATCACACTTCAGAATCCAAATCAACCCCCACCTTTTCATTTTTCCTCTTTTTTTTTTTTAACAGTAAAATTGGAGAAGAGCAATCCCCTGAAGATGCTGAGGATGGTCCCCCTGAGCTGTTGGTATGTCTTTTGAATCTGATCGATTGTTTTGACCTGTTTTTCATCTCTGCGATGTGGATTTGAAAACATTCCCCGTTTTGTTTCCCCCATACTAGTTTATCCACGGTGGTCATACTGCAAAGATCTCCGATTTCTCCTGGAATCCCAATGAGCCCTGGGTAATTTGTTCTGTATCAGAAGATAATATCATGCAAGTCTGGCAGATGGTAAGTCATTGGGGAAGGCAGAAGGAAGTGGCAGGAGAGGGGTGGTGTTGAGCTGCCTGGGTTTCATCATTCCTGGGTTTATTTACAGCTCTTGGGCTGGCTTGCTTTGTAGCACTGAGTAAATCTCGAAGGGATAGTGAAATCCACTTCAGGTTCGGTCAAACGATGGTTTACAAATACTCAGAACCTGGTTTATGTTTCTCATGATTTTAAAAAACCCAAACAAGTACTGGTGTAGAAGCAAATTTTTCCCTTCCCCCTGCTTTGTTCCTGGCAGCCTTCCACCCAGATCTTTTGGAAAGTGCTGCTGCAAATTAGGGAATGTGTGCTACACGTATACGCGATTGCAGGTTCCCATAAGCTGCAGTCGCGTACAGGGTATTTATTAAATGATTTGGGGACGTGGCTGTGACAAAAGGCCGTTTGTGTTGCTACTTTAATGTCAGATGGCCTTGAGGGGTTGGGGGGGGACGGTACAGATCTGCTGGTGAAAATCTGCCACAGCTTTTTGAAGTGTTGTAGCAGATGGAGTCCCGTTCAACGTGGCGGTAAGTGCTTCTTCCGTTCCTCCGTCTCTGTCTTGCAGGCGGAGAACATCTATAACGATGAAGACCCTGAAGGAAGTGTGGATCCAGAAGGTCAAGGATCCTAGATGACAACCTTTTCCTGTTTTTAGTCTTTTTTCCTTCTCTTCCCTCTCAACCCTGATATTGACTTAACACTGGTTTTGAGACACACGTAGACTTTGTGTTCGGCCATCCTGTAGATACCATCAGCGGGCGTTTTAACCCAGACTGTGAGTTCTCCCCCAGAAAAGGGCTCAGCCCTTAGCAGTTCCGTGCTGTAGCTCCTCGCTGATTTCCTCTCGCGCAGAGGACTGGCTGTCCCATTTTAGCTGCCTTCATCACCCAGAGCAAGCTTGGGTTTGTTGGTTTTTTCTTCTGTCTTTAGCTTGCTACAGCTGCGGGTTTTTGCCTAATTCAAACACAAGTTCAGTCGGTAGAGCTGCCAGAGCGGGCTTGAGCCAGTGGAGATGATAGAAGCTGTAATCCACTGGCAGGTCAGAAACGGAGCGTGGAAAGTCTCATCCTCTTCGGTACAACTCAAAAGTCTTGGGAATTCCTTTAGTTGATCTGTACCTTGTGGATTTTTCTGCCTTTGCAGGTACAGAACAGACTTGCAGATTCTGACTTTGAACGATTTCTTTCTATATATTTTTTTTTTTGTCTCTACTGGTAATTCTGGGTTTTTCGTTCCTCCTTCCCTTCCCTTTTCTCCCGTCTGCTGGGCGCCAGCGGTTTGGATTCGTTAGCTATTCCTGCAGAGCACTGTTCGCCTTCCACGTATTTTTGCTCTATTGTGTGTTTCTTGAGCTGTGTTTCCACATATATTTCTTTCCTTTCTGTGAAATGGTTTTAAAAACTTGGGGCCACCAAGTTGTAAAGGTGTATGTTTTTACCAACTGATGTACCACAGATGGCATGCCCGGTAACCTAAAAACAGCATTGGTAGCTGGTATCTGTAAAGCAAATTAAATGTGGATAAACTACTTTTTTTAGGAGTTAGTCCTTGACCACTAGTTCCTGCACATCTCCCGCTTAGGGCGTCCTGTTCCACCAGCAACCTGTTACTCTCCATGCTCCTCACGACTAACTGCGTGTAAGTGCTTCAGATGGAATAAATTTTTTCTACATAAGTGCTGTGTAACTCTGTGATTTTTGTGTTGTTCTTCTGCGTTAACTGCTTTCTCCAGGGTGAGCCGTAGCTCTTCAGAAAGCAGAGAAAGCGAGGGCGTGGTCTCCACCCCTGTGCGTCCCATGAGATGAGATACTCCTTAGCTTGTAACAGCGGATGCTTCTCCCCTTCTTGTTTCTGCTGCTTGCTTTGTGAAATGAGTACTTCCTATCCCCCAGCAGTCAAGCACGTGCTGAGGTGCTGCTGGCTGCGTTCTGGGTCTGCCTCTAGCTATTTATTTTTTTAGAACAGTGGGATCCCTTACCAGTACCTCGCTTTGACACGCGAGCTCGTTACTTTCTCTGCGACACAGCTTTGAGAATCGACGCGATCCTTAAACTCCAACCTTTATTTTCAGTGTGAGACTTTATATAAAGTGGAAACCTATTCTCCACAAACTCGTTCCTGTGGCCCGCGGTGGGGCACGTCACAATACAGCAGAGACCCTTGAAATACAAAAGAAAATCCTGTTAAAAGGGTAAAGCTGCTCTCACATGTAAACTTTAAAAAACAACCCCCTAACGCTGGCTCCCAGAACAATCTTCCTGTGCAGCCTTACACAATCCACCTATGCAACAAGATACATTTATTTTTCTTTTTTTTTTCCAAACACAGCAAAACATACATCTGTTATTCTTTGTATATGTCCATTGTTCAGTGCAAGTACGATTTTTCTCTGCTCCTCTGTGGAAAAGCAGTCTTACTACAGGATTAGCAGCAGCACCTTGAGGATTCTCTGGTATTCCTGGCTTCGGGCAGCTGCTGCGCATCGGGTGGGATGAGCAGCAAGAGGAGACGTCCCCTGCAGCTCCCTCTGTCCTGCTACAACGAGGAGGAGTCCAACGTTCCTAACAGTCCTGCTCTGCTTTTTCTTCTGGTTTGCAAAGGTGGCCGTAGATTTCTAAGCAGCCCCTGTATGGGTAGAAAGTAAATTTAGGTTATTGAATATTTACCTAAAGCTCTCTGCCTGGGGGAAAAAACCCACTCTTTTCACAGTATGGAAGAAAAGTAATTAGGAAACACTTAAACTGGCTCGGTACGTGGTCTTGTGAGCGAGCGGACCTAGC
Organism: Psophia crepitans; assembly: GCA_013399095.1. Lineage (NCBI taxonomy): Eukaryota > Metazoa > Chordata > Aves > Gruiformes > Psophiidae > Psophia > Psophia crepitans. The sequence continues at coordinate 40,510 of VWZZ01004534.1, read as the reverse complement.
GCAGCCCTTGGCAAACAAACCAGCCCTAACAGAAGGGAATGTAATTTTTGGTGTGAGCTACGAGAAGGCAGCTCGGCACCAAACTTAGCTCTGAGGTCCCCGGTGCGAACGTGAAACTTAATCAGGTGTCCTGACACAGGAGAAGCCTTGCACGCCGCTGCTTCCAGGGACGGCAATTAGTTGATTGCCAGGAGTTAAGAGGCCGCGCTGCTGCACCCAGGCTTAAACATTGGACGTGATTTAGAAGGACCCCAAGCAGCAAGGGCACGGAGCTGCTGGGATCTGGTCTCGCTCGGAAGTGCAGTCTCTTCCCCTGTGCTTGCCATGCCACGGTCTTACCTGGATAAAAGCAGGCTAGACCCGTTTGTGGTGGGGAACGGCCTCCCGCCGGGCGCTTGCGTGAGGAGGTGAGTGGAGGGCGGGGGGGCAGAATGCTGGAGTAGTGGTGAAGCTACAGGAAACGACTGAGGGTGCGTACAGCTGAGGTTGGAGTAAAATAGTCCACAAACTTAGGGACGCCTTATGGAGCTTTAAAAAAAAGCCTGTGTAACAGGGATGATTCGAACAAAACCAGCAGCAGGGAGCATCAAGCAGAAGGCAACGCGCTCTCTTGTTGAAGAGCGTCCACAGCGCTGTTTCCCACGCCCAGACCTCGGCCCGTTTCCACGTGTTCCTGAGGAGAGTGGCACTCTAAGTTGCCAGGCCTGCTTCTTGTGGAGCGGCCTCCACTCCTCCTAACGTGAATTTCCAGCAAACCCTGATTTGCTGCATGGAAAAGGGTCTGGACTTCCCGCTGTGCTGCCCCACCGACCCCTTGCACCAGCCACGTGCCCAGGAACCACGAGCAAAAGCCTGCGGTGTCTCATAACTCTGTGGCCGCCAGACTCTCTTCTCCACCCTCCTCCTCTTCCTCCCTGCCCCTACCCAGCCCCTCTGCACCGCAGGGACGAGACACAGACGGACTTGTAGATGGAGAGCTCCCGGTGGAGGCTGGTCCTCAGCTCCTCCAGTTCCTGATTCTTGCGCTGCTGGAGCTGGACCCCGTTCTTCAGCTCCTTCAGCCGGTCTTCCAGCTCCTCGACCTGTTCCTGGGGAGTAAGAAGACAAGCCTGGATGAGCTGGGGAGGAAGGCTGTCTCGGTACCTGCACCTGGCTCTCCTGGGGGGATCTGCCTGTGAGTGGTGTTGGTCTGGACAAGCACCGTCCTAAAAAAAACTGCAAAAAAGCTTTGGATTATTACAAAGGTGGGAGCTTGGGCTGGGCTGTGATGCGCTGGGACCTTACGCTTCTCTTGGCTGGCTGGTTTTGCCCCCTCGACTACTTAGTGTGTGTTTTGAGAAGCTGTCAGAACTGCATAAACCCATGAGTCAGGAGAAGATAAACAAGGAATTTGGGAAAAAGAAAACGCGGAGGCACATCAGGGATGCCCTGAAGTCCTGTCCTCCAAGGGAGAGTGGACCCCGAAATCCAAGACGAGCAGTGTCACCGGTACTGGTGACCTGGTCCCAGCTCAGCAGGGAGGAGAAGCAATGGAGGGGACACGCCAGCTTCCAGAAGCTACTCAGAGTCGGGGTGGGAGGAGGCAGCGATTACGAGCCGAGAACAGGGAGTGTTGAAATCGGGGAGATTAATTGCGGAGCCTCTTTGCCAAATGTGCTCTTGTAGATATTGAATCGCCTTTTCTCTCAGGACAAGGAGCCAGGGGAATGATGCCTGGTGCAGCCAGAAATAACCCTCTCAGGAGGCAGCCCGGCCCCTGGGCGCAAGAGCGAGACCCCTCCTGGCGGTGGGAAGGGCAGGATCTCCCCCGACAGGGCTGGGCTTTTACAGAAAAGCCACCTTTGTTTAAAACTGACTTTTCCAAGCACCTTACTCATCTCTGGCTGTGGGGAACGTGCAGTGCCCGTGCTCAGCAGCACCGCTCAGCTCTGCCCCTCTGCTGAAGGAACTCCCCCATTCCCTCCACCTCCTCCCCACTCGCTGGGGCCATTTTTGAGGAACAGGCCAAAACCAAGTGAGAATATAACTGGGGAGAAAGTTTTGTTCTGGCAGTTCATCAGACAGATCCCCAGCACTGCCGCAGCACATCCCTGTAACCTTGGCTTTGCTCTACACCCAGGGGCTGCTGCTTCGCCTGGCCCGTGCCAGGGAAGAGGATGCGCTTGACTTTAACCAGCAGGAGATATTCCACCTCATTATCCTTCCTCATCCACCCTGCTCCTCCCTTTAGCCCTATGAGCAAGACCTTCAGCATCCACCCTTCACTGGCTGTAAGCAGTGACCTCCCCTCCTAAACCGGAGGGTGCGAGGGGTGCCCAGCCGAGGTGCGTACCCGGTACTGCCCGACCTCTTCATCCCGTTTCTGCTTGACGAGGACAATCTGCTCCTCCAGGCTCCGGTTCTGCAGCCGCAGCCGACTGACCTCCCCCTGCAAGGGCCGCAGGGCTTCCTTCATCCCCTGGATCTCCCCCTGCATCTCCTGCAGCGCCTTCGCCCCCGCCTCGCGTCTCTCCAGTAGCCGCAGCAGCTGGGGCTCGTAGTGCTCCTCCAGACCCCGCCGGCTCTCTGCCACGAAGCTCTCAAACTCCATGGACAGCCGGCGACTCTCCTGCAGGTACAGATTATCCTGCCGACACGGTGGTGTCTCCAGCCGCTGCCTCAAAACCTCCTTCTCCTTCTCGCAGGTCTCCTTCAGCCGGGACAGTTCGCTGGAGAGCTGCCCAGCCTGGGTCTCCAGCTCGCCCTGGTAAGCAGTGTGCTGGGAGAGGTCGTGCCGCCGGCTCTCCAGCTGGTACTGGCAAGCCACACATTCCTTTGTCACCTTGAACAGCTTCTGCTTGATCTGCCGGATCTCATCCTTCAGGTTGTCCCTCTCCAGCTCCACCTTGGCCAGCAAACGGCAGGCTGCCTGGATCTCCTCGTGGGCATGGCGGATCTCCTGCAGCGCCGGCTCCCGGAGCTGGGCAAGCTCCGCGATCAGGTTGTCCCTCTCTTTCTCCAGCTGCTCGACAGCTTCGATGCACTCTTGGAAGTAGTCCCCCAGCTCTTCAAGGGTCAGGCACTGATGCTCCGCACCATCTGCATCCAGGGGGCCGCCTGCCCCCTCTGCATCCATGTCCAGCAGGATCCCTGCCCCGTGGGGGTCTGTGTCAGCTGGGATCCCTGCCCCGTCTGTGTCCATGTACAGAGGGATCCCTACTCCATCTGCATCCACGTCCAGCGGGATTCCTGCCGCATCCACATCCAGCGGGATCTCTACTTCATCCGCATCCACGTCCAGCGGGATTCCTGCCGCATCCACATCCAGTGGGATCTCTACTTCATCCGCATCCACGTCCAGCGGGATTCCTGCCACGTCCACATCCAGCGGGATCCCAGCCCCGGCCGCATCCTCATCCAGCTGGGGCCCTGGCACGTTTAGCTCCGAGGAAGCATCCCTAACGCCTGCCTGTAGCTCCTGGCAGGCGTCTGGGCTGCCCACGTGCGCGGGTGTCGCCCCCGTACCCACCGCTGGGTCTGATGGGCTGTGCGAAAGGTCCGGGTGCGGAGCTGTGCCTGCAGCCTCTCCCTGCAGGGCTGAGGATGCTCCAGCTTCATCCAGCTGCAGCTCTGGAGGGGGGTCAGGCTCTGCCATCAGGTCCCTGGAAAGGAGAGGACACGTGAACCAGAGCAATGAGTGTGACAGGTCTCAGCCCTTCTTCTCCACCCTGTGAGGCACGGGTACTCCGCAGCAGGCCGAGCTGGGGGTGCTCTTGCTGCGGCCCCGCTGCAGTGACTGTCCCTGTGGCACCCAGGCGCTGTGCAAACCGGCAAGGCTGCACTTGTATGCTCTGGTGACAACTTCAACCCAAACTGTCAGCTTTGCCATGGGCCAAAACAAGGGAAGAAACCCCTCTAAAAGTGCCTGCCACGGAGAAAAAAGAAGGGATGCAAACCCGGACCCCAAAACGGAGAGTCACTTTGGAGCTGATGGGGAGTGCCACCGTGTTGCAGCTGACCTCCCCCAGCAGCACCGGTGTGACCAGCACGGGCACTTCCAGCAAGCCTTGCCAGGATTTTAGCCATTAGCATAACCTCACGGCAAGGGAATGTGCTGCTGAAGCGCAGGCAGGCTCTGAGATGACTGAGATGGAGTAAAGCACCGCACGCACAGCGCCCGAGCAAGCGGCAGGTTCTGCAGCAGGCGCCCGGCGAGCTCCGCTTTGCAGAGTCATCCGATCCCGTCATTATCCCCCAGCCCCGGTACCTGCAGCTGCCACCGCCAAACGCTCCGTCTCACATCCACCCGGGTGCTATTTGGGGTTGGATGGAGAAACAACCCTCGGGGACGAGCCGGGGCTTTTCCTGCCGCTTCCAGGAGCCGGGGCTGGTGGGTTTGGTGGGAGGATGCTCTCACCTCCCGGCCACGCCGCTGAGCTCATGTCTAGTCATCCCCCAAGGAATGAGCGCAGGCTGGCACTCGCAGGCAGCCCTGGGCTCGCAGCAACGGCTTTAAGGAAAGAACTGATTTTCACCGATACTTTCTCTCCTAATAAGGTAGTTTTCAGCGGCGATGACACATCACAGCCTCGGACTCAAGGGCCCATGGGCTGGAGAGGGGGCAGCGCCTGGAAAGGTGGGGAAAGGGCTCCGCTTCATTTTTCCTTGCCCTCCTCCGGTGCCAGCACTTATTTTTGAAAGTTCTCAGCTCCACTTCGCGCCGGCGGGGCGGGAGGGGAGGACGGCCGTCCCGCACTCACAGCAGGGTGTGGGGGCTCGCTCCTACCCACCACCCCTCGTCCCAGAGTCCTCCTGGGTACCCCAAAGGGGCTGTTCCCCCCCCCCAGCCCCCACTGAGGATCCAGGT
>VWZZ01004534.1:17194-28030 GCA_013399095.1 Psophia crepitans | reverse complement strand
CGCCACTATGGTGGCCACGGCAGCAGGCCGGATCCGGCAGTCCCCGGTGCAATCTCGCCCCTGCCCCGAGGGCTGGTGCCGGTTCACTGGGTAGGTTCTCTCTCCGCTGAGTCAGAAGGTCACTGGAGCTGAGGCAAACCTGGAGGGACGCCAGTCACTGCCTCCTCCTCCTCCTCCTCCTCCTCCTTCTGGGCAGGGTGTTTGCGTGCTCCAGGTGTGGCCCTTCCTGTCCAAGATATGGCCCTCGCCCTGGCCAGTTTGCTGGGTGCTGCCTCCGTAGCCTGGCCACATCCCTGCCTCCTTGAACAGGACAGTCCTGCAGCGGAAGGTGCTGTGGGTGCCCTCTCTTCGCCGCCCCAGGGGCCGTGTTACGGGGCCCTGTGGGCCGGCACCTTCAGCAGAGCAATGGGTGGTGGCATGTCTGGTCACGCTCGTCTCCTCGGCGTGGTTGTTTTGCAGTAGTAGGTGTCCCGGCAAGGCAGCGGTCGCTGGAGGTATCATCCTGTGTGGCAGAGAGGTGCTCAGCCTCTCTTGCCCTGTCTTATCGGGGACGCCATCTGCGTCACGCCACTGCCCTCCCTGCAGGGCACCTCTGGCGGGGACGTCACTGCGCTCTTGCCAAGGGAGAGGCCGCTCCTGCGGCACCCAAATGCAGCCGGATGCCGTGGCGTGGGACTTTCTTCCTCCATTTGCCTTGGGGAGTGAATTCCCGGGCATCCAGGACTGCATGCAGGCATGTTTACCGCTTGGAGAAGCGCAGGGAGATCTCTGATAGGAGAGGAGTGGCCATGGAAAGGCAAAAGTGTCTTGGGAAGAGGCTGAGCTCTCCGCTTAGCCGGTCCATCGGATGCTGCCGGCGCCTCCCTCCCGGCCCGCTGTGTGTGGACGCTGCTGCCACAGCTCGATGCTGAAACCTGAGCAGAAAAAATGAGATGTGCCGGAGCATGTGATGTTCCTCCCTACAGCGCAGAAACGCCCCTAGCAGCTCTGCCGTCCCCTTTTTTTTTGTTTTATTTTTTTTATTTCCCCTCAAGTTTTGATGTTCACCAGCTAATCTTCAAAATGCGAAGTCACTGCCCATCAGGGTCGCAGCTTGGGGACCCCCAGCCCCTTGCCATGCCAGCCCTCCAAGCAGCCAGCCGCTCACGTCGACTGGGGCTCCATCACCGCGCTGCTGCCGTGCCATTCAGTTAGACATCCCCACGGCCGGGAGAGCTGCGCCGAGCGCCCGCCTGCCCGTGGTCCGCGCTGGTGCTGGAGGGGCTGTGCAGAGCCACAGCCACCCCGGGATTAGAGGATCCTTCCTCTTCCTCTTCAGCCGCGCTGGCCGCCCAGGGCATCCTGCTTGGCATGCGCGGGGCTGGGAGTGCCGCGTCCCGCCGTGTCGCCTCTTGCTCGGTGGCGTGCAGCGGGGAAGCAGCGCGGATGTGCAGTGGTTGCAGCTTGCGTGCATGATTGAATCACCCTCCCCGCGCACTTCCAGCGTGCAGAGCGTGCCAGGAGCCCCACCCTGCTTAACTGCCTCCGGCCTGGCTGCGGCCACGAGCGTCCTCAGGACAGCGCCAGCACAAACCGGGGTTGCTGCACCCTTCCCCACGAGGTGGGGGATAACACTCCCTGTATGACGGGGGTCGGGGTGCCTCGAGCGGCAGTTTGGGCTGGGCTGTGGAATTGGAAGGAGCGTGGGCTCTGGCAGCGCCGAGTGCCGGCTGCTTTCTGAGGGTGGCTGTGGAGCCGCGTGCGTGGTGGCGGCCGCCACGGCGTGAAGCTCTGACCTCCATCAGCCTCGCTGCCGACACCACGAGCCCTTGCGGAGCAGCAGCTGGCCGGGCTCTGCCCCAGCCTGGGAACTTTTCCAACCATCAGCTGGGCTGTGGGAAGGGCAGAGGGAAGATCTTCAGCAGGTCCTTGTAGGCTCCGGGTGCGCTGAGCTTTTCCCCCTGTGTTTGCGCAGTGCTGGGGGGAGCCGGCAGCTCCTTGTCACCCCGCTGTTCCCACAGGTAGCTTTGGTGTCTGACCATCCCCGGTGCGTCCTGGCTGTGGGGGAGTGGGGAGGGACCAGGCAGGGTCTCAGCATGGCTCGGAGGGGCGGGAGGGAGGAAAGCCATCCCAGGCACTGGTTCCTCAGCCTGGGCATCTGCCTGTTCACAACCTGAGTGTCGGCGAGGTTGGAATTGCTCAGCACTGAAATCACGGGAGCAGGAGGATGAAAGCATTTCCACTTTGGATCAGACCCGCGGGCCCATCTAATCAGAGGTCCCATCTCTGGCCGCTCAAACAGCTGAGCTGTGTAGAGGAAAGACGCAGTAATCCTGCTCATGGGCGAGTTTCAGGCCACCTCTCCGGCGGGGCGAACACCAGCGGCTTTATGCCGAGCGGGGGATGGCTCCATCCCAGCTGGAAGCCCGGTCCTCTCCCGTTTCCCAACTGGGCGCTCACCCTGTTTGTGCAAACGGGCCTCGGTGGCTGCAGCGTCCCCTTCTTACACTGGTGCCAGCTCTTTGCCACGAGATAATTCCTGCTGCAAGCTGTATCGCCCCGTCCCGGCTCATGCGGTGGCTGCCAGGGCGCTGCCAGCCCCAGGCTGTTTCACCTGGACACAGCCCGTCTGCTTTGAGCACCCCCGTGGCCCCGTCCCTGTGCTGCCCAAGCACCTCGCGATTCCTAACACCTTTATTTTCACAATAACCTCTGGAAGCTGTGGAGCGATTCCCCCTGGGATGGGAACCGAGGTGGGGAGAGCGGCTGGGCTGTACCGAGGGTCTAATGGGGAGCAAGGAATTGGCTTGGCCGGCTCCGGTTTGAGTGTGTGGCTGCTTTTTCCTGGTGGGAGCTGGGAACAAGAAAGCTGAAAGCTTTTTCTTCCTCTCTGTGAGCGCTGCCTGCAGCCCCCCGGATGAAGGCAGCGTGTTAACCCTCAGCGATGCAGCAGCAGCGAGCCTGCCCTGCTCCCCGAACATGCGGTGCTGGAGTCCCGCTGCCTGCGAGGGGTTTTAGTCCAGCTCTTGGCTACTGCTTTATCCGGGTTTCGCAATATTCTTCTTAACTCCCCGATGAAGTAAAGGAATCGATGTTCCAGAAATATTAAATTGGGTTGGCTTTTTTTTTTTTTCTTCTTTCTTTTGATGCCAGCTTAGTCCGGCAGCAACAGATTTCCTGACTTGGGGGACCACTGTGATGTTAAAAATAGAGCTTTAAACGCACACGGCTGCTTCATAACATGAGCGAGTGCTTGTTGAAAACCCTGCGGGGTGGCTTCGCCGTGCGCGTGGTGCGCCGGCAGCAGCGTGCTGAGCAGCGACGGGCAGGGGCTGGGCTGCAGTGGGGATCATGCCGGCGGCACCGGGCTCAACGCCGTGGGGTGTTGGGGATGCACGTGAATCCTCGGGGCAATTTGGGGCTGGGCCGTCCCTGCGTGTTGCTCTGATAATAACCGAGATGCGAGATCTGCCCTGACACTTGATTTCCTCCGTCCGCTGCTGCGGGGCACGTGGTTTGGTGTAAACACAGGCTTTGTGTGTTAGTCCTGAGCTTCTCCACTCAAAGGAGGGAGGAGAGGTGTAGGCACTGCTGCCCGCTGCCCCCGCACCTCCCGCGCCCTGGGATTGTTTCCCCGCGTGTGTGGGAATGAATTTGTTAATCTGCAAAAGGCAGAGAGTGACACTTCTGAACACGGGAGCAGCCGGAATCCCCTGGCTGGCCTGAACTGGCACCGGCGAGCGGCTCTGCGAACAAAGAGAGGTGTGTCTGCAACCACAGCTATTCCACCTGGAGACAACTGGAAGAATTACTCTTGCAAATAACGTTCCGTAAGATCCGATAAAACTATTTCACCGGAGTCATATTTCTCTTCAGAAGGTGGGTCTAATTTCATAAGACAATATCATCATTGACTTCGACTCCAGCGGCGGTGGGAACATAAGCCGTCGGAAGGTGAAGAGCTGGGCAACGATGAAGTGAAAAAGCATTTCCCTGCCAAGCAGGAGCCGGAGCCCTGGGCTGGTCCCGGTGGCTCCTGCCGTGCAGGGATAACAAATCCCTCAGGCAGAGCAGGGAGCTGAGCTCCCTCTTCTTCTGCAGGCTGGGGCTGTCAGCGGCAGAGCCGGCCCAAACTCCAGCTTGAGCAGGAAATCATTTAAAACCTTTCTGGTTATGTATTTCTGTTAATGATTGGGGATCTCAAGTGGGTTTTTGTGTTACCTTTGCCTCGCTGAGCTTTACTTCCCTGTGAAGGGAACAAGGGCTGAATTCCTTTCTCATTCAGGCAGCTCGGCTCCTGCTCCTCGTTTGCTCGGGATCAGGTTTAGAAAACACCGGGCGGGTCAGATAAAACACCAGGAGGGACGGAGCCTTCCCCCATGCCAGCACAGAGGGGTCCCCACGACCCCACGCTTGGGCTCCCCAGTCTGACCAGGGGCCACGTGACTTCGGGACAATCAGATGTGCTTGAAGCAATCCCACCGTGATGACAAGATCTGTAGCTCATAAGCAGATTCCACCCCCCTGGCTCCTAGCTCCCCGTTATTATCAGAGTCCTCTCAATGGATAAAACCGGGGGGTTTATGGGCTCTCGGCCCCCCAGCTACGGCAGGGACTGGAACGTGGGACCCAGGAGGAGCTGGGCTGCCACGGGGCTGCGAGTCACCCTGTTAGCGCCGTGATATTTATGGCACGCGTGGGCTTTGCTGGGTTCCTGGGGCTCGGGTCCCTCTCAGAGCGCCCTCGACACCTCCGAGGCTGTGGCTCGCTGCGGCTGCGGGCGGCGAAGCTTCGGTGCTGGCGGTGGCCACGTTGGCTAGGCGGGTGCTGGCACTGAGGGCGTCTGCTTTGGGAGCGGAGGGGGAAGTGTCTTGCTGTATCTGGGGCAGTCGCAGACTCCAGCCTCTCCTTTTCTTGCTGGGAGAGGCAAAAAAGTGCTTCACTGGGAAAGCTGTTGTGACTGCAGAAGTGTCCCCTGCGTCACCGGGGAAGGGGACTGAGCGGCACGGGGAGTCCACGCACCCTGCTTTGGAGCCACTGTGAGGGGATGTGTATCCCAGGAGGCGCTGGCAGCGGGAGAAAACCCTGTCCTGGACTGGAGATGCCCCCAACCGGCCTCACTCCCGCAGCCCAGGGGAAAAATCATCTCCCCGACTCGCTGGGCAGAGACCTTTGACTCTGTTGCACTTGTGACCGTGTCCGTGTTTAATCCCATCTGCCCCGAGATGGAAAGGCTGTGCCTTGAACTGGGTACAGCCAGTACTGGGAAACAGGGAATAGTTTCCCACTGGGTGCCCCGTTCCCTTAGCAGCTCCCACAGCAGGCAGGGCAGCAAACGCGCGGGGACGTGGGTGCAGCCACCCTGGTGCCAGGCACCGTCTGTGGCACAGGATGGGCTCTGCCCTGCTCAGTGCCTTCCGGGCGAACCGAGCTGGTGGGAAACTGAACCATCACTGTTTCCGCTGCAGAGAAGGAGACCGAAGTCCAAAGATTAACTTATTACCGATCACCTTGGGAGGTCAGGACAGAGCTGCCTGTTGATTTTTTTTTTCATTTTTTTTTTTTTTATTATCTCCCAAGTTTTGTGCCTTTCCCACAAAACCCTCCTTCCTATTTATCCCAGTCTTTGATGAATCACCTAAGGAACATAAACATTGCCAGCAGGAATTGCCCACCGCCTGGCCGGCTGACCCTTCCCTGCCCTCACAGCATTTAATGTTCTAATTAAAAATCAGGAGGGAGAGCTGGGCTTGGGAGGGGGCAGGCTGCTTGCCTGGCTGATGCGTTTCAGCCCGGGCAGCGGCGAGGCTTGTCCGTGCGGCGTGGGCAGCGGTTGCAGCAGCGCGGCCGGCAGCTGCCCGTGCGCCGAGCTGCCTGCTGTTCCCCTGCCAGCCCTGGCCGGCTCCGTGCTTGCAAAACCCCGTGCAGGGTGCGGAGGCGGGAGAAGCCGGGGTGCGCCTGGGGAGGGCACGGGAGGGAGATGCCGGCGGTGTGAGCTGACACGAATGCAGGTGTCCTTGTGGCTTGCACGGCTGTGGCTTCCCCAGAGACAGGAGTGACGGTGGAGAGGGTGGCAGGGGGTTAACATCCACCTACATGTGGGTGCTCGCCCTGAGGTTGGGCAAGAGCCAGACCCAGCCTGCGTCCTTGGGCGATGTGCTCCCACCTTGGAAGTCCTGTTGTAGCCTTGGCTGGGGTGTCCCCACAGGGCTGGGACCCCCCAGGTCCCAGGAGGGGGGTGCAGCCTGGGTTGCCGGAGCTGCGCTCGGGGACGAGCAGAAATGGTGGCGGCTCGGCAGAGCTCGGCACACTCCAGGGGAGGTGGGCTTGGAGGCCAGCGCCGTGCCCGGCCTGCGCCACGTCTGGGGACGTTTGGGGATCGGGGGTCTCCCTTTGCCCGCTCGGCCTGGCTGTGGCACCCACACGTCCCCGCCGCAGGGATGGGGCTGGGAGGGCGCCGTGGGAGCCGGCAGGCCCCTCCTCTCTGCCTGTACCATTGGCTCCGGCACAGCCGCCTGCGAGTGCTGAGCCCCGCCGGAGCCGGAGGGATGGGAGCCGGTGGCTGAGAGCCCTCGTCTCCCGCGGCCGCCCGGGCCACACCGGAGCCCGCTCGGCTCCGCCATGTAGCGCCTCGGCCTCCTCCACCCGGCCGTGGTGGAGGGCGAGAGCGGCCCCATGGGCAACGCGCACCGCAAGAGGAGCCCGGCGGGCACCAAGGCCGGCTCCCCATGGCCCTTTGGCCGCGCTGGGAAGCCGAAGGCAGGTAGGAGCCATGGGGCTGCTCGGGGAGGGGTGGCGGGGGTCCCGGCTCGGTGTCTTTTGGGGGGGGTCGTGCCAGGAAAGTTTGCTGCCTCTGCTCTTCCCAGCCCGGCGTGGGGCTGGGCAGGACCTGGGCTGCTGTGGCCGGTGCCTTTGCCCTCCCCTGTCCTCCTCTTGGGGGGGCAGGCAGGATCGGGCCCCCTCTGCCCCGTGCGCCGGAGCTGGGGAAGGGCCGCCGGCTGCACGCAGGGGCTGTGCCGACATGCCGGGGACCAGCGGTCGTGCCTGCGCTGTCAGGACGGGGATCATCCGCCGGATTAGTTACCCATTTGTTTCTGTAAGCGGCGTCCCGGCGGTTGGAGCAGGGACCCGGGCTGGAGCTGCCTTCCTCCCCGGGCTCTGCTCCCACCCCGTGCCTCAGTTTCCCTCGCCGTGCCCCAGGGACCTGGGAGTGTTTGCACCAGGCTGCTCTGGCTGCATCCATCCTGCTTGCCCACCTTGCTCTGCGTGCGTCTGTCTGTCTGTCCGTGCGCTGATTGCTCTGCTTCTTTCTGCCCGGGCTCCGCGGATGCAACTGATAAGCTCAGGAGGAGGCAGGGGCAGGGGGAGCTCTTTTCTTTGGGGAAGAGGGGCAGGGAAAGGGTCCCACGCCAGCCTGGACCCACGTATTGATCTCTCAGCCCCGCGGGGTGCCTGGTCCCAGCAAGCTCCTTCCGCGGTTCCCCCGTCGAAGCGGGGATGAGAGCAGGGAAGGTCTCTCACAGTAACGTTGTCCCCATCCCAGCGTTGCCAATTTGCCCACTGATGTTAAACCGTCCCCACATCCCCAGACTGGCCTGAGCTGGGGAGGGGACTTGATGGGTGCGTGGGCAGGGGCCCGGCATTGGTAGGAGGGGGGTTAGTGGGTCTGGAGTGTGGGAACCGGGCGGTTTTCTCCTGCCAGCCCCATGGGATCCCCGACCCCACTGTCCCTCCTGCCCTTGCCTGTCCCATTTCTCTCGGTCTTTGCAGTCAGCAGCTGCCCAGGGCCGGTGAGCCGAGCTGTCCGCAGGGTAAACAGGGTCTGGAGTCAGTCCCTCGCAGGCTTGGGGAGCGACTGTGCCAAGCAAAACTGCCCTGGAGAGTTGAGGGTGCACGGGGAGAGGGTGCTGAAATGCCCCGTCTGGCAGGATCCACTTGGCACCTGGGGAAACTGAGGCAGGAGCTGTTACACCCACCGCCCATGTCCGCACAGGGACAGCATCTCCTTTGCCGGCTCTCTGCTGTCCACCCCTCCTCACTGCCTGACTGCGCTCTCCTCTCCACCGAAGTCATCCTCTTGTCACGGTCTCCACGCAGGAAGGGCCAGCTGCCACCAGCCAGGCTGTGTCGTGGCAGGGCTCCTGCTCTTCGCTGGCTCTGCCGGATGCCGTCCCTTTGCCTCCACCCTGAACCGCCGCGGTGCAGACGATGGGGTGAGCCGCCTCTCTGAGAGAGGTCATTCAGGGGCTCATGTGAGCATCCCTGGTGCAGTCCTCACCCTTTCCTTGTGCCGTCCTCAGGTTGGGGACCTCCATCTCCTCTCCATCGCTCCGCCAGGCTTGGGTGCCCCTTGCTAGTCCCTGGACCATGACCGCAGGGCTGCCGGGGGATGCGTGCCACCACTGCTGCCCTGCCCCAGCGCTGGCCGGGAGAAGCCCTGCTCCGTTTGGGATGCTCAATCTGGGTGTGATATGGGACCGTGCAACGCAGCTGGGGCAGATCCTGCAAGGCGAGGGCTGGCGCTGGGGCCCAAAGCCATGGGGTGGAAGGCGCTGAGAAAACATGGGGCGAGTTGTGTTTGTTCTCTGCAGCGGCTCCATGGCAACGGCGCAGCGGCCACAAAGCAAAAGAATTTGCATTGTGTCGCTTCAGCATTTCAGAGGGCGCAGTTGGGATCACCGGCTGGGGGCAGGGTGCGCCGGCACCCGCTGGACGGGCCCCCGCAGTCGCTCTCATCTCACCCCTGCCCCTCACCGAGACCCTGGGTGCTTCTGGATTTTGGGGGCGAAGGCTAATTGTGTATCACAGGCACCTGGACCAGTATCCCCCAGTTCCCATCTCTCCATCCCTGGCTACTTGGGAGCACCAGTTTGGCCCCACTGCCGGCAGGTCAGGCCCGGGCAGGCAGCGGCAGCTGCCTTTGTGCTTCCGCCGTGCGCGGGGCGGCGTGGGCACTCACTGCCTTTGGATCCTGAAGGGCCCGAGCAGTGGTCCCCAGGGGCTGGCTCCCTGCTTCACCAGTGCCAAACTGTGCCTGGGGTCCCTGTGCTGGAAAGGTCTTGCTCTGGGGTTCACCCCCTGCCTCTTCTCCCCAGGCTCGGTCTGCAGCAGGAGCTGCTGGGGAAGGTCCTTGAGCACCAGGGAGACCGAAGCTTCTTATCACCTCCTTATCAGGACAGCCCCGCCAGGCCCTGCTGAGTCAGGGTGGAGGAACATGGCGGCCGGCCAGGCTGCGCCCCACGGACTCAGTGGGGATGCGGCTGCACCCAGCACCGGGCTCCCTAGGTGCAGGGTCCCCTGGCACCCACGTCCATGTTGGTGGGCGCTGGGACAGGTTGCAGGGGCAAATGCCCTGGGGGAGGCAGGTTTGGGGTGAGGGCTCCCCGGCAGCAGGTGCTGGTGCCTGCCCTGGCCAGGGGGCCGGTGGTGGAGGCTCTCAGTAGCCCCAGCTCTTGCCGTGCAGTTCAGGGTGGGCTGAGCAGCTCTGGGCGTCTCTTCTCCTTTGCAGCCGCTCTTCGTGCCAGACCCACGCTGGGCCGGCTCCGCAAACAGTCGGGGGAGCAGATAAGGGCAGGGGCCCACCCCGGTGGGGGGGCGCGCCGAGATTTACACAGGCGCTTTTCTCCAGGCACCAGCACGCCGGGCTGCCGGACCCGCCTGCTGGCATCCTGCTGCTGGCTGGGAGGGCTGAGCCCTTCCCGTGCCCCCTCCTGCTTCTGGAGCAGAGCCGGAGCAGGGAGGAGGTGATCTGCGGGTGTCCTGGGCAGGCAGCCGCCTCCAGCTCTCGGCTCCGACATGCCGTGCCGTGCCCACTTGGCAGGTGCCCAGTCACCGAGAGGCAGGGATGGGACCTGCTGTTCTGCTGCTGGTTATCCCTCCCCTCCCCTGCAGTTTGGAGGCAGCCCCAGCCCCGTCTGACAGCTCCTCTCCCATCTCCTCCCCTGATCCCACATCATCGTGTCCATCTCCATCCCCAGCGGAGGATCAGCAGCTCCTTGGCGCTTCCTTGCCGCCTCCTCCCAGCGCTGCCGAGCGAGAGATTCGCAGGCAGGAGCGGGCTTGGGTGCTGCGGGCAGGACGGTGGATCTGTGCGCAGAGAAACCTGCAAGGTCTTGTCCCTAATCCGTCTCCTGGGTTTGCTCCTGCGCGGAGCCAAGTACCTGCTGTGACAGGCACGCCTCGCCATTTACAGAGCGCCCTCGGTACCCTGCGAACACACCGGGCATGACGGCACGCGCCGCGGGGACGCCGCCAGCTCCGAGCACCGCGGCGGGGAACCGCGCAGGCGCTGTGGCGGCGGTGTGCATGGGAGGTGGAGGAGAGGACACGGAGGGAAGGTGAAGCAGGGCTGTAATAAAGCTGTGGACTTTGGCGTAGCTCCGGGGAGGGAGGAGGTGCTGGTTGCCTGCCCCTGACTGTGCACGCCGCCGGCGTTGCCTCCGCAGCCCCGTGTCGCTCCCGAGGCTCTACCCACCCCACAACTCCCCATCTGGGCCATTCCTGCCTGGATCCGGCTCCTGGCCGGGGAAGGCTGTTATTTACCTTCAAACCTGTTTGGTGGCTTCTCCAGGGAGGGGACGAGCGTGGGGTGGGGACACGGAGGCTTGCTGGGAGCGGGGGCTGGGAGTGGGGCACATTGGGGTGGTCCTGCCTCCCTCTGCGGCGCTGGGACCCCCGCCGTGGGCTGCTGCCAGGCCCTCGCCCGGGGTCCGTGGTAGCACGGGGAACGGGAGCCATCGCACGTCACCGCACGGGCCGCCCGTGGGGTGTGCACGGGGCAGCGGCGAGGCCAGGGCCCAGTCGGCTGCGATGCGGCCCCGTTGCCCCACCAGATACGCTCCTGCCATGACGGCGGCC
>VWZZ01004534.1:294-17188 GCA_013399095.1 Psophia crepitans | reverse complement strand
CGCGGCTGGGGGCAGCCGGCCGGACCGGCCGGACGACGGCTCTCCTCTGAGCGGGTTTCACCCCGCGGTGGCTCCTTTGCCGTGGCACGTTGGCTCGCCCGGGCAATGCGGTGCAGTTTTCTGTGCTGTGATTTAGAGGAAGAAAAACGACCCAAGTTTGTTTTCCCGTTTTGAAATTAATTTTATTTCTGCCTCTGCGTGGGATCGTGTTTGAGAGTCGAGCCAGCGGCGCGGATCGGGTTGTGTTTATTTGCTTTGCCGAGATGTTTTCCTGGCTGAAGCAGCAGCCCCGGAGTGATGCTGAGGGCAGGCTGCAGCCCCGGGGCTGGCGGCGGGGGGCTGCGTGGCCAGAGCCACGGTAAATATTATTGTGCTCTTATCCTGCCTGGAGAGAGCGCAGTCCCGCGGCGCGTCCCGGGGCACAGATCCTGTGCAGAGACCACGGGGGCTTGGGCAGCGAGGGTGGCCGGGCTGCTTGCCTCCCGCAGGGCCGCAGCTGCTGGCCCCCCAGCCTTCCTCGCCAGCCGAGGATGGGGCAGGGCAGGGTGGCACAGGCGGGTGTCAGGTCCCGCCTGGGGGCATGGGGCTGGGTGGAGGGGCTGGATGCTGGAGCAGAGGGGCTGGATGCTGGAGCAGCCCATGGGGGCTCTCAGGGCTGTGGCAGGGTTCACGTGCTGGCTGCTCCTCTCGGGGCTGGGGTTCATGGGGCACCCCACTGGCATTATCCAGGCTTAAAGCATCTGCAGGCGAATGCCGCTTTGTCCCTCTCCAGCCGAGCGGTCCCCAAGCCCAGGTACACGCCTGGATGGTGCTGGCCAATGCCTGGGAGCAGCGCACGGCGGGAGGGGACCCCAAAGTGGTGACAAAGCATCAAGCCCATGGAGCAGGGGGGTCTTCTCACTGCCTTCTGCACCGCCCTGGCTGCCAGGAGAAGAGAGGCGAGGTCTCCATCCCGCTGAGCAGGAGGACTCACGCAGGCAGGTTCTCCTCCCCTTCCTCCCCTGGGGACCTGCAGCCCCTTCCCTTCCCCCTGCCAGCTCCCCCCTCCTCCCCATTTTTCTCCGGTGAGTCAGTGGTGGTGGAAGGGGCGGGCAGGGAGCTGCGCTGCCTGTTCCCTGCCTCCTGCCGCAGGACCCGCCGCTGCACAGGGAGAAGGCAAGTCGGGGCAGTGCTGTGCAGGCAGAGATGGATGTTTGCAGCTGAGTCCGGCCAAACCTGCTGCTTGCAGGAGGCGCAGGCCTGGCGAGGAGGGGGACAGGAGCCAGGATTTCCTCCTCCGGCTCTCCCTGCATGGAGAGCAGCATCGTGGCTAAACCAGCTCCAGGAGGGAGCTGAGCCGGCACTGTATCCTACCTGCAGCATCACTGGTCCAGGGCCACACGGCCGCAGGGCCGCAGGGTCTCAGCCCCGGGCTGTTCCCCTTCCCAGCCCAGCGCCCTCCAGCCCCTCTCTGCCAGCACGGACTGGAGCAGGCAGAGCTGACGGCAGGGTGCCCGGGCTTCCCTGCCCACTCGAGTGGCTTTGCCCTGCTGCAGGGGTGCTTTGCTCCCTCCAGACCACCATGGCACTGGCAGCAGCCGATACCAGCTCCGAGGCAGGGAGACCGTCCTTGAGAGAGTGCCCGGCCCTGGGGAGCCTCCGGCTCCTTCTCCGGGAGGATCCCCCTGCCACGTGCAGATGAGGCACGTGTGTCAGATCAGCACCGCTGAGCCTGGAGGGGACGGGGCAATCCAGGGCGCATCGCAAGGAATGCACGAAGGACGGGACGCCAGCTCCGACTGGGCGTGTTGCTACCGGCACCGGCTGCAGCTGCATCGGCTTCCTTGGCCCACCAAGATCTGCAGCCTTTGCCGCAGGATCGGGCCTCTCTCTCCCCCAGTTTTGCCCCTTTTTCCAGTTCCTTTTGCAGCAGGTTTCACCATGTATTGACAGAGCCGGGGCGAGGCTGTCTGGGCGAGGAGGACGCGGTAGCGAAGGTCACAGGCGGTGGGAGGAGAAGCAGAGGCTGCTCTTCGCGCACCACCACGCTCCCCAGCGTCAGCCCTCAGCATGAAGCTCCTCCGTGGCCAGGCAGCACTCCTGTCCCGGCTGGGTGGTGGCCACAGCGCCCTGCCCGGATTATGCTTTGGGTGATTGCAGGCAGCGATGCTGAGCTCCTCCTGCCCTGAGCCACAGGGGTGTCCTGCTCGGGAGAGTGACATGTGCCTCCGTCAGCAAGGGACAGTCTCGAGGCCTTCGGGTCCTCACAGGGGCCACCTACGGGGAGAAGGAGCAGGGGTGGACTGTCTGACGCCTGGGAACGTCCTTACAGCCCTGAGCAGCAGCTCCCATGTGTGCTGCCATCAGCAGACCCGTGGGGCTGAAGCTTGGCTATTCCTGGCCCTGGACTGGCAGCACAGGGGGGAACTGTCCCCCTGTACCCACGGGACCCTGCGGAGCTGCTGGTGCTGCACAGGGGGGTCCCGGGTGCAGCCCCATCCGTGGAGGTAGAGCTGGATGCGCCATCCCAGAGGGCTGGACCCGGCATCGCTCTCGGCTGCGTTTGCTCCCTGTCAGCCGTGGCCCTCGCCGGGGCTCATGACGGGCTGCCTGGGGAAGAGAGGGCAGCGTTCAGCGCAGCACGTGGCTGCCCGCTTTGTGCATCCTCAGCCTTTTAATTATGTCCCTTTTCCACTTGTGCTGTGAAAAGCGCTGGGGAGCATCTGCCTGCAGCCACTGGCACCTTCTGGGTGAGCGTGTGGGCAGCGGGGCCGGTCCTGCCCGTGCTGCAGGCAGGGTGCTGGGTTACGCGTAGCAAGAGCTGCAGGGCGCTGCTTGTGTTTGCTGTTACGGACACGTAGGAGACGAAGGGGCAGAAATCCTCACTCAGCCGGGAGCCGCCCGGCTGCGGACGCAGAGGTGCCCTTTGCAAGGTCAGACTGTCCCTTGGGCTGCACGTGGGGTCTGGGGGGACCCTCGCTCTCTGCTCTGGGTGATGCTGCTCCGTCTGCAGCCCAACCTCTGTCCTGCGGCAATAAACCCTGGGCACAGCCCGCGGGGAGGTGGCAGCGCAGGGGAAGGAGGGTTTGACACGTCGGCTTCCGGCTGGCACAAGGACGGCGCTGCCCACTGGGTAAATACTGGGAGCGCCTCACCTTTTGGGGCAAAACCCCCGGAGATGGGAGGGATGGAGTTCCCTGAGGCGATGGGCACCAGGGCTGATGGTCAGGTGAATTCCCCCTCTGTGCCGGGCGCTGCTGGCGCAGGCAGCCTGCCTGCTGTCTGCCGGATGGCGCGGGGCTCCCTGGCACCCACCGCCTCAGGAGCACGCAGCACCTTGCGCGGTGGGGACGGGCGGCTGTCGGTGCCACGGTCTGTGCCAGTGCCTGACCACCTGGCAGTTCTGCCGCCGCCTTCACGTGCCCTGTGCCAGCAGCTGGAACTACTGGTTAGACTGGTCTGAGATCTTGTTCTCCCCCAGCGCTGCCCAGCTCTTGTGACCGTGACGTAGCCATGCTGGACGCTCCGTCCCTAAGGACGAGCTCCCGTTGCCCTGCGATGACTCGTGTCCCCCTGCTGTGGGCAAGCCGTGCCGGGAGCGGGGCTGGTGGAGCTGCGGCGGGCGCTGGGTCCCGGGGGCACTGGGGGGAGTGCTGGCCTGTTGGCTGTGCCGTGCCGTATCCCAGGGGCTGGTGCTTGCCAGGGGAAAAGCCCCCCAGTGTCTCCCAGTTGGCCGTACTGTTGTGGAAGTGAGCGGATGGTTTGCAGGGATGCTGTGCCAGGTGGGGAGCAGGCAAGGAGGGTCCTGGGGGTTCCCAGGGGTTCAAGAGGGGGGAGCTGGGGAAATTCTGGCCCTGAGCCCAGCAGGAAGGATCCCTGCTGGCTGTGCCGTGCGTGGGAGGAGGCGGGAGGGCTGGGGACGAGCAGGGAGGCCAGAGGAGGGGCCCCCGCTCTCCTCCTCCCGCGACCGAGGAGCGCGGTGGGCGCAGCTGGGTCTGTCCCCTCCTGCCACCGCACAGCCGTCCCCGGGGTCAGGCTTCTCCCTGCATGCAGGCAGCTGCGCCGGAGCCTCTTTGCCCAGCCGAGCATCCTCCCGCTGCGCGGATGAGGACGGAGCGAGGGAGCTGGGGACCACCGGCATCCGCCTTGCTGGCGCACGGCTGGGCGAGAGCTGCCCCGGCACAATAGGCACAGCCTCCGTGGGGGGCGTCGGAGCCCCCGCTCCCGCAGGGACCAGACTCTCTCCCCGGCCACCATGGTGGTTTTCATGGGCAGGAACCTCTCCTCGCTTCTGGCTTTCTTCAAGAAGAAGGGTGAGTGAGCAGGAGGGAGGGAGCAGCGCCTTGTCCTTACGCAACCCCTGCCCGCAAGGACCCCCGCCTGCCCGGCGCTGGGCGGGGGGGGGCTGCCACCCCAGGGGGAGGGCAGGGAAGGTCACCCCTGCCCTGGCCTCGTCCGCTGGGAAGTCAACAGAATAAATCACTGCGCTCCTCTCACCGGAAGGCGGCTCTGAGTGTGCTGGGGGGGGGGATATGTTGAACGAGGGGCTGCCGAAATTGTGGGAGAAGGCGACTTAGGGGAAGGGGAACATGATGCTGGGGGGGCTGTGGGTGTCTCATGTCCCCTGTGGGGACCCTGTGCCAGCACAGGGGTTCCCTACAATGCCACCCGCTCTCCTGGCCTGGCCGTGCCCCCTTGCCGGCTCACTGTGCCATGGGTGCTGGCGGAGGCAGAGGCCGGCGTGGCGGCATGGCGCGGCAGGGCGGGCCGGCTCCATTGTTCGGGGCCTGCTCCTTTGTGCACCAGAGCGCGGCCGCCTCGCTGCCTGGCTGGGCTGGCTCGGAGGGGACGGGGGGAACGGGGCACAGGGGATGGGTGCCCGGCACCGGCGATGCTTAGCAGCGGGTACCCGTGTCCCTGGGGTGCTGCCGCCAGCCCTGCAGGTTTCCTGTGCTCACCCTTCCCTTCCTCAGCCTGAAGTTGTTTGTTTTTTTTCCAGGCAGAAAGAGTTTTGAGGCTTCGTGACAGGCAGCAGCAGGCAGGCAGGAGCAGGCAGGGCTGTGTCTGAGGTGCCCTGGCTGGGCAATGCCAGGCGCAGCACCCGGCAAGGGCCCAGAGCTGGTCATGGGCGTCGCAGGGTGCAAGCGGTGGTTTGCAGGGAGAGGGCTGCAAGATGGGGCGTGGATGGCTCCATGCTGGCTGTGGTATGGCATGGGGGGGGTCTCCAGCGCCTGGGGGGCTGGAAAGGGGGATTCGGCAGCCTCTGTACCAAACTGTGCCTCAGTTTCCCTCACCTGCGCAGTTCCCAGCCAGCCCGGGCATGGGGTGGGTCCCTGCTCTCGGGGTGCTTTGCAACGCCTGGGGATGATGCAACCCTCCAAAGAGAAAGTCGTCATCTTCGTATCCTTATTTATCCCCCCCTTGCTGCCCCTTCTGTGCTGAGCTGCCCGCAGCCCCGCGCAGCTTGCATCCTCATTTGCTCCTAACGAAGGTGCTGGGGAGAATGGCAGCGCTGTGCCCCAGCTCCACTCTGGCTGGTTGGGAGAACACCCTGCGTCTTCATGGTGGAGCCAGCCCGACTCTGGCGTACCGACTGGCCGGGCAGAGCCGCGGGATGCGACACCTTGCACGGTGTTTCCAGTGCCCGGTTCGGAGATGAGCAGGCTCACGCCATCCCGGACCGGCTGTCATCGCCCAGCGCTTCCCCCTGCATCCTGCAGGGTGGCGGCATCGATGGGAGAGTGGCTGTGTCCCCCTCCAAGCCAAGCTGACCCCTCTGTCTCCGCAGGCACTGCCAAGGGCGACGCGGAGAAGCGGCTGAGCGTGCAGTACACACCGGGCGAGGAATGCCCCGACAACGTCTTCTTCCCCAGCACGCGGCCCCCGCACCTGGAGGAGCTGCACAACCAGGCTCAGCAGGGCCTGAAGTCCCTGCAGCACCAGGGTAGGTAGCCCCAGCCCCGGGGTGGCCCAGGGACACAGCGGAGGACACAGCGTGCCAGCCCCCAGCTCCTGGCTGGGCCGGCTGCGGGGGTGGCGCGATGGGGCTGACCAGAGTCCAGTGCCGGGGCTGGGAACGGCGGCTGGGGGGGGTGAGCGGGTGGCACTGCTGGGCTCAGCAGCCGTTTCGCTGGCTGGTGGCTCCCCTGGAGGGATTTACCCTCTCTTCCCTCTGCAGAGAAGCAGAAGCAGACCAAAAGTGCCTGGGACCACGGGGACACCAGCAGCCTCCAGGTGAGCCCTACCGAGGAGCCGGCTCTGCCCTGCAGCGCGCTTGGAGTGCCCTGGGGACGAGAGGACAGAGGGTGGCCTCTCTGTCCCCAGCCTGGGTGGTATTTGGGGGCTGGGGGCACACAGAGAACCAGCCGAGGCTGCAGGACTGTGGCTGGGGGGGTTTGTTGGGTGGGAAGAGGCTGTGTGTCCCTTGGTGTCACCCCTTTTGCCCCGTGACGAGCATCTGTCCCCGTCCCTGTCCGCAGCCTCGGTACATCCTGCCCTGCCTTGTGGGGCTCTGCCTGGGACCTGTGGGATCCTGGGGACCTGTGGGACCCCTGTGCCTGCATCCCCCCGCTCCTGCCCCACTGGTGTCCCTGGCAAGATGGGGTGGCGGGGCAGTGCAACAGGGACCGAGGGCCATATCCAACCCCATGGCTGGGCCCCTCCCTGGCTGCTGACGAGGAGAAACTCCCACTCTCTTGGCTGAGCTGGAGTTTGCCACTTCCCCGGGCTCTGACCCTGCTGCCAGCGCCTCACCGCCCGTGATTGCTCAAGCCGCTGCCTCCCGCTGGCTCTCGGCCCCTTAACCCCTTGGAAGCAGGGGGCTGGGGGCCCCCGGGCAGGCAGAGCCGCAGGGGGAGCAGGGCTGGCTCAGGGCAGCGTGCCGGAGGGGTTGGGTGGTGGTTCACGCTGATGTCTCTCATCCCCACCTCCGCCTGCGGAAGAGATGCTTTAGCTGGCTGAGGGGACACCGAAGGCCGTGCCCGTCATGGGGCCGTGCTGCTGGCCGTGCCCGGGGGATCACGCATGTGTTGTGGGTCCCCGGTGCGGCTCCCATCCCCGTGCCCCCCTGCCGCAGCCTCAGGCCCCTCTCCCAGCCATGGCAGCCCTCCAGCCCCAGGCTCTGGGGTGCAGCAGCGCTGGGCGCAGCCCTGGGGCCATTTTGGCTTGGCACGGTGGTGAGGCTGGCGGTTCCCTCGGCTGCTCCTCCGGCGCACTAGACGCTGGCTTGCCAGCTTTCTGGGGGGCTGCGAGGCTACGCAGGGTCCCTGGGGCTGCTCCCAGCCCTGCTCCTGGTGGGAGGACTCTGGATGCCGGCGTGGCTGACTCAGCCTTTGGCCCTCGGAGAAGCTTTTGTCTCGGCAGCGCTGGGCTGCGGAGTCAGTTTGCGGCGGAGAAGGGGCTGGGAGGGGACCAGGGCAGCTCCTTTCCCGCAACCCGGGGCCCACCTGAGCCCGCTCCCTTCCCACACAGTCCTGCGCATCCTTGGAGGATGACAGTGTGTCCTTCCGGAGCCGGACGGTCTCCTGTGCCACGAACAGCACCTCCGAGGACGCCCTCTCCATCCGCTCCGAGATGATCCAACGGAAAGGTACCCTGCTGGGGGGGCTGCAGGGCGGGGGGACGCCAGCCAAGAGGGGCTGAGGAGCCTGGCAGGAAATCCGGGGGGCTTCTGGGCTCTGAGCTGGTGTGGCCACGAGCCAGCGTGGGGATTTGGGAGCCCTTGGAGAGCAGAGAGCAACTCTGAGTCAGAGGGTTGGGATGGGGCTGGGCGAGGGGGACAGACGGTTGGACAGACACCGTCCCCTCCCTGCTCAGACCGTGCGGCTGTTTGGCAGCTTCTGGTTCCTCTCTGGGCTCTGCCGAGCGCCTGAGCCGGCTTGGCCCGGCGGATCTCTGGCAGTGGGGGGGTGCTGGGGATGCTAGGGACGCCCTGGGCAGGGTCCCCCTCACACTGGCTGGATCCACTCGTGCCTCTCGCAGGTTCCACCTTCCGACCACACGACTCCTTTCCTAAATCCTCGGAGAGAGCTGGCAAGAAGAGGAAGGAGAGGAGGACAACGGTGCTGGGCATCCCCCAGCATGTCCAGAAGGAGCTGGGTAAGCGTCGGGGACAAGGGAGGGGTTTTAGGGTCCGGTCCTGTTCCCAGGCTCTGTTTGCCTTGGCTGGGTGTGTCTGCCTTGGGATTCACGCTGGGTTTGTCTCTTCCTGCTCCCAGGTCTCAGGAACAGCCGGGAAGCCAAAGGATGCCCCAATGCTGATGGCCAAGGGAAGGCAGGGTGCGGTGGCAGCCCCGCGCCGCAGCTCTTGCTGAATGGCGGGCAGGTCTCCGGCGACGCCATCCGCATCCCCACCATCGACGGGAAACTGCAGACGCTGGGTGTCCCCGGGGGCGCCCGTGTCTGCCTGGGAGCCTTGGAGGAGGCAGATGCGGCCCTGCAGAAGCACATCAACCGGGTTTACTATGATGACACGTTTCTGGGGAGGAAAACGGCGGCCAAGCTGTCGCCCATGGTGAGGCCGAAGTCGCTAGCCGTGCCGGGCATGACCACCAACGCCAGCCCCCCGGAGCTGCTGAGCCCCGTCATGTCCATCTCGCCTCAGGGCACCTACATGTCCAAGATCATCCCCAACGCCATCCTGCCACCCATGGTGGATGTGGTGGCCCTGACACGGAGCAGCGTGCGGACACTGAGCCGCTGCAGCCTGGTGTCATCCAGCCCGGCCTCAGTGCGCTCCCTCGCTCGCTTCTCAGAGCACAGCACCCGCAGCCGCGAGCCCTCCTCCTCCAGCGACAACTGGAGCCACTCGCAGTCCACAGAGACCATCGTCTCCAACAGCTCCACCATCTCCTCCCAGGGCGGCTCTGACCGCCGGCAGCCCGAGGCAGGGCCACGCGGTGAGGCGGATGCCGTGGCTTGTTCTGACACTGACCACGTCAGCATCTACAGCTTCGCCAGCTCCTGCTCCAAGCCCGCTGCCGGCCCCGTGCCTGTGGCCCCCGGGCTCCTGACCGTGGGGGGCAGCAGCGGCCGGGCATCCCCCGCCTACAGCACGAGCAGCCAGGCAGAGGGCTCGGACACTGGCAGCATGGCCAGCGAGCGCTCCTCCACCCGCAGTGTCTCCCTGAGGAAGATGAAGAAGCCCCCGGCCCCCCCTCGCAGGACCTACTCGCTGCACCAGAAGGCCTCAGGGGAGCCCAAGGTGCTGGGGCTGCCCCCCAAGCCCGACCGGCGGCCCCAGCGGGAGAGCAGCGCGCCCTGGACCCCGTGCCCCGAGCCCTTCAGCCCCACGGCCGAGGATGAGGTCTTCTCCCCGTCGTCACTGAGCGAGACCAGCAGCCTCCGCTCCGAGAGCCTGGCTGGCACCAGCTCCCCCGAGGCCTCGCGGGGCAGCTCTGGCGTGACGGTGGTGCTGATGGAGCCCCAGGCTCCGTCCAAGTGGAGCTGCCCGGATGGGTCTGACCGCACCATGTCCCCCTCCAGCGGCTACTCCAGCCAGAGCGGTACGCCCACACTGCCCGCCAAGGGGCTGGGACCCCCATCGGTGTCCCCGGGCAGGGCTCAGCCCCAGAAGCCGGACCGGGTCTGCTCCCTGCAGTCGCCTGCGCTCTCCATGTCCTCCTCCCTCACCTCCATCTCCTCCTCCGCCTCAGACCCGGCTCCCCCCGAGACGCTGCCCTGCCGCTNNCCCTGCCCCTCGGCCCGGTTCATCACCCCGCCGCACCCCAAGGTGCCTGCTCCCTTCTCCCCACCACCCATCAAGCCCCAGCAGCCCAGGGCCCCCGCCAGCTCCCTCCTTCCCTCGCCAAACCCACCGGTGCCCAGCACTGCCGGCCAGGAGCCCTCGGCCAAGCCCATCGGCAAGTCTCCACCGCCATCGCCGCCGCCTGCCTACCACCCGCCGCCCCCACCGGTGAAGAAGGTGGAGGGGGTGCCCCAGGCCGCCAGCGAGGCCCCTGCTGATACCGCCTGGCCCCCGCCGCCCCCGCCGGCTCCCGAGGAGCACGACCTGTCCATGGCAGACTTCCCCCCTCCAGATGAAGCCTATCTCTCCAGCCTGCCCGATGCTGCACCGGCTCCGGCGGCCGGGCAGAAAGTGGCACCGAGCTCGGGGGCTGCATCTTCCTCATTCTCGGCCACCGTCTCCTCACGCAGCCAGCAGCAAGGCCCACTGGCCGGGGCACCGCAGCCGCCATCCCCTGCCGAGCCCCATCCCGAGGCCGCCGTGCCCCCACCACCGCCGCCGCCGCCACCTCTCCCACCACCTTCGGCTCCGGCTCCTCCTCCCCAAACCAGCCTTAAGGCGGCGGCCAACGGTCCCCGGGCAGACGCCAAGAAGGAGCCGGCGTCGCGGAGCAAGAGTGGCCCAATGCCCAAGGAGGACGCCAGCCTGCCCATCGTCACGCCCTCGCTGCTGCAGATGGTGCGGCTGCGCTCCGTGAGCGTGGAGCCGCCCGCCGGGGCCGGGGCAGGTACCGAGGAGCGACCGGCACCCCAGAAGCCCGTCCGCCGGTCCCTGTCCACGCGGCAGCCCCCTCCTGCCAAAGATGCGGTGCCTTCGAACCAGCTCCACCACGCCGTGCATCTCAAGGCAGCCACCTTGTCCTCCGGCGAGGCTGCAGAGAAGCTGCCGGGCAGCAGAGCGGCTCTGCCCGGCCCCGAGGGCCCCCCCGGGGATGGCCAGCTCTCCCCCAGGCACAATTCGCCAGCCTCCACTGCCAGCTTCATCTTCGCCAAGAGCTCCAAGAAGCTGGTGATCGAGACGGCCTCATCCCCCGAGGCGCAGGCCGACCTGAAGAAGAACTTGGTGGCTGAGCTGATGAATTTCTCGGGGCAGCGCTCGGCGGCCCCGGCTGTCACCCAGCAGGGCCCCGGCAAGGCGCAAGCCCACCGAAAACCCAGCAAGATGCCCCCTCCGGTAGCCAAGAAGCCTTCACTCGGCCCAGGGCCGGCTCCTTCCCCCCTGAGCCCAAAGGCGCCGGGGACAGAGGCGCTGGGCTCCCCCGTGCCGGACGGGAAGGCCAAGGCAGCGCCAGCGGACCAGAGCAGGACTAAGAGTGAGCGGGCAGGGACGGCGGCCTCGGGGACGGAGGGCAGGAGCGCCGCGGAGCCGACGGCTCGCAGCCTCCCCGCGCAAGGTACGTGGGCCCAGGGCCCGGTTCCGCCCCGCCATGGGCCGACGCTGCTGTAGGCGCTCGTTCTCCTGAGCTACACGTTCCTGAGCTATAGGCTCCCAGCGCAGGACGCAGGGTTAGGGTGGCCCTGGGACAACCGGAGAGCCCAGCCGCGGGGCCAGGCTTGGGGCAGGGCTGTGGGAAGCTGGGGCGCAGCGCGGCTGATGGGCTCTTCCCTCCTGCCTTGCAGACAGACGGGGAGACACGGCCTGAAGGACGAAGCTGCAGGACTGGTGCCCCCGCGGACAGGAATCCAAATCTCTCAGGGACCTGGGCAGGTCAACGGACGAGTGTGGAACTGGCAACTAACTTAATACAGGAAGCAAACAGCCTTAGCCTCCACGGCCTTGATGATATTTATGCAAAAATGGTGTTGGTTTCACTTTCCTAAGTACTTCAGCTTTATTTTGCCTTTTTTTTGTTGTTGTTTTGTACGGACTCGAGGCCTGTGCCCGGAGCCAGCACCTCCTCCCTGCCGTGCTGCCGCTTGGTTTGTGCGTGCGGAGCAGAGCAGCCACGCCGAGAGGAGCGCGGGGGCCGAAGATGCTGGAGCCGCTCTGCTCCTGGCCAGCTGGGCCAGGAGGAATCGAAGCACTTGGGCTGGGGGAAGGGGAGAGCTTTGGCCACGGCAGAACGCAGGGAGCAGCAGCGGGACCAGACAGAGGCGCTGGCTGGGAGGGACCGGGGCCTCGGCCCTTGGAAAGGCGCGCGGGGGCTCTTGGCCAGCACCGATCTCTGCCCGCTGGCCGCAGCATGGAGCGGGGAGCCCGGCTGCCCCGCGAGCTGGTCTTCAGCCCCTGGGGTAGAACCTCGATTTCTGTTTCTGTAAACTTGGGTCACATTTTGATTTCTTTGATTGTAAAAAAAAAACAAACCAAAACCAAAACCCAAACAACCCAAACCAAAAGCAACCGATCCTCTGCTGCCGAGTAGCTGCTCAGAGCTCTGTATCTGGCTGGTAAAAATGATGACCGAAGCTTCCTGCCTCCTGTGCTTCCTGGCTCGTGGCGTGGCAGTGCCCCTTCCCGGCGCTGTCGAGCTCTGGGGCTAGCAGAGACCCCGAGAGGGCTAGCTCCCAGCCCCGCTGTGCGCGCAGGCTGGGCCGAGGGCTGGGGCAGCACGAGCCACGGGAGCATGGCTGGCTGCTCACCACCCTCCCCGGACAGACGGGCACATGCAGGCACAGTCAGCTCAACGTTTTATTGGGGTTTACGACAGACAGATGGTTCCCAAGTCAGTGTTTCAGGCCCGCGCCCCCCACAGTCCCCCACGGGCTCAGGACAGACCCACCGGTGGTGCGGAGGAGCACCAGCAGCGGCCCCGGGCAGAGCAGGGACGGGGCCCGCCTGGCTGCCAGGCAGCTGCCCCCCGGCTCCGTTAGCAGCAACACAGGTTTGAGCAAGGAGCCTTCCCTCCTGCCCTCGCGGCAGCGCCCGCACGAGCCATCCCGGTCGGGAGCAGCGGGCAGGGCGTCCGGCCCGTGGCACAACTGGGAGCGAGCCGATGGCCCAGCCTGAGGCCACGGGCACAAGTCAGACGGGCCCCTTAGGTGTGGTGCCACCACCAGCCGCCGGAGCTGGCCCACAGTCGAGGCACGGACGCTGGCTGAGGAACCCCAGGGCCAGGGGGATGGCGGAGGCAGCTCTCCAGGCAGGAGGCTGCGAATTCAGTCCCAGAGCCCACCGGCTGCGCAGGGCTGAGCCCCCGGCTCGGGGCGCTGGGGAGGAGATGGCGGCGACGGGAGGAAGGCCTGGCTGAGGTAGTGGAGGGGGCCAGGCAGGAGGCACGAGCTCCGGTGCTTGTTAGCCGATGCTCCCTCCCTTCAGGCTTTTACAGGAGACGCTCCCCAGCTTGGTCAGGAAGTTTCTCTGCTTCCACTGGGCCACACAGTCCTCGGAGACGCAGAAGTCAGCCTGGGGAGCAAAGCAGGGGAGGCAGGGTCAGGCCCGGGCTGCCGGCAGGGGCCGTGCTCGGCCAGCGGGGAGTTTGTCTCCACGGCTTTGCTGTCAGCAGCAAACATGGGCGCTGAGCGGCAAATAGCGAACTGGGGGTCACCGAGAGGTGGGGGCAGCGGCACCTAACCACTCCGAGCTGCGGCCCTGCCCCTCGACACCGCCCCTCACCTGCAGCTTCTCAAACACCTTCTTCTTCGGCTTGAGCTCCTCGTCGGGCTCCCCGCCCTCGTAACCCTCCACGTAGACGCGCTCCCCGGCGCAGCACCCGGCCGGCGGGTCCAGGGGCTCCACCTGCCGCGGCTCCCCCACGCTGCCGAGGGGGGTGGAGGAAAGAGAGTCAGCCCGAGGTGGCACCCACCTGCCCCGCAGCACCCCCAGGCTCTGGGGCGGGAGAAGGGGGTCTGGATTGCACCCTTGGGAGCGTGCGGCCCGATGCCCCCCTCCCTCACCTGGAGGCACACAGCACCATGCCCTGCGACTCCACCCCCCTCATCTTCTGGGGCTTGAGGTTGCACAGCAGCACCACCAGCCTGTCCTGCAGCTGCTCCCTGGGCACGAACTGCACCAGGCCGCTCACCACAGTGCGGGGCTCAGGCTCGCCCACATCGATCTTCTCCACGTACAGGCTGTCGGCGTCCGGGTGCTGCCAAGGGGAAGCGAGGTGAGGAGCAGGGGAGGGCACTGGGGTGGCAGAGAAGGGGGGCAGGACCCCCCCCACATGCACCGAGTGCCTGTGTCTCCACCTGGGAAGGTTACTCCCCTCCCCGTTATGCCCCTACCTTTTCCACGCTGATCACTTTGCCAACGCGAATGTCCAGCCGGGATGGGACCACGTTCTCCGGCTCTGAGTTCTTGGTTCCCTTCTCTGCAGGCTCTGCGGTGCGGGAGGAACAGTCGCGCCGCTCACCATAAACCCAGGCAGCTGGCCAGGCCCCGGGGAGCACACAGCGACCCCCAAAAGCTGGCCGGCCAAATCCCCTGCTTGTCTCTATAGCACGGAGCACAGCCCCTCCTGCGCTTCGCTGGCCTCTCGGGCACCAGAGATGGTCAGGGCCCCACTTCCCCAAGCTCCCAGCACCTCCTTACTGGCTTTGGACGGGTTGGGATACGCTGCGTCGGTCAGCTGCTTCAGTTCCAGGCTGTTGAATTTCTCTCTGATGGGGTCAAGCAGTTTGTTCAGGGCCACTTCCACCGAGTTCTTCAGGTCCCCGGGATGCACGACCTGTACGGCCACACACAGACAGGTTCCCGCGGGGTTTCCTTCGGGGCAGGGGGAGGAGCAGAATTCGAGCACTGATCTGAGGCCAAAGGGGCAGGAACTGGAGGCCACTCAGGGCGGGGAGATGAACCACAGCACTTGGACTGGTTGCCCCTCGGAAAACAGACCCCTTCCTCTTCTGGAGGCTGGGAGCACCCCGCTGCCCTACAGCCACTGGGCTGGGCGCTGCTCCACGCCTCTTCCCAGGGCACATTTCCATCTCCCATTGCTGCTCGGGAGCCTCAGGGACAGGGAGAGGGTTCAGTCCCTCCCGGCACTCACCTGCTCAGCAAAATCCTTCTCCAGGGTCTCGTAGGCTGTGTAGGTTTTGTTTCCTCCCCATTTTTCTTCTCGCAGAACCACAAACTCTGTGACACACGGATTTAAAGGTTCAGGTTAACCTGAGCACAGACTCACCCTGCTCAGCCAGATAAACCACCCCCCTTGGGGGGAACACGCTCCCGTCCCCTCCTCGTACCCACAGGGAAAACCAGCCCCAGCGCCCAAGCGCGGTGAGCCCCTCACCTGACTTGAGGGGAAAGAGGACGTGCTTGATGAAGGAGAGGACACCGTTGTTCTCCACGTTCCCTGGCTCACAGAAAGCCTTCTTCAATTTTTTCTTCACGTCCTCCTTGCGGTCCAGAAGGTCAATCTTTGAGTCCTGCAGGAGCAGATTTCTGCAGCCCTTTACCCAACCTCTTGCCCAAAAGAGACAACTCATGCTGGAGTCACTGCAACTTCTTACACCCCGGTGTGAGTGGAGGGAGAAGACACCTCTTGGGGTGAGGCCATGAACCCGTTCCCCCACAGAAGCCCTGACCACAGCCACTGTTCAGGCACCAACCTCTTCTGACGAGCTCATTTTGCTGCCGGTCAGACCAGGAACCATCGGGTTCATCAAATGGATGCGCTTGGCATAGCCCAGGGAAGGAAGGTACTGGGAAAAAGCAAGGAGCCAAGTCACGGACAATCCCCTTTGCAAACCACCTTTAACTCACAACCCCCGTTTGCTCCTGGCTCCAGATACCCTGGGGACCCAGAACAACAGGACCCAGACAGCTGTCACGCATTCACAAGGCGCTGACAGGCACAGTCAGGCATGCGTGGCAGTGCTATTTGCACACCAGACCCCACGGACCACAAGAGCAGCAGCAGGAGCTGCGAAGAGCCCTGTGGTGCCAACCGAAATCACAGACACGCTTCTCCCGATTAGCGAGTGTTCGAGCTTGGAGCCAGACACCAGCATGGCAGGGGGCTCACAAACACCCCCATTCCTCACCTTCTCTGCAAAGGTGAATATCTTCCTCTGATCAACTCCTCCAAACTGTGCGTCGACCTTGAGGTACTCCTCATCCAGGGCCTGCGGGGAGACACACACAGCCTTGAGCCCCACGGCTCCGCACTTCAGCTGCATTTACCCCTCAGAGATCCTGCCCATCCCCTGGGATCTGCCTGGCCTCTGCCGGGGCTCGCCAGGCTGCCCACTGTCCTGCAGCCAGCCAGAGTCGCTGCAGAAGCAGCTCTGTGCTTGGGTTACGCTTTGTGCTGCTGCCAGGTGTAATATTGGGGTGGAGCATAACGACCGCAGCATTCAGCCTCCCGCGTCCCTGCGGTCCTGGCTTTGCCCAGCACCTCCCCGGCCAAGAGGCTCTGCTGACCTGCCTCGGCGTGACGCACCTGCAGGCCTGGGTAGAGCAAACCGCTCAGCAAGGGGTGCTCCACCTGCTTCACCACCTCCGCTCCCGCCTTCTTCGCGTCGTGCTGCGTCACCACTGACGAGAGGCGGTACACGTCCAGCGTGTACTCCCTGGGGGAAGGGACAGCACTATGACACACTGGGGAGGGGGACATCTTTCAGAGCTGCTTCATGAAAAGGCTGGTTCTGGCCACATCAGAAGGAGCCAAGGCCTGCAGGCACCTTCACTTTGTTCCATGAATGGCAGTGCCTGGGGGCAGGCTCAGGAACGGGGCAAGCTCAGGAACAGCAGAGCCCCAGGTTGGACTTTTCCTTCCTAGGAGGACCAGGCACCCCCAGACTCACCTGCTGAGCTGGTAGTCAGTGCCCCGGACGAACTTCAGCTTTTCCAGGGGCACCCCAATGCTCTCCAGCATGGCTTTGATCACGTTCTCGTAATAGCGGGTGCGCAACTCCAGCAGCTCCCATGGGGCCTTCATGTTGTCCAGGTAGGCGTGGAGGTCAGCAAAGAGTATTGTCACCTAGTGTGGAGGGGGACAGTCAGTGTGGCACGGCTCAGGGGAACGGCGTGTCCCCAGTGCGGTGACAAAGTCCTGCGGGGTCCAAGCGCCCAGCCCGGCCACCCACCTCGCAGCCGGCCTTCAGGAAATCTGCGATCTTGGACATGGGTACGAAGTAGGCCACGTGCGGCTTGCCTGTGGTGGCAGTGCCCCAGTAAATCTTCAGTTCTCGCTCCTTCAGGATGGCCATGAGCTTATCCTCCCCCAGCACCTCCTGTGGAGGATCAAGACCCGGCTGAGACCCCACGGGAACACGCCGGGGTGGCTGGGGG
>VWZZ01004532.1:150523-172252 GCA_013399095.1 Psophia crepitans | reverse complement strand
CCCTTCCCTCCAGCGCGTCCACCACACCACCCAGCTTGGTGCTGTCAGCAAACTTGCTGAGGGTACACTTGATAAGAAGTATATATATTTTATCATGTAGTATCAGGCTCTAAGTTGACAGAAAAAAAAACAAACTATGCAGCAGATACCAGGAAATTTTTGATGAAACATCCTTTTGTCTCAGAATAAATACTCATTAGTAAACCCAACTGTTCACAGGAAAAATGAGGTTTGATAAACATGTTTGTTTCTAAAATGTCCATAGTTGTTAAACTACCCCAACTCATCACTCTCCAAGTAAAATATTTCATTGAGAGAATTTTCACTATTAAAGCATGAACTTCCACACCACCTTTGACACAAACCATTTAAAGATAATTTAAATGAAAATGCTTTGTTTGATCTTAGCTAAAATACAGGGACTTTGAGACTTCAACTTCTTGTCCTAATTTAAGACGAAAACATCTTTTAAAAATCTGCCTATTTTTCAAGGACAGAGTAATTTTCTCTCAACCCAAAACGTACAGTAAAGGCACAAAGTGTCTGTGAATACAGGTGCTCATCTCATCTTACTCTTCTGAAAATGACAGATAGCAAGTACAGCAGCTCTCTTTTCAGAGTCGGGGGAAAGCTGATCTTCTAGAGCTCCACAGGAGCAGACAGTCTGCTTCTTTGAATCTACTGGATGACAGGGAATCACCATTTTTGAGAGGTTAGTTTGTTTTTGTTTAAAAATGCAACATCATACTTTTAGCACCAGAGTTTCATTAAGTACCACTCTAGATGGGAAATGTTGGGGTTTTTCTGTAAATTCATCTGCATCCATAACACATCTAATATATGTCATGCTAATAACTTGACTCTTCAGCACTTTGCTCCTCCCAGAATAACTTGACTTGCAACAAAGACCTAAAGATGTAGTGATTAAATGCAGTCTCATCATAACATCCCTGGCAGAACTAGACTCCCTGCCGTAGCACTGCATCTCCCAACAAGGGCCTCCAGTCTTCCAATATCCCCAAGTGACCTTAGTGACATACTGCTAACATAAATGACTGGAACCTGAAAACCAAGAAATATGTCACAATCTGAGATATGTCTTGCACATACACACAAAAGAAAGCAACATTTCCATTAAAGATATAAAAGAAAGATGGCCAAAGGTGATGCAGTGGTAGACTATTATGATTACTTCATTATATTTCTGCTACACAGTTTCAATGAAAGGAAAAGTATTCCGCGAGCTAAAACATACCTGCTTGCAGCATCTGTTTGCTGTCTACAAGGACTAATTCTTGCTGATGAATGTAACCAACGGAAAATGGCAATAAAATACTTACTACAGGAAACAATCACTACACACACCTCTTCTGTAAAACCACCAACCGCATCTGTTGTTAGCACATCAAAAGTCATTCACAATTTTAATTTGGATCTAGAAAATACCACTCAGCTATTGTATGGTAGTTGTTTTTGTTTGATTTGTGGGGTGGTGGTTTTTTTGTTTTGGCTTGGGTTTTTTTTTTTTTTTTTTTAAACAGAAGATCTGCATCACCTCTAAACTCCTAAACGGTTTCCCCAATAGGGGATACACAGATATTATTTTTTTTGTGATCTTTGAAAAGATGACCAGCTAATAATACTAATTTTTATTGACTATCTTCCCAGCTTAATTCTTACAGAAAAAAATCCAATAAAACAATAAAAATGCTAATTGAGAAAGTTTTGGGAAAGATGCTGCAGACAACAACTACATACACAGGAAATTAATTCTGTAGATGATGTGGAAAAGATGGCTTATAAAGTTAACGAGATATTACTTAAGGCAAGAGAAAGAATTAGACTATTAACAGTGAAGATAAAGGAAACATTTTGCCATCAAATATAATGAAACTAATTAAAAGTGAACTGAAAATTAAGATACAAATATGAAAGCAAAATCAAACAAGATAAAAGGCCAGAGTTCAGTGACTCAAAATCCAAATCAATGTGTTCAAACATGCAGCACCTATAAGAACCTGAACGGACCGTAGTTTATTGGTATTTTTTCTTTGCAAATGCTAAAACTGAATGATCCATCCTCCTTTGGGCATGGATTGGTCTGCTTTTTTTAAGAATAAAAATAGATTTTATAGGCACCCAAAAAACCTAAAAGACAAGGGTGTAATTGCAAAGAGTGAGTGCTGAAAAAGCAGTAAGCTGTGTCATGCATTTACGTAACCATTCTAACATTATGCAAGCATGACAGCTGCCAGATCCAATTCTTCTTACACCACTAACTCATACAGCCTGGTGAAACAATGGGGAACTGATCAAGGTGTTTTACACTGTCTTTGCTACTCAACGCCATCAGCAGTTGGGACTGCACTGGAACACTTCAGGCCTCTTGGGTCAGAAGGGCTTTTGTATGAGAATCAAGAGTCCTGAATGGTCTCAGGACACTGTTTAAAAACACCAACATGTTCTTGGCGTGCAGTCACTCGTCAACCTTCATGGGTCCTATCCCCATTTTGTATTTTTGTCTTCAAAGTATTCCTCTGTCATTTCTTTCCTTCTCCTCTTCCAAACCTCTAAAGATCCTCTGATTACCCCTCTCCTCCTACTGTTTCTGAATGATCCCACCCATTATTAGCCTATCAGATGATGATGTCCTTACCCTCTGCTGCTGGCTCCTCTCTGTCTGTACATCTGACATCTCAGATCATCTTTTTAATGTTTTGCTTACAGATGACAATTTCAGTCCAAAGGATCCGAGTGAGCCATTTGAATTTTCAATGCTTTCTGTTAAGCCATGCCATATTTGTGGAAACTTCAAGCTTACTAACATTATCCTTAAAAATCTCTTAAAATTTGCCTGATACCACAATACCCACAGACATAGATTGGCGGTTAAGCAGTTTGAGTGCCATAATTAATACAGTGCTGACCGCAGTCATCTCACCTTCACCTGATGCTTCCCTTCCCTCTTTTCTCTTTATACTAAATACCTTAGCTGCTATCTTAAACTAGTATGCGAACAATTTTGAATAAAAACCAGTCTACGTGTTAATTTCCACTAGCCTAGAGGCCTCATCTTTCAGGAAATATTTCAATGCAAATATAGGTTTTAATTGTGTCTTTAATAGGGTGAGTGTTCCTCATGCTCAGACGAACATAACAAGCTAATGTGGAACGTCTTAACAAAATTTTCAGAAATAAGGAGAGAGAAAACAGAAAAATAAAGGAACTTTGCTTTTAGGGTATTCTGTTCTAATTGCAGAACATACAATGCAAGGAAATAATGACACCTTCTCCCATTACTTAGAAGCACCCCTTGCTAATTTAGCCTTTGCACAACTTGGGGCATCGTCTGCATAACATCAAGCAAAACTGTAATGTTATATAAAATCTAATTGCTTAATAATGAAGTGTTGAACAGTATGCTCTCAAGAGAAAAGGAATAAGCATTTTCCCAGTAATTAGCTTTTTAATTCTGATTAGCTAGCCTATGCAATTATTCTGTATGTTATAATGACCAGGTCTGCATAGAATAAAGTCTCAGCCTTCAGAAGTGTCACAATTACCTTGCTAATCTGAATCACACACGAATCACAACATTTCCACTAACGTCAACAGGACGCTAACCAGTACGTGCAGAATTCCGAGCTTGCTGGTAATGCCCATCCAATACTACACAAATATATAATATGAGGTCCTGAAAGGAGCACTGCTACATTAGCATAATCCTCTGTACCAAGAGCATCACCATGATGTAACAGTTCTCCTTCTGCTCATTTGGGGTCTATATACAGCACGACACTGTAGACAGCATTTCTAAAGACAGAATTTAAGGTGACTCAAATGCTAACAATTAAATAATGGTAACAATTATAAAGATAATAATGTTACAACATGTAATGTTTTTAAGCATATATACCATTACATTTAACTGGCATTATACACACATTTAAAACCCAGCAAGCATCATAAACCTATGAACAGCTTGAGCAGATCTAGCAAAAACTCTGCAAGAAGTACTTGCAAAGAAACCCGTTAAAGGACCATATCCATTTTACTACAACATAACAGAAGATTCTATTCTCTTTCTTCCATAAGTAGTATTAAAATATTAAGAAGATATTACATTTACAGTGAGTTAATCAAAAAGACTATTTGAAATTCAAAAAAATCATTATGAAAGAAAATGAGGCTAAAATTGAGCAAACTTAAAATAAACTCTAAGAGCAGAAGCACAGTCTACGAAGGAATCTCCAGGACCATCTGGTGATATATGCACTGACCACATCTTTGGTGAATCACATGCATTTTTCTGAGCATCGGAAATCACAAACCGTATTTCAAGGGTTCTCTAGTTCACAGGAAGGAGAAGTGAGACACTGAAAGGAGGAAATCAGTTTCTCCAACCTGAAGTCTGTTAGCGACGAGCCATGAATGTGCACAGTGTCCAAATTTCACTTCACTATTCACACCAGGGCCAAAATGAGGCCTTCTGTGATTTTCCACTGATTTCCACGTCATGAATGCTAGCACTGGATGCTGGAAGTCTTGCCTCTCACCACTCTACTCTCTGTAAGGGACTGTCTCTAAGAAAATGCTGAATAGGTATCTGGAAAGTATAATTTTCAACCACCTTAATTATATTTGTACAAAAAGCTGCATGGACACTCTTGTTTCAGCTCCCACTAGGTTTACTTAGTTTTATTTAAGATCTTTTTCTTAGGAACACATTTAAGTTGAACTGAGTAAGCTGCTTTCACATGCCAAAACAGAGTCCATAAAGGGATTTGTAAAAGTTTACTTACATAGTGCAGCTCATGCCTTGAAATAAACTTTCTCATGTGAACAATATCAAAATGCCACTTGTCTCCAAATTCCCCAAACAAATTTAAAAGCAAGGTGCATTCTTTCCTCTCCAGCACAATCAGAGACTCTACTGGCTCAGTGATGCTACTTCTAGACAATATCCTTTTTATACCTAGTATGCTCTTAAGGGATCCCCGGGGAAACGTACCCATTTCTAACAAACTACAAGAGCACACGGCTGGAATTTTAGAAGTATTTCTAAAGAAGCCACTCAGAGAGAAAAGATTTGAAAGACTGTACACTTCATGATGGCTCTGCAAAGCCAGCATACATCACTTACCAAGAAAAATAGGTGTGCCCAAACGTAACTCAGCAGGAAAGATCCTTTTATATGTAATAATGGTTAAGAACAGATGTGCATTTCACATTTCCAACACGATTTGATAAAGTCATATGTATAAAATGTATATGTATAGAATAAAAAAATAGGTGAGGTAAGGCCTCTGGAGGTGTCATCAGGTTTGCAACAAATGAAATAGAGCTCTATGATCTAACCAATTAAACCCTGTGAACCACTGGAAGGTAAAATAACCACCATTTTCATTAAATATTCTGAACTAGTTAAGTTACATCTGCTTTTCTGGACACATTAGCTAAGAAAGCACCAGAGTGGCAATGCCTAGTTTCCAGCTCTTTGATTTTGTTTTAAAGAAAAAAATAAATAAATCAAACGCCATACATCACAGGGGAGAGAACTAAAAGACATACGATAGAAAGGTGACGTTAAGCAGGCTGTATGCTCACTGGACCCCATTCACAATCTCAAAAGTAGCTGGATGCATTTGGTAAAAAGCGATTGACATTTATGTTTTTCTCAGTAGACCTAATTAGGTCTGACATACATCCATTCACACTCAAACAGGCACAGAAACCTTCAAGGTTATTTTCCAATTATTTCCACATATACTGTCTCATTCTGAAAGGACTGGCAATCCAAACCTTCAAAAGATGCTACAGGTAATGCTCATGCATCTTCTCTCAGCATCTGAATCCTTAGTAAGAAAAGTACTTATTCAAAACTTGTGACTTTCAGTACAGGAATTCTAATCTCAGCCTCTTTGATCCTGTTTTTACTTTTGATTGACAGAATTTTTAATCACACGAATGTTATAAGAACTGTTCTAATACTGTAAATTTGTTTTAAATGCCCCAAAAGCCAGTCCTGTTCATAACCCTATTATTAATGTAATAACACCAACATCCACTTGGAAAGTGTAAAAGGTGTTAAAGAACGGTAAAGTAAATTTTCCCACACAGAAAAAATACAGATGATACAACTTCCCCAAAAAGGTTAAAAAAAGATTAAAGTTAAGACAAAGGTCATTTGAAAAGACACATCAGATTTTGCACGGTATCACAGGGGTGCTTGTAGAATCCCCAAACCAAAGGATTGTCCTCTCTTTGCTTTTCTTACAAAAGTAGAGCTTGCTCTAGGTTTATATAAACAATTTTATGAAATGTCAGCAGCCTATCAGTAGTGAGCTGCATATCCACAATAGTCAGTTTACCTCTGAAAAGAGACTGAATTCTTAATTTAGTCCCTAAATACCATAATGTTCTGAATCATTTCTCCTAAAAAATATTTTGACCTGTGATTTTCTTGCAGATTTTGTAATCTGCTGTATCACAAACTGAAACCAGCAACCAAATCAACACAGCAATCAATAGATCATCTCACAAAAACAAGCAAAAAAAAAATTTAGGTGGGAACTGTATTTTTTCTATACCGCCTCTGTTCAACTATATTTGCTTTGCTTCTGATGACGGCATTCAAACCGTCAGAAACAGAGGCTACAATCTAAGAAATAGCAATGACATCCTTTCTGAAAGGGTTCAGGAACTATTCTTTAGGTTTTGACAAAGCAGTTTTATCTTGCAATCTACAATTAGCATGAACATTAGAAGAAAAGAAAATTCAGTGCCATTACTACTACCTAAACTTTGGAGCTCTTCAACACAGTATTTCAAGAAGTGTCATTGTTGCTAATTTATTGATGAGGAACTGAGGCACAACAAGGTTGGGAAATCTTTCCCAACATTCGGCAGCACAGGACTCAGGTAAAGAATCCAAGTACCTTTAGATTCATGATAACTGGAAATGAGTAAACTGACAAAATGACACCATTTGTACTTCACTACACACAGGAGCTTTAACCAGAGACACCTGCATAAAAGTGGAATAACCAGCAATATTAATGTTTAAGGTAAAAAATAAATTTAGTGGCTATGAAGAAAAAAAAGGACAACTTTGTTTTTCAGCTGTTGCGTCCAATGAACTTGAACAAACATCCAGAATGTCAGGGCAAAACCTCCCTAATACATACAAAGTGTTGTAAAGCACTATGATGTAAAAAACTAAAATGAATGATCAGGTTTGTAGAACATCAGGAGAACAGAAACAGTGTTTTCTAAACAACTCGTGTTATCTTTGAATTCCCATATAAATCTAATGATCTGCAAAATACCTCTTTGACAAACACCCGCACTTCTTTAGCTGCTCGATTTTTTGGCTGCCAGTGCTGTAAACTATACTTCTGCGTAGGCTCTGCACACCTCCATGTTCAGTACGACTCCACGAAAGTGGCAGGTTCAGCCAGGGGGTTTCTCTGTGCAAGATGAGACTTTGAAGTGTTCAATGCAGGAATAGCATTTTGTCATCTACTTCCTCTACCCACAGGTGTCCTGCAAGGACTTGAGGGTGCTAAAATAATACAGCAATAATACATTCAAAGTTCAGCCTTCTACTTAAACCTAAACTTCAGAAGTACATATGAGCCTGCTTCTGTAATGTACCCTAGGTATCTTACACTGTTCCCACCGTCTTATTCTGGAATTTCAACAACATCACTTTAGGATTTGGTGCCAATGCTAGCGCATCGCAAACCTTAAATTCATTTGGTTCATGTTTCACTCTCACAGAAGACTGGCTATTTACTTCTCTCCTCTAAGGAAGCTCATAGCATGAATGACAAAATGTCAGGAATAATTAAGAAAACTAGTTTTATGCCCCTAAAGAACAAATTGTCATCTTTGTCCCCTCAGGCAGGGTGTTGTCTTCTTTAAATAAAAAAGAATGGCTTTTGGCATCCATCAAGTAAATTCAAGCCAGCATATCATTTAAAGACTACTTATATTTATTCCTGAATCTTGCTCCATTTCTTTCCTCTGTTTTATGACATTACCTTCTGTGCCCCCTATAGTCACAGCCTATTGTGAGGCTGACAGCAGAACTACTAGATTCAAAACCCCTATTCCCTTCCCTAGCTTTTGCTACTCCAGACTATTCAACTACTCAGCAATTTATGATACAGTAGTCGAGAAAATACTCTTCCCCAGCCTTCTCTTCTTCCCTTACTATCTCGATGTATTTTATTTCTGTGAAGCAGTTATGAACGACCAAGTACTGGTATTTGATCGCATATTCAGGATAATCAAAATAAATTAAACTTCCAGACAGAGGGTCAAGTATAATTCACAATATAAGCACAGCTGCTTCTTCATGCAACGTATCGAGGAAAACATCTCAGTGCCATACCCTTTTCCTAAGTGTTACTGTCTTCTAGGTTATTAGCTCAAACTTTAAGTACAGAACAACTAAAGAAACCCAACAAAACAAACAGTTGTGTAGTAAGAATATGATTTGTTTCAAAGCCCCAACTTGTGTGCCAGGATGTGTTGTGGAGCCAGTGGTTTGCTGCACACCACCTTTCAAGTGCTGACATGTTTTGACAACAGTGCCACCAACTCTGATTTTTAAAACCGAAGAGAGAGTGGATGTTCACCTCAGCCATCTGCCAGCGCAGCACATGAACACACAGCTTCCATAACTGTTGCACTTCGAGTCACCAGGAATCCTGTGATTTGAGGCATTCTTTCTCATTGGAGATAACGACTGTATATATCACACTTAGAACAGAGCTTGTCTCTATAGTGACATGCATGAAAATTACATAAATTAATTGCCAGTGTAAAGCACATTAACAGATTTCACCGGAAAATTCACAGCAAT
This sequence comes from Psophia crepitans, assembly GCA_013399095.1. Taxonomy (NCBI): domain Eukaryota; kingdom Metazoa; phylum Chordata; class Aves; order Gruiformes; family Psophiidae; genus Psophia; species Psophia crepitans. The sequence goes on along the minus strand of VWZZ01004532.1, from coordinate 163,380 downwards.
TGCTACATGCAGTTTTCACTCCCGATTTCAGAATTTGGGGAGCTTCACTCATACCCTTTTTCATAACATTTGTGTACTTTTGGAGTCATCTGTGATTTTGCTAAATATCACATTTGGATAAATATCATTACTGTACTGCAGAAGAAAGCATTAGTAATTTACAGACTGAAAACTTCAAGACACAAAAGTAAGTCCTGATTGTTGGAGTAGCCCAACTGAAGCTAGTATAACTACCTGAGTGAGAACGTCTGCAGGAACAGCATGTCCTTCAGCACCTGATATGCATCTAGAAAGCTCTCTCTGACTCCAAGGTATAAATGATTCTTAAATACTTATCTTGATCCCCTACCTTCAAAAGATATCTTCAAAATATCATCTTAGCCCATTCCTCTGTCCCCAAGTAGAATCACCTCTCTGGTCAATTCCTCCGTCTACTGCTGAAAAAGGAAAGGTCCCCAGTGACAAGGACTACATCATCTTCTCAAACAACTTATTCCAGTGCTTCTGCCTGCTAGTTATACTTTTCTCACCTAATATCTAACTTGCGTCTTCTTTGCTGCAGTTGAAATTCATTTCTTATCCAACTGTAACAGAACCAGTGTATATTTCTAAGGGTTGTTATGTATGCTCTTGGGGAAGCTGTGAATGGGACAATTCTGTGCAGATAACCTTCACAGCTGCCAGTCTCTTCCACTGAATAGAACAGCAGGCTTTCCTTGCCACATTCTCCTTTCGACAGGCTCCTCCATTCAAGAAAAGTAACAAAACTCCTTTTACCTACTGCTGTAATCATAAGATGCCTATTTTCCATATGTATTTGCCATTGGGGGAAAAGAAGAAAAGGGAAGATTAAACAGCAAAGGATCAGACTACAAAACTAAGTTTATAAACTCTCACAAAACATTGCTAGCTCTTCCTATGCATTCCTAAATTCAGATTTCCTCTGCTGTTCTCATTTACATTATTTGGGCTGTATAACTGCATTATTTTAGAGTTCATTCTCTTTGTTAGTACTCTGAAGCCTTGCATTTATTCAGTTCCAACTTTGTTCTCAAAAGAAACTGGCTATTTATTTCAGCAAATGTATTCAGCAAATGTAAATCTGGGTGAGAAACAGAATAGCTGGGCATAATGTTGTAGAAGTTCAGCATAACTATTTGCTCTGCTGTCTGAATTCAAGCCTTTTCTTCCTCCTTGTGGGATTCACAATTATAATATTTATAGATAAATAAGGAGAGAATCTATGGCAATAATTTTAAAGCTTTTCATAGCTCACAGTAACCAGCAGTAAATCCAAAACGCTATGCAGTATAGTCTTACTGCAGTAAGTTCTTGCTGCCTAGGAACCATAACCAAACGCCATCAGGGTGTTTTTGGGGGGTTGCTTTGGTTTGGTTGTTGTTTTGTTGGGGTTTTTTTCTTTAACATACAACTTACTGAAAAGGTGTAAGTACAATTCTCAATTTCCAAACCACATCACAAGAGCTCCGAAATCTGCTCCCAGTTCTCAAAGACCTAGAATCATAGAACCTTTAAGGCTGGAAAAGACCTCTAAGATCATCAAGTCCAACCATCAACCCAACACCACCATGTCTACTAAACTGTGTCCCAAAGTGCCATGTCTACACGCTTTTTGAACACATCCAGGGACGGCAACTCCACCACCTCCCTGGGGAGCCTGTTCCAATGCCTGAACACTCTTCAGTGGAGAAATGTTTCCTAATATCCAACCTCCCCCGGAGCAATTTGAGGCTGTTTCCTCTTGTCCTATCACTTGTTACTTGGGAGAAGAGACCAACACCCACCTGGGTACAACCTCCTTTCAGGGAGTTCTAGAGAGCAATAAGGTTTCCCCTCTGCCTCCTCTTCTCCAGACTAAACAACCCCAGTTCCCTCAGCAGCTTCTCATAAGACCTGTGCTCGAGACCCTTCATGAGCCTTGTTGCCCTTCACGCTCCAGCACTTCAATGTCCTTCTACTGAGGGGCCCAAAACTGGACACATTAATTGAGGTGCAGCCTCACCAGAGCAGAGTACAAGGGGACAATCACTTCTCTGCTCCTGCTGGCCACACTACTCCTGACACAAGAGACGGTACTGCTGGCCTTCTTGGCCACCTGGGCAGACTGCAAGCTCACGTTCAGCCGGCTGTCAACCAGCACCCCCAGGTCTTTTCCTCCAGGCAGCTTTCCAGACACTGCCCCAAGCTTGTAGCATTGCCTGGGGTTGTTGTGGCCCCTCATGCAGTTGACCTCACCCCATCAATCCAGCCTGTCCAGGTCCCTCTGCAGAGCCTTCCTACCCTCAAGCAGATCAACACTGCCGCCCAATTTGGTGTCATCTGCAAACATAAGTCTGTCCTGACAACTGAAATAGTAAGGAAAACAAGTCTCTCCTTTGTTGGACTGTTTCAGATTTACAGATTCAGAGGCAAAAAAAGATTGCTGTGATCATCTAGTTTAGCCTTCTGTATAAAGGACAGCCTGAAATTAGCTCTGTTTCGAGTGAAGTATGACTTGCAACTGATTTACACTGATGAAGAAATCACCATTCTCTAGGTACAACGTTCAAATGGTTGGTTATTCTTCTCCATGTTAAAAAACTGTACCTAATTCAAGTATGAATTTGTTTGGCTTCAACGTCCAACCTCTGGGTCTTGTTATGCCTTTGTCTGCCTGACAAAACATAGCCACTGCAATACCAATGCAAATAATAAATTACACTGTGTGTTATCTAAACAGCATTCCTCCTTAACTGCACCTGTGGGACAGCTCTAACAGTACCTTGCTGGAGCTAGCTGACACTTAAAGCTTTTGGCATCAAGTATGCTACCAAACATCTGTTGTGACACCCCTTTTAAGCGTCCCCTCTCCCACACCATATGGCCATCTCCATTGAGTGCTATCACAAGGCCACGACCCAGCTCTCATCACTCCCTGTCCTCTCTGGGGAAGAGAGACACTGACTGATAATTTCACACAGACTTCACACTCCATCAGCAGAAAAAACATCTTGCTGCAGTGAAAGGAGACGTGCAGAGCATGTCCGTGTTGCAACATGCTCTGTCCCCCTGCCAGAAAATCCTCCTCCTGGAGATGTAGCATACTCTAAAAGAGGGTTGTTGTTTTTTTCCTAGCACTGCTGTTGCTCCTCCGAAGTGAGTGAGAACTGCTGTGCTGTCTGTATAATCAGGTTTACAGTTGAGGCTTTGTCAACACAACTATGGCAGTTGTGGGTGTGAGGAAAAAAATAAAACAAAAACGGTCACAGAAGACAAAGCAAAACATTACATAGTAGGTCTAGTTTCCTACTGACTTAAAGAGGTTTGTTGGGACAAAAATTTAACTTATGACCTTATGACAGAAGCAGACCAAGACAGAAGAAATTCTTTCACAGGCTCAACTGAAATAACTCCTTACTATGATTCAGGTTAATGCAGCAGCATTACTACTGACTGGTACATAAGACCAGTAGCCTAAATAGAGACACAGGGAACCAGGAAACTGAGTTTCCAAGTAAAAACTTTACAAGTCAGTTCAAGGAAGAACACTCGATTTCAGTGATTTTATTTCCCTCAGTTGCAAAACCACCATTTAAATTCTCTGTTCACAGTTACCAAGGTCACTGGAAAGGCTCAAAGCCTGTGCATACAGCACTAAATCTCATTCCCACAGTGAATTCTGGGCAAAGAAAGAAGATCTCATAGGAAGGTGCTCTCAATAACAGCAGGAATATGCCAGCACCCTTAAAACACAGGATTGCAGATTACACCTTTCTACTTTGAACCCAGTGAAAGTTACTGTATCTGTTTGAAGCAAAATCTCACCACAGTGACCTTTCACGGCCACTAACGTCAAAAGTCCAGAAAACCAAATACTAAGTTGCCCTTACCACAAATTTCCTTTTAAAAAAATTAAAAAAAAAATAGAAATCAAGCTCTTCTTTAAGAACTTGAAAGGTAAATTTCTCATTTATAGCAGGATGTGTCAACATGGAGAGACACTTTCATAGCAGAGCATAGCCACCTCTAACATACTCAGGTCAACTCACTATGAAATGAGGTGGTCACACATTGCCCAAGAGCCATACTTGTTGCATTCGCAGCAGCTAAGCCATGGCGCCACTTCCTTTGGCAGCCCAAGTGTCCAAGCTGCAGATCTTTAGCTGCCTGACTCTCAAGCTGACTGCCTTAACATTTTTTCTCTTCTGGATTCACAGTATGGCAAAATACTACTTAGCTGGTTATTAAATGTAACTGTAAGCTGGGCAACGAAACTGCTCCATATGGGGACACAGACTACAGTCACAAGGCTGTGCTTTACCCTGAACAGCTTGCAGAGTGCTCATTTCCAGAAGTGAAAGCGTTGTCTGTGTTAAAGTATCTGCATTAGAGGCTTTTGATTACATTTAAAGCAGACAAAGATCTTGATAAGTTGTAAGCATTACTGATACACAGGTCATCTTCTACAACACAAACCTCACCTCAGCCTTCAGGATTTCCCCTATACATAGAACACTCATCCAGAGTGCAAACTCTCAGAACACCTGGAGATCAACTCCGTATTTGCACAGCTGCTCTGTGCAAGTCAACCTCAGGAAAGTTGCAAGTGATTTAAGTCACACCATCTGCTGAACTACTGCCTAGGTGTGGTTTCAACCCAGCATCCTTTTAACTCAACCTGAGCAACTGGAGTTTTGGCCTCTGCTTAGGTCTGGCCTATGTATCAATGCTTTGCTTGCCACAGTCAAATCAGATCCAAGTATAAAAGCAAATAAATCTCACACATTGAGGTTTCATTGACATACCAGTGCCCTTCTGCTATGGAAGTAGAATAGTACTCTTCTTGCATATATGCTTACGAAGCATACATGATCATGAATAACATTTGTGGGAAGACAAAAAAAACCAAACCACACATAAAAAAAAGGAATGCCTCGCTTGTCAGCCTTTGCTGTACCTCCACCAAACAGGTCCACTGACACCCCTACCGACATCGTCACAGGAGTCAAAGCTTTTCTAGATGAGGAACTCTTGAGGCCTCCATACTTTGTAGCATCAATGTATTTTCCTTTGTGCAAAACTAACTTCGTGTCAGACAGCTTTTACCACCAAAGCCACTGAATGATTTAGTCAAAAACTATACATATAAATATTTCCAAACTACCCCCTTATTGCTGTGTTGACCAGGAACAACATTGACCAGTTAATTTTGGGGAAAATAGAAGGGAAAAGAGGAGCTACAGTAAATAAATAAATAAAAAAACAAGTAAAACAAAACAGAAACCACACCAACTGCAAAATAAATTAATTGCGAGGGGACAGGTTCTGCTCCTACTGAATTCACTGGTTGGCTTCCCATTTATTTCAATTGGCCTGATAAAACACATGCGTCCCTCTAGCTCCTGTCCTGCCAGAGAGGAAGGCTGGCAGACAATCCATCAACACACGCTACAAAGAATAAGCACTAGTGCTGAGAAAATTCAACTGCCATTCAAAATAAAATTCAAAGCTAGGAAATGACAGGAAAAGCCTTCCAGCTGCTTCAACTGCAACGGGATGTACAGCAATCACTTTAATTTAAAAGCAATCCAAAAGCGACTATGTGTACTTTCTATGTAAAATTTAACTAACTGAATGTTCCTGTAGCAACTTTAAATTCTCAATTCTCTTTTTAATTATGCAAAGGCAGTACTACACAAACATTGTTAATCATATTCCTCATGTTTAAGGTCAGAGTTGAACAGAAAGGAGAAACTGTTTCCATAAATTACTTTACATGGAATCCAGCACAAGTATAATTAACGTAAAGATGCAAGCCAAAAATCTTAAGAACGGGTTAGCCTTTGCTGTGATCGGGTATAGTCACTTCGGCGGAAGGGAAAACCGACAGTCAGTTCTTTTCAATCTTTAAGCTACTTGGCAATAGATCAGATTAGTTAATCTTGCTGGACACACTGTAAATTCCCTGTCCCTGTAGAGATCAGAGATGGGGAATGTATAACATACCAACAAGCAGGTGTATATATAAGAGGTCTCTCTTGATTTACTGTATTTTGTACTGTGTAAGATCCACTACCGGGTTATTGTTTGGATGTCTTTTGAGTTTGTTTTTTTTGGGGGCTTTGGGGTTTTTTTTTGGGGGGTAGGGAGAGGGTAGGGAGTGTCCCCCCTCCTCTCCTTTTACCCACAGTTTTTAACAGCAGCACTTTGAGACCATTAGATTATTTTTATCATGTCACACAAACTAATTTGTTACATTTCTAGCTAGTAATTTCCCTGGACAAAGCACTATTTAACAGCACTGCTTCTAGAGGTCCTAATCCCTTAGGTTACATCCAAACCTAAAACTCACTAGAAGTGAAAGCTGCCGAGAACTGACTAATGAAGAGAAGCTGCTAGCCCTTTTACTTGTTTTCAGGTGGTTTGTTTGCTTGGGGTTTTTTAACATTATTTGTTATTTTCCTTTTTAAGATTTTGATTTTAGGTTTCACTCTCTATGCTGCTGTTTTCTGCATAGATTAAGCTTTGATTAATGTCTCAGGATGTTCACATCTAAAGCAAATCCACAAGTATGCCTGGGATTTGTTATTTTGGATCTTGAAAAACCTGAAACCTGTATGTGTTTTGTTTTCTCCTGTGTAAACAAACTGCCTCATTTCTTTGCTTCATATTCAATTTCTCCATAAATCAGACTTGGATGAGCTTTACAAACAGGAAAAAAAGAGTCTCCCCTGTCTTCCCCTTCCAGAAAGTAAAACTAGCTTTTATATATATGTATATACAAAGATTTGAGATATAACATAATGTTAAAGATACTGTGAAATAGCTAAAATGTCTTAAGAGCTGACCAGAGATATGCAAGCAAAATGCAGTAAGAAAAAACAAAACCTGAAAGTCCACTATTTTCCTCGAATTCTTGTACCTTCTTGAGATGAATATTTTCTTCTTTAAACACTAACAAGTTCAAATAGCCAGGCCTGCACACATTTAATTGCATACCACCAACATGAACATTTTGATGTCTGGAATAAGCTTATTTACCACCTCCTTATCTGACATTAAATCACTGGGAAAAAAAAAAAAAAAAAAAAGAGACTATAGGATACATTAAGAGGCCAGCTAGTTTATTTTCTAGCTTTACGGCTCAATCTGCCACACCCAGGCGACTTGGTGTAAGCTACTCTTGAAAGCTTCAGCTGATGGAAAACAAGAAGACTTTCCAAAATTAATTTATTGGAGTTCTTTACTATTTGTGCAAGCAGTAATGAATGTTTTTGTCTTAGAAGCTCCAGTGACATCATTATTGCTCTTATACTCGGGGGGGGTGGGGGTTGGCTGGTTTTTTGTTTAAGAACCCCTCAGCCCCCTCCACCATTATATTCCCATCCAACAGAAAGCCAGCCATGCCGCATTAGTGACCACATGACACGCAACCATCAGTGCACTGACACTGCACGAGATAAGAATCTATCATCCACACAAACAGCAACCAGCTTCGATGTCAACTTACTCCAACGGAGGCCTCTGCATGTGTGTACAAAAACAAGCAAAGGTATATTCACCTTCCTATTAGCTCAAATGGTTAACGATGGCTTGCTGCACCATTTCAAATAACACATCTGCATATAAAGCATTAAAAAAAAGACAACTCCAAAAGCTATCAGTGTGTGAAAGCAAATATCTAACAGAAAGCAATGAGGTTAACAACGGTTATGTCTGCTAAGTGCTATCTGCAATTCTTCAGTCATAAGTGCACCTGTAAGTAATCTATACAATAATACTTACAGTACAACTGCTGACCCAGCACAGCAGATTAGCAAGCAGTATGGTCCAAGGCTGGGTATTCACAGCTCCCTCAAAAACAAGCTGAGGCATCCCAGGTAACTCGACTAAATGAATGGTGTTACCACTTACATGAAATCAGGAGCAGGTCAGCAACATTCACGTAAAACAAAGCATTTTAAATGTGTTTCAATTAAAGATAGACCAGTGTAACAGCCATGTGAAACTGTTCACTAATTTCATTGAGGAACTCCTGAAATAGCCTTGAAGGACTGATACCCTTGCTAACATTTTTCAATTTTGGTGAATTCAGTCACAGATTTTGAATGATATGATCCACCTGAAAACTCCACTACTCTGATCCAACAGCAGTTGCACAAAACCTGTAAAATTACAGAGCTATCCAACAGTCTGGGATTCCACCACTTTCCATATGCCTTTAATGTTCAACAGCTAACAGAGACAATCAGGTTCATTTCCAAGACAGTCATGTGTTTAGATCTCTACCACAGAATTTTGTATATATGATGCATTATCTTGCAGTCTAAGAGACCATCCAGAGCTTTAGTGAAGGGGCATTTAGATAGCTATTGATGCTTATACTGGGCTGGAGGTTGTTCAGTGAATGGCAAACATGTCACTGTTTTACAAATAACTTTCAATCCTTAGTGTCAGAGAAAGGGAACGTTACAGCAGGAGTTCAAGCCCCAGGCATTTAAAAAGGAATATGGTGATATAATCCTTTCAGAGGTAACTTGTTTACAGTCAGTAACATTTCCAGGAAAAGACATATAGTAAAGCAAGAGACAATCAAGCTTGCAGAATGATGGAAGAGCACTCACAGCGTATTGTTGCTTCCCCTTGTTCTCTTGCTTTATATTCAATGCAGAATTTTATAGTCCCTTTGCACAAAGGGACAACTATATATTTCCACATAATTCTGAAGCAGTCTTTGTCCTATTTGTTTTGCTTCTGTCTCTCATGACATATACATGACCTTGTTTCAGTGAGATGAAGCTAGCACACCCTCTTCTCAGCGGGCCAAGTATTAACCACTAGTTCTCAATGCAGCATGGTTCACAAGTACATTTGGTCACAGGACTTGGGGCAGGGAGGAACCAACCCTCACTGATAGCACAGGCTCCCTGGCAGTCTTAGGAAGCTCAGCTCCAACAAACCCTCTGCAAAGCACAGAAGAGGGCAGAAGGAGAAGATTTGCTTCTGCTTTGCAGTCCCTCAACAAGACACTCGTATTGGGAGCTGCTGGGTTATAAACGGAAGAAAATATCCTCCTCCTGCATCACTCCACTTGATAAAACCAATAATGAGCTGCATTTTAAGGACTGTGCAAGGCAGGAAAAAAAAATAAAAATCATTCATCACATCTGGAGATGAGCGAGAATCCAGGCCACATTATGGCACTCAAGGTAAAGTGTTCCCTGAGAAAATACAGCTCAGTAAACTGGCACTCTGCCCTTCTAAAAGTCTCAAGTGGTATTCAGAGGCAACCTTATTAGAGGATGCTACAACACTTCCACCGTTAAGCAGCACATTCAGCTCCTAAAGTTCACGGTATTAAAAAAAATAAATTAGAAACACTTGTCTCTCTGCAGAAACGCCTGCAGCAGAGTCTGGGACAAGCAGCAGGAAGCAATGATAGTGCAAGAAAAGGGTATAAACAGCAGGAGGGAAATGTCTAGTTTATCAAAGGATGCTCCAGAAAACACAAAGCTATTCGTCATGATTCACAGGCTGCAGTGTGACATCATTATGAGCTTTCTTACAAAAAGCACGTCACAGCTTCACCCTTTGAAACTTCCACCTGACCCTTTCACAGCAGCATACAGGACTTCAGGGTGGACTTCTGTGAGCCTTTTTAATGGTTCCATTCCAGAAGGAAATAAAAAAGTGTTTGTTTCAGTATGTAACGCTCAAATTTAGAGCTCAATCTGACTTTTAAGTTCTGCCTCGTTACCTATTCTAAACTACGTTAAGCAAATCAACACAGTTCTGAAGCCCATAGCACAGTGTTCTGACTGTAGCACAGTGATTTTCAACTGTGCTCCAGCTGTTTGACTGACTAATGTTCAAAGTCCCTGTGCATATTAGTTAGCACAGCAGTTCTCAAATATCTACTGCTTGGACCTCAATCAGGTGCCATACAGGGACACGTACAATCTGAGTAAGAACTCATACTAATTACACTAACTAAAATTACTAAGGTGCATGTGGCCCTGAAATTCAGGTACTTAATATTAGGTTCCAAACCCTGTATTTTATTCTATTTCATATAAATACCAGCATGCTTTATTTTTCTTTTTGAAGAAATTAACTAATAACTTCCAAACACAGATGGCAAATCTTTCATATTTTCCCCACCACAACGTGACACTGTGTTTGCATAGGGTTTTAGAAAGCAACCAGAAACATTACAAACATTGCTATACATTTATATTATGGAAGAAAAGGGAATAAGGTCCACAGTGCTTCAATATCCTAGCAAGGTTTGGTTTTTAACCTCATGTCTAGCCTCTAAGAAGCGTCATGTTCTGCACATACTAGCTTTACGTTATCTGAACATACCCCTTCGAAACACACAAATGGAGGTATGAGCTGATACTTCAAGAATTTGGGAGCCTACCCAATTTTAAAAACCTTGTTTCTGAGTTTCCTAAGTGGAATACCAGATTTTAAACTGTGGAATGGCCAAATAAATCTCCTCAGCCTTGCATGTTTTGAGCAGGCTAAACCAATCTGAAATGCTGTCAGTGAACATTTGTAATGATGACAAGGATCCAGATGCAGTACCACTGTGCATTTTTCATAGGCACATCCTGTATAACCAAGTTGAGTCGCATACTAGTAGCGGCCATTTCTTGATGCACAGCTGAAGCCTCTGGTCCGATAAGGCTATGGGTCATCTGAAAACTGCAAATAAACATCTCAAATCTTCAGCTCCCATGAGGCATAACCAAAGGAAGAAGAAAAAAAAGTCTCCTGGAAAGTGGAAACAAACTGTAGCTCTAACATCATACGAATGCCTATCAAAAGCAACTATCTTCGAATATAAAGAGGGACGCCTGTTCTTCCGCAGGGATAAATTAAGGTACTTCTTTCTTCTTACCTTACTATATGCTTTTAGTAAGTAGCTACTTCTCATTTCATATAAGAGGACATCACACTGCAATGAATCAAAGTTGACCCATTAGACTCTCACCTCCATGTGTCCGTTCCCTCTTTCTACCCAAAGCAATGATGTATCTCAAAATACAGACACACGCGTGCATAGAGTCAGATACATACTTCTGGCAGGAATACTTTAAGTATAGCATTACCTGTTACTAGCTTTGAGCATGCCCAGTACACATTTTTAAAAATTAGGGCAAAGCTCAACTTTAAAAAAAAAAATGCTTGAAAGGGTTTAAAAATGCTGTTAAACTGCTAGCTATAAAAATATATTGAATTGTTAAAAGTGTATATTGTTAAACTCTTCCCTTCCTCCAGATCTTAGTAGTAAATAACTAACATATACCTCACTATTGCAGCTTAAACTTCTGTGCCAGAACAGAGCAGAAAAGAGAAGTGCAAGTTAGAATTCAGCTGCTATGCCAAAAGTGATTTTGATGCAGCTTTAAAACCACGTTACAGGAAAATAAAAATATTTACTCTTTATAAAGGTATCATTGAATAGCAAATTGGGCCCTACTGAATTAGACACTGCAAACACGCGGTGAAGAAGAGGTGCCTGTTCCAAACAGTGTACAAACTACTTAGATGAGTCCATGCTTATTGCAGGTGCCCTATCCTATCTCTATAGGAGATGACAAGGTTAATGACATAGAATCATGGAATGGTTTGGGTTAGAAGGGATTTCAAGGACCATCTAGCTCCAATTCCCCTGCCATGGACAGGGACACCCTACATTAGAACACGTTGCCCAAAGCCCCATCCAACCTGGCCTTCAACACTGCCAGGGATGGGGCCTCCACAGCTGCTCTGGGCAACCTGTTCCAGTGCCTCACCACCCTCACAGGGAAGAATTTCTTCTTTATATGTAATCTAAATCTCCTCTCTTTTAGTTTAAACACATTCCCCCTTGTCTTACCACTGCAATCCCTGATAAACAGCCCCTCTCCATCTTTCCTGTAGGCCTCTTTAGATACTGGAAGGCTGCAACTGGGTCTCCCCAAAGCCTTCTCTTCTCCAGGCTGAACAAGCCCAACTCCCTCAGCCTGTCCTCGTAGGAGAGGTGCTCCAGCCCTCTGATCAGCTTTTGTGGCCTCCTCTGGACTTGCTCCAGCAGCTCCATGTCTTTCCTGTACTCAGGACCCCAGAGCTGGACGCAGTATTCCAGGTGGGGTAATATGTAACACTAACCTGTCGCATCTCAAAACTAATAAACTAAAATAGAACACTCAAGAACAGCTTGGGAAAACAAATAAACAAAAAATAGTAAAATAAAAATAAACACCCCAACAAACCCCAAAGCTTTGCCTTGCAGAGCTGAAGAGGCAAGCAGGGAGCACACGGTGGCTCCAGGGAAGAGCCCCAGGGCAGGAGAGGCTCCGCACAAGGCCTCAGGGCCTCTGACACCAAAGGCGCACGGCAGACACCCTGCCCGCGGGCACCCTTGCCAGAGACACGCCTCACTGCAGCGCTCGGCCGTGCCAACCCAAGAAAGCTGCGGCAAATTACCTGAAGATACCAGTTAAATCCAAAGGAGTTACAATTTTAAAGCCAAAGGGGTTAAAACCTTAACTCCAAAGGGGTTAAAAAGGTACTAATTTGGTATGTTACAAGAGAAGCCAGCTGAAGCACGGCACACTGGTACCCGGCCGGCCTAGAGGCCGCTGCCCCTACCGAGGGACGCGGGCACCCCCCAGGCAGACGGAGGCTTACGCCGTTTATACCGGCGTACCTTACACCCAAGCAGGCACAGGGGGAAGGGGGGGCGGCTGCGAACTCGGCGGCGTTACCGGGTGCCCGTCGGGGCAGGCAGCACACCGGCCCTGCTCCCGCGGCACCCCTCGCCCGGCTGCGGAGCCGCCGCGGGGCAACGCCGCCGGGACTCGCCC
>VWZZ01004532.1:59636-147915 GCA_013399095.1 Psophia crepitans | reverse complement strand
TGGTGTAGTGTAGGGTCTCCCTGCCCATGGCAGGGGAGTTGGAACTAGATGGTCTTTGAGGTCCCTTCTAACCCAAACCGTTCTATGATCACAGGAGTTCACTAACTTCAGTGTTTGGGCAAGGCTGGGCCACATTTGTTTTGCGTGATAGCACAGGTCTACAATGGATGTAGGTGTGCCTTCAGACTGAATGCTGCAAGCACCAAGTCTTTGGAGCTTTCAGATAAGCCATCCTGCCACCTACAAATGATCACACTGTACAAGCAGTTTTAGTCTACAAAGATCGATAGAAATTCAGAAACATTGTAAGAGTTCATGTCTTGACATGAGAGAAGTTTATTGTGGGACAAGGAAAAGATATTAAGGACATCAAGAGATTACTGTCATTTACACTACAGAAATAGAAAATGTTTTGTTTCATTTTTGTGTCATCTGAAAGTTTTCTTCCCTCTCCACTGAGCACTTGAATTTTAAAGCCTGTTAGGACTTTGGTATCAGGTCACCACTGTTCTTTAAGCAGGTTAGGAGCAACCAGCATTAGGAAGAAGCAGCTTGCCCTCCCTCACGAGAAGGTAGACCATGTGGGTCTACCCAACCATCATGCAGTTGGCCTGTGCTCTCCTCCTCTTAATTAGCTGTCACCTCTTCCTTTCAGTTTTGCCAGACACTTTCCTGCAGCTGGGTAAAATTATTAAAACTTCTCCCAGACAGGTTATTTTTCTTCAGTACCTGTCAGTGTCTCTAAGGGTTTGGGTATTTTATTATTTGTTCCTTGTGAGGGGTACGTATCTGCTACAAGTAGTTGCCGATAAGCAGCAGTGGCTTCTTATGCATGAGAACAGCCATACTTGCTGATAGGGAAGGTCCATCTCAGTGAGGGTCCCATTCCCAGTAGTGTTCGCTTACCAGCTTTCTTCCTCCTCTTCTCCTTTGCTCCTCTTCACCTTCCCACCTTCCCCTTGTGTCATCGTGTGTCCTCCCCCCCCCCAATGCAACAATTTCCATCTCTCCACGCTTTTAATATCTGACAAGATGCTTTTTCCACCTCTATAAGGCCTGGGGTTGCAGGCAATCTACCAGCCATTGCTGCCAAAAAAGGAATTGTACCTCTTTCTGCTAATTTTAGTAATGCATGATTCATCACAACAATAGCATTACAAAGAGAAATCGCTCTTGAGAGAGCAGGCTGGCACTGGTATCCTTTAAATCCTTTCAAGATGCACAAGGGTCTTCAAGGTAAGGCAAACTGCCAGCCCACTCCACAACTAGGCAAGGGGCAAACTCGTCAGATGCACTATCTCTCCCTGAACTCTGGCATTCTTTCACTGCCCTTTCTTTCAGGTATGAACCTCTCATCCACAGTATAAAGCTTTTAAAAAGAGTCAACTCCACAGGAATAGCTTCAGTCAGTGCTGAAATGCACTGATCTTTAAGGCAGGACCTGTCAACTATTTAATACTGTTTAGCAGAGCCTAACAAAAATATCTAGAAGTGGCAGTTTCAGAGAAGCAAACGAGTAAGTCCACCCAGCCTGGCATTTTCTCTTATAGGTAGTCCCTTAAGGACAACAAGCAGTCAGGAGGCTGATTTACTTTTTTGAAAAATAATCACTTTTCACCTACCTTTTGCATTTTACCTCTATGCTAGGACATCAGTTGAATTTTCCCGTGAAGGACTACCATTAACAAACTAGTGACAGTTTTTCCCTGTCACGCGTGGAAATTCCTCAGTAAGTATTATGCCTATTTTTCCAGGTAGCGTATAAGATTCAGCAATATTTCTTTCCTCCAGCTGGATCTCAAACTAACCCAAACCCTTTTCCCGTGTTCTTTCCCTCTGGTTGTATAAGCCTAGCTTATTTTGCAAGGTTTGCAGGAGAACATCCAGAGAGGCTAGTCAAGAAAGACATCCCAGGAACACTGATGTTGTGCTTTGATTACCGCTGTCTCCTCTGATTAACCAAAAGGAGGGCACGCGACCTCAACCCTAAGTGAGAAAATAAACAGGCAAGCAGCTGTAGTTCCTGAGTGACAGATGAGGCTGTCTGACAGAAGAAGTTTCTGAATGACTGGCAGGAAAGGTTAAGGGAGTGTTCAGACCTTTGAAACCTCCTCTGGTAACTAGCCAGCCAGTCATGCCTCTCGCCTGATATATTTTGCATTAATTTTGTACAGACTGGTTGACTGGTCTGTGTATGGAGAAACTACAGGTTTCATATATTATTATATATTTATATATGTAAAAATTATATTTACCAGACTCCAGATAGCTTCATCTTCTTTAGGAAAACTATTCAAAGAAGCAGGCAGTTGGGCAACTTCTATAGAGTATTGTTATGATGTGACTAGCACTGCACTTCAGGACAACTAAAATTGGTCAGATCGGAATAGTTGAAGGGTGACTGGGAGGACAGCAGCTTTTTCTTTTTTTTAACTCAGAACATCTCCTGGCACTTAGCAAGGCAAGAAGAGGAAAGTCAACATGAATTGCAAGGGGATTTAAATGGGATTTACACAACAGGGTGAAAGCTTGCAGGGTTTGCTGTGCTTCCTTAGGATGATCAGTCTCTGCCTGTCATGGTACAGATATATGGCTGAGGCTAACTTATAGTAGTATTAGTTGCTTTCAGAATTTTTTTCCTTCTTTCAAATAGCCCGATCTAGTTGAGACTGAAAGTTCTAGCGATATTTAAGGACTTTGTCTGACAAAATGATAGGATCCATCTCTGGCATTCACAGCAGCATGTCCCTTCCCCAGACCAAAGTCAAATTGGTCTGGTAATGCCAGACGTCATCATATAATCCTTTATTTTTTCCCCTTCGCTTCTGCCATCCTTCACCAGAATAGGAGTCATATATCTGTGCTTGACTGAAAAGTACTTTGGGTACTGTTCAAAAACTATGGCAGATTTCAGTAACTGGCAACATGTATATCTGAAGCCTTTTTGATTGGAAAATACGTAGAATAATAACTACCCGTGTACCTTCAGAGGTCCCTCTTGGTGATATCTGAAGCAAGCTGCTTATAAAGTAAGGGGCATTTGTTCTTCCTGCTATTCCAATTTTATTGCTAAACCGGAACAGTCTGTACAAGGCTGGCAATCAGGATTTATGCAATGCATAAATAGTAAGAGTATTTTCTCCTTCTCTCCACAGCTTAAGTTTATATTAAAATGAGCCCAGAGTTAAAACTAGCAGGCTGGGATGGTTCATTTTGGTACCTATTCCAGTATTTATGCAGAATAATAAGGTTGGGAATGTTTAGCTAGCTCAGCTGTCTGATTGTCTGAACATCCTTAAGTGCTTTATAATTCAAAAAATGCAGGCATCAGTAGATAAATGGGATGCTTTATTACAGACATTATATCCTTGCAATTCTCCTGTGCCAACAATTTAAGTCCCCACAACCTCCTTAAAACTCAAACACCAATCTGAAAGGTACAATCATTCAGGGGAGGGGGGGAAAAAAAAAAAAAGAGCTGCAAATAGTCACCAGCGTACAGAGGCAGACAGAATCTAACACATAGACTCTTCAAGTCCAGGTCCTGGAACAGTTGATAGAGCCAACTTCACATTTGTTTCAAGTCCTGAAGAAATGATAATACAGTTAAAAAAAATCTAATATTAAGTGCAATCTGTTTCTGTAGTGCTGTAGAGCAGGCTGGCAATAAACCTTATGAATTACATTAGGTCACACAGTAAAGCAGAAGAAAATAGTGGTGTAATAATCCTGTGGCTCACCAGGCAGGACACTGCGTTCGGAAGACCTGAGTTTTAGTCAATGCTCTACTTACAGACATGCATAGACAGAATCAAACCACATGAATCCATGTCCTTAAGCATATATATGAACTAACGTACCTTTGAGAGATCTGGTTTGTAGCATTCTCTGCCTTTGTTTCCTCATCTGTATAATGGCATCAATGAGGTATGACCCACACTTTTAAATCAACTTGAGATCAACAGCAAATACAAATAAATCTGTATTACTAATGAATAGGCAGATGGCATTTGTTTATCAATCAATTTATACAAATTGAAAAGAAGATTTATTATGATCATCAACAATATTCTGTCATGAAGATGGATGAAAGGTAAACTTTGGAAAGAGGATCCTGTATGGAAGTGATAACTTTTAGAAAGAAGGAATTTTCATCAGATCAGCTGCTATCAAATCACTATGGACAATGGTAAACAGAGATGGTGCAGCCTAATAGCTGTGACTTTATTCTTGACTTTGTGGAGTGAGGAGACTATGCAGATTGCCTAGACGTTAGGCAAGCCGTTTGACCAACCTGGCTAGGAGTTTCCAAGAGGCTTTTGCTGTGGTCTCCTGGCAGCACAAGAAGAGTAAAGAAGTTAGGAAGAAGGAACAATCCAGTGAGATGCTGCACTCTATTCTGCCTCAAAGGATTGTCTTGTTTTGTCTGGCATGTACAGGAACTCTCACTGTCTTCTCAGTGTGGGACAGCCAGTGTGGAGAATGACTCTGCATTTTCCTCTCAGGACCACATCTCCAGCATAGTCTAATTTCTCGTGTAAGTGCATTCCACAGCACCAAAAAATTAATGCATTTTTATTTCCTGATGTCTTTACCCTGAGTCTTGCTAACTGCACTACTCCTGCAAGCACAAGGCTCACTGTAGGTGGCACAAGAAGGCAGCGTTTGGGAAATTAATATCTTGCATTTGGACTGAGTGTGAGAGCAAATGTGATGGCGTGGGATGCTGAGGTGTGATGTATACGTTCCTGCATCTCCGGCCGTGTCCATGCGCCACTGCAGTCAGAGAGCAAGTAAGTTGTAGTTGGTGGTCTATCACGTTCTCATCCCTGTCCCATGGGAATGGAGTGGTCTTGTAAAACTGCAGAGGGCAACCTTTACCTCCAGTCATTTGACATGCAGCGCAATCAACAGGAACCTGAGGCTGCGGAGGTGAGAAGGTAAGAACAGGGCTAGCTCCTGCTCACAGACATTTAGTGTCACTTCTGTCTTGGCTGGGCTGAGTTTGGCCGAGGCCCGTACAGCGTTCTCTGTGGTGATGACTGCCAGGGTGATGAAAAGCGTGGCCACTGATAGCTGACATTTACAGCTGTATTGACTTCTCCAAGCCGCTGCTCTAACTCATCAAAGTAAGGGAAGAAATGCTGAGTCCTGCAAGGATCTCAATCTGTCAGGGATAGTGTCATTGTGAAGGGGAGCCACTTTGAGGGATCTCTGGGATGGAAATGATGGGAGGCATCCAGCTGCTTCAGTGTCTTTGTGAGGTTCCATAAAAGCAGTAGCAGCACCGTCTGATGAGCAGTTTAAAAGGCAGCAACAGAGAAAAGATAATGGCTGCTATTCTGTCCCATTAGTCTGAACAAAGCTGCCTGAGCCTGCCCTCAACTCAAATGCTAAATCTGTTATGACTTGCTTGCTAATTCTGTCTTTGGGTCCCAGGTGGAGAGAAAAGGACAGAGGGCAGCCCGCAGATATATCTGCTGGAGTTGTTACGTGAGAAAAACAAGCTTCTCTCACTTGCACAACCTTTTTCAGCTAGTGCATGCAAAGGCACTCGCTATCTGGAGATGCCTGCCATTAATACTTCTTTAATTGAGAGAAAGAAAATTCCTGAGATGCCTTATGGAAGAATGAAACACCTACAGTGAAGAGCATCATGCAGGGCACAGTACATCCTTTCTTCATATGCATTAGATGCTACTACTTGTGGATGTACACACAAATATGCACATAGATAAATATATTGCATCTTCATTTAGTTGCTTAAGTTAGCTGCAGGCTGACATATGATAGAGTTCACGTTTAAATCTTCAGAGTAAAACACTTTGAAAGCAAACCTATTAAGGTTAATAGAATGAGCTTACAATGCCCATGGTTAAGAAGGAGGGGGGAGTCAGACACTCAGTAAATTGTTCACCAAATAGCCTGTCACCTCTAGGTCTGCAGCTGAAGGCCTGCCAATGGATCATTCTATTATCTTTAATGAGCTTAATTTTAAAGTGGTATGCACATCAAATGTAAAATATCGACATCAGTTTTGTTATTCCTGATTCTGCATCTAGATTAAATATGTTAATAAAGAATATGTGCAGTCTAAGAAAGTACAAAGGCATTATACATATAGCATTCGCTTAAAAATGTCTAAAATTTAAACCAAAAAGTATTTCTGCTCATTAAGCTATTCCATACACAAAACCCAGTACAGTATGTACAAATGTACAAAATAATTTATAGAAAATGTATTCAGAATTGAACAAACTTATCAAGTTAATTGTTTGAGGGTTTGTGGTTGGTTGTGTTTTTTTTGGAGGGGGCTGGGGGGTGGTAGTTTTTGTTGGTTTTATTTTTACCTACTTCATGAGAAAACAGATAGCCATTTACTTAAGACTTAGGGTCAGATTTTCGAAGTGCCTAAAATGCAGATGAGCACTCTTTTGCTGTAGCCGATTGCATTCATCATATGGCACCTCGTCACCTTGGAAAATCTGTCTCCTTCATTTTAAGACAGACTACCACATCCAGCTGGGCTGCTCATGCACTTGATGAAACATTTAGCAAATTTCTGCTGCAGAACCTCTGTTTTTCCTTGCCTTCCCTTTAAGAAATTGTGCTGAGTGTGCCACAATACTCACCACATTTGCTTGTTGCCGTTTCACCTATTTTAATTCCCTCAGCCATTGCTGAAGTTACTCCCTCCCCAACAGGGCCAAGTCATGCCCAGGCTTCTACTGCAGGAATATTGAATCTATCAGGGACATTGCTAAGAGGTTTCTTCTCACCATAATAGCTAAATAGCAGTGAGGAAGATGTTTCAAACTGAATATGTATCAGCTCAGTCATGGGGGTATAATCACTGCAGATCACTAAAGCAACATTATTATTCACATTCCAAGGTTCTGCTTATGAACCGTAAAGGACGGACAGAAGGTTGACACATCTGGAAAAAGGAAGAGCTGCGTGAAGTTACTAGCACAGAGCTCGAGGATGTTCTCTCTCTCTGTATAGCAAAAGTGGCAAGTGGGACAGAAGCCAGAAGGGGAAAGCAAGCCTAATAGCAAGCTTTGGCAGCCTTGCAATGGCAGAAGTACCAAAGGGTAGTGTAATTTTGGTGAACTTACTTGTAAGTTGATGTTAGCACATCACATTTGTTTGTAAACTGAAATTTATCAGATCCAAAACACTCTTTGTAGAAACATGGCATGTACTTTTGCCTGGCTCATACTGGCTTATTAATTTTACCTGTGAAATCTGTTCTGTAGACAGGAATACATTCACAAACATAACCGAGGTCTTAAATCAGTGTATTTTGAAACACCAAATTGTACTGGTGTAATTAGCATTGAGCCTTGCTACCTGACAGGTCTTATTTAAACGGGTGCTATTTTGTTTTTAGGCAATTCCTTTAGCTCAATGCTCCAAAGTCTTTAAGCCTTAAAAGGCTTAAAATTAATACTTTACCTGAACATCACTACTGATCAGGATCTCCATACTTTGTGTGTTTCCTTTATTCTCGTTTTCTCTTGGTTTAATATTAGTTCTTTCATTCCTTTCTTTTCCTCCTTGCTGCTCCCTAAATTTTCCTTCCCTTCTGCTGAGTTCTAACCTTGTCTTCCCATGGGCCCTCCTACCTGAAATAATGGAGCAGAGTGACTTTAGCAAAGCTGATTAATATTATTTCCTGCCTTGGCAAGAAGCGGAGAAGGGAATACTCTTGCAAATATCACCTACTTAAGATGCTAAGCCAAAGAAATCTGTGTTACACTTGAGGTTATACACTGCAAATAGTGTATCCCAAGAAAAGCTAAACTTCTTTGCGGGGAAGAGGAAATGCTGACTCTCGATGAAACTCTTTCCTAAAGAAGTTTTTTAATCTGGGGTATGACTCCTGGCCCAATATCATTTTAATGCAGGCCACAATTATAAAAGCTGCAGTTCTTTCCTTTCTGTCCCTTTGCACCCCATTTCCCTCATGTAGTTATACTCAAGCTTTCACTCCAAGTTTGTTATTTTAGGGCAAGTCTATCAATAGACGAATGACCTTAAAACTGCTTTAAAGAATAAGTGGAGGGGCTGTTAAAACATTCTCAAATTGTTGCAGGCTGTGAATTATGTTTTCGTTTTTGCCAGCTGCATCATTAGAGAAACTGATTTCATAATGTAGTAGATTTGTACGCCCCTAATAGAAGAATTGGTTACACAAGAATATTTTATAAGGAAAGGGAGAAGGCTGGTAGGCAAATTTTAATTAGAGGTGAATTTTACTTCAACAGTGATGCTCAGAGATTTAAGACCAAAACAAAAAAATGCTCAGTTTTGTAGAAATGAGAGAGTAAAGATCTAGCATTGGGTTATTTACTTCATTCTCACTATGGAATATGTTTTACCACTCATATTATAATGTAGAATATTTACTCTGACCATTAAGGCAAAGAAAGCATGGCAGATGTGAGGAAGAAGTAAATATCATGAGTACAGTAAATAAAGGCAGACAACAGACCATAATAAGTCATTACATTCTTTAGTGCCTCTGATAATTTAAAAGCATCCTGTATACTGGAATACAAGCTTGCCATCAGATCATAATATGATGACTCAATAGCAAATCAAATGAAGAGAATGGTATGAAAACACTTCAGAATGTCCCTGTAATTATTCAGAAACCCTATTTGTAGGACACGCTGACAAGAAACAAGCTCAGTGCTATTTCTTGATAGGTTAAAATGACATCTTAGTCTGGTTTGCAAAGGAAAAGATGCTTTTCAAGATTCCGTGAAGTAAATCATGAGGATGTATACACATGAAATCATGTGGAAGGTTGAGAAAGAAAGGGAACTTAGGTAGCCCCAGTAATTTCTGAATTTACAGCTCAGTTTCCACCAATATTGACAGAGAAACAGTTCTTCCAGTTTCATGATAGAAGCCATGATGAAGGAAGGAAAATCTAGACTCATACACCAGAAGATCCACCTGGGACAGTTCACTTTCTAAATTTCACAATATATGAGAAAAGATTTATTAAGAATTTACAGTCTCATCACACAAGTTGCCTATACATGAGGATTTTAACACTCCGCTCAAGGAAAGGAGGACGGAGTTTGGGTCTGAAAGGCAGAGGCCTAGTAAATTAAAGCTTTGATGAGGAATATCAAGGAAAAGGGAAGGACTGATTCGTGCTTGACATGAATAATGTCTGGTTTCCACTGACTGGAGAGCAAGGCACTAAGCTTTGTGGTGCATCAGCTTGTTAGGATCAGAACGTGTAACTAAAAGAAATTAAAATTACTTCAGCACTTAGACAAGATATGTTGCAAGACTGATCTCCTAACTATAGTAGACTTGATGTGTTTGTGCAGTCAAATGAAGGAACGTACAGTTTTGGTACTGTAAGTGCAAATGTAACTATGTTGGTTCAGCAAAATATAGTTCACCAAATTTACTGTTCGGTTATTTTGTTGGCATCAAAATCTTGTTATGTGCAGAACTATCTATTGAGCTAAGAATTCATTGTTACTCCAGTTACAGCAGTTGAATAGTCCAGAATCATCTTATTAATACAGAAAAGCTTCATTGATGGTGCAGTTACATTCTTCATACAACAGTCTAATACTAATCATGTTCTCTGGTGTGATGTTCACTGTTTAGGTGTACCTGTAGGTTCTAAGGTTGACCATTTCAGTCTCCCTCATCTCATGGTAGTGATGGTGAGTTACAACACATAATTACCATTCAGAGTTCCTTGCTGGGAGGACCTTAATGGCGGGATTTTCTTCCTCCTCAGTCTTGGGTCTGCTTGGTATGAATTTTGTTAATTTTCTCATCCCAGTCTCATTCCTCTTTGTCAGATCCCAGCCAAAGTTTGAAAGTTGCATAACAGCCTCACTTAACCAAAGGGCTGCTGTTGTGTACACAGGGACAACGGGGTCTCTAAGTCCTTCGCTGTCTGTGAGATCTACCGAGCTGAAGCCTGTCCAGCTTAGGCACCAGCCAGGTGTCTGCTGACACACGTTACGCAAGCTACAGCCAGCTCAGGCCAAGGCAAACCCAGTCAAGTCCTGAGACTGTACTGTCAGGTCGACATAAAGCTGTAGCCTTTTATTAGTGATTGTGAAAAATTGTATTTCCCATCCTAAAACGCTCCAAATAATTTTTACTGGGTTACAATTTATGCCGTATATAATTAATTAATGTATAAATCAGCCAGTATGAAGATAAGACGGTTGTTAAAGAATGGCTGTTTGGAGCTGTTCCCCAAGGTGATATCACAATGGCTGTCATTCACATTATCTCTGCAATGCAGTGGGTGTGATGCTCAGGAAGCCTGCCTCTTGTTACAACTGACTTTGATTTTAGAAACAAAGAAAGTAGCTCATAATTTGCTTTTTTTTTTCCTTTTCTGTTGCAACACAACTCCCTTTGGTAACTTCATCTGCAACTCTGTAGAGGGATGGACATTACAAATCTAACAAACTGACTTAAAAAATGAACAGTAGTAATGAGAACTTCACTAAACTCTAAGTTTAATGAAGTAGGAAATCTGGCTTCATTAGTTTCAGGGTTCACAAGACTGTTTAATGTGTAGCGCCTCAGGCTGGATAAAAGTTGCTCAGAGCCTTTCCTAAAATGGTTACACAAATTAAGATCCTCAGTAGAGCTCTGATGATGGAAGGGCTGCAATGTGTAAAATTCAAGGTTATTCAGAAATCCACTTGATTTGGGGAGCTGAAACTCTTTCCTTAAAATGCCAATTAAAACAGGGGGAAGAACTCTCCTACTGGAAGATTTTCCTATCCTCACAAAGTAAAGAACTCTGTCAGAATAGGGCATCATAACTCTTATACTGGATTTACTACATAATAAATGTCACGCTTATTTTGCTATGCCCTTTTGGTAGGTAAAAAGAAATCAAACTTCCAAATGAGTCCACCTCAACTGACAAAAACGGGTGCAATAGCTGTCAATCCTATGGGACTGCAATCTTTCCCAAAGAGCTCAGATTTCAGTGTGCTTGCTTCCAGTCTTCACTGAGAGCACCTGGGCAATACTATATTCCTTTTGGTAGCCTGATGATGAGAAGAAAATTCAGGATGTAAGTAGAGCAGGGATTAACAGTACCGTCTAGCAGGAACTCTACCAGTGCTGCAGGATCAGAAAACAATTCTATCCAGTGAGAGCTTCAAGACAACTTCCAAGTATCAGTCCCTTTAGATGAGGTGAACAGATAGGGTTAGAAACAGAGAAAGGCAACTAACCACAATAATACTGGGTTAAAGTATTTCATATTCTCACATGACCTTTCATGCTTTAACCACTATCTTAGAAATAAGAGCAAAACTGGATCAGTGGACACATCTCCCATTTAGTCCAGGAATGGAGGTGTTTGATTCGTGTAGAGAAAAAGCTGGAAAATACTGTGTAATCTTCCTGAGTACAGAAAAAGTGGATAAAAGAGACAGAATATTGCTGTTTGTGTTTTATAGATACATGCACCAGAAAGTCTGATCTCACAGCTATTTGTCTTCTCATATGACAGTATTGGAACATCTTTTCTCCCTCCAGTCTCCATCCCATCCATTCACTTCAGATTTTTCCACAGTCAGAAGCTATACAACTTTCTAAATCCGTAAAACACCATGTGTTGCTCTTTCTTTTCCTTTGGCTTATAGCCAGTACTCTGATTATTTTGGACAGAGCCATTCATACCACCATTGCTCCTGACAGAATAAATGATAATCACTGCTCGTTTGTCTCCCACTACTGAAGCTGTGTAAATTGGACCACGGCACCATTCAAGTGAAGACAAATTTTGCCAGTTCCTGCTTATTATTCATTTCCACAGCGACTTCTCATCAGCAAGTGGTGTCCACACAGTGATGAAAAGTGGGCTTAAATTTGGAATTTTATTAGTGTTTACTTACAAATGCTAATGCCACTGCCAAAGACTATTGGGAAGGTATTAATCCTCTTCCCAATATCTTTGAAAACCTCTTTCTACAGTAGAGCAGATCATGAAACAGATTCTCATCTCAGTGATTACTTAAAACAATCTCAGTTTAGTCAACTCTAATTTTCCAACAATAACGAAACAGAATTTGACCCCTTAATTAAGACTGCACTCAAAGTTTAATTCAGAAGCGGGTCTAGGTAGCACAATAACACTGAAGCCTCCATCTAGGGTACTCAGTCAGAGACCCACCTTCTTGTCTGTACTCCAATGAACTGATGAATTGTTATGTGCTTTAGGCAAAATGCTAACAGCTTGAAAAAAAAAACAAAACCCAGGGAAAAGAGAGGGGCAAAAAAGAAAAAATAAAAAGAAAAAGAAACATCTGTTAAAGGATTTTATATAACTCAGAGTTTCTTAAAAATAGAAGGAACTGAGGTTAAGGTCCATGCTCTCAGTCAAGAAGAGGGAAGATTCTCAGAGATTCTAGGGAGATTCTGGTGCAGGAAGAGATGGGGCAAGTGGCATTTCTGGAAGAGTAGTTACTTTTGAGAGAAAGTAAGGCAAGTGCTTCAAAGGGAGGGAAGTCAAGAAAGTGCTGTGTAAATGAACATAGAGGAAGAAATCTGCAATATTTGCAGGAAAAAAGAGAAAAATGACAAAGCAGTAGATCAGTCCTTTGTTTTGCATTTGAAATAATTGGCAGGCCCTCAGATCAGCATCACGAGTCAGAGTTCTCTGTTATCATGAGAATAGTGGGAGTGAGAAAATAAGGCGATTTGATATTTGTTAAAACTGGCAAGCCTCCTCATCCAAATCAATGTAAATGGGTTCCACCAAGTCCCCAGTCAACTACCTCTCTTCAAAATGCATCTCCCTTGTCGCAGAAGTCAAGAACAGCGAGCACTGAAAGTTTAGCTAAGTACCAGCTGAACTTTAGTGAATAATAATATCTCACGCTTAATGCATGTTCTAGATGTAAGAGATTCCAATACCTTTTAAAAACCAATAAATCACCTATGCATTATTGTATTTACCACTAAAACAATGTCACACCTGGAACAATATGCAGAGTTAATTTGGTACTTGATATTCAATGCAAAGAAGCAAAAGGAACAAACCAAAAGAATTAGATAAATTATAGGTAAAAATTAGTCTAACTGCATGCAGAATAAAGATATTACATCTGAAGTCCCTGGTCATGAGGAATAATAATCTTGCATTTTTCAAAATTGACAGTAGAAGTGCCTAACAGAAGGCAGAATCCCTCACATATATCTTATCAAAGATCTGGTGCCTACAACAAGGTATTTTCTCTACCATTTTCTGTAGTTCTCATCCCTGACTCAGAATGAGGAGCACCCTTATGGTCCTGAACCACCATCATCATCTAAATCTCAAGTACGCATCAAGGCGGAGTGTTAAGTCTGTTGCAGAGCGTAAATGAAGATAGATGCAAATGGCAAATTATGGATTGCTAAATAAGCAATGCCTAAATGGTCTCTAAAATGAAGACTCTCCCATACTTCAAAAAATAATCTATTTTTACCACTTTTACTGCTACAGTAAACTAAAAAGCAAATTAATGCAATGCTACCACTTCAGAAAAAGGAAATACACTCTGATGGATTTAGCTGGGCATTAACAATCACACCACCAGAGCTCTTTTATCTGTAATTCTCACCTAAAGCTATGTAACAATTCTGGTTAAAGTTACTTACCTCTGTTTACTAAAAAAACCCAAACCAAATTGGAACCAAACAACAGCCCCACCCCCCCCCCCCCAAAAAAAAACCCCACACAAAAAAAAAACCAAAACAATACAATTAGTACAGCATGCAAGCAACTTCCACACGATATACCAAATGGATGCAGCANCCCCCCCCCCCCCCCCCCCAAAAAAAAACCCCAAAACACAAAACCACCAAACCACCAAACCAAACCCCAACCCACAACCCCAACCAAAAACAAAGACATCCCGAGAGTTTAAAGAAGCTTAAGTAGCGCTTTGGAGAATCAAATTGGATGGTGTTGCATTCTGTAAGGATTTGTTACATTCTGATTAGTCCATGGAGAAATAAGACCTCTAATTATGTTAGACATGATGCACAATGCTGCATATATGTGATCATAATTTACTTCAACTCTCCCTTTTATACCTACTTGAGATCTTAAACGTGGGATGCTTGCCTAACAGATCTTTGTTATAAGGCGCTATCAAAAGATTTATCCTCTAACATACTTCCAGGCGTTTTTCTTCTAAACTGCTCTCAAGAAAAATTTTGCAGTATGTTTTCTGAGAGATGTTAACTTTATTCCAAGGTGGGAGCAGGCACAGTGCACCATCTGACACCACAAGCAAGAAACTTTGAGTCCAGCCAGCAATCTGAAACCATGCACTCTGAAGGTACACAGAATTTGTGTAAGAAAGGATACAAAGTTGTCTTACGAGAGCTCTCCACTGCCTTTTTTTATCCAAATAAGGGTGGATGTGTAGAAAAGCCAGTTTTCCCTATTTTTGCTGATGTCATGCATCAGTAAAGAGATTTTTGAAAAAGAAACAAACCATAAACCCAGAGCACGTTACAAGTGAGAGACACCGTTATAGTGAGTAGCAGCTATACTCGTTAGCGTTGTCTTCCTGCCTTTGAAATTTGTTCTTTGTTCTTCAGAGCACAGACAGAGAGTTCATGAAATCTTTGCCAAGCTACAGAAGCTTGCCAATTAAAGCCTGCTTGGAAATATTATGAAGAAAGGAACAGTTATCATAATGACAGATGTACTGTACATAACAGATAGCAATTTACTTCTTCAAGGGTAATTACAAAAGTTGTTGGAAAATAATCAGGCCCTTATTCAGCCAACCAGGAAGACAGAAGGCAGCTGTACAAATACCAATGTTCGTTATGAAATGCAGTCAAAAATGAAAGCTGAGGCCGAAGTGGGTGTCTTGGAAAAAGTTGTGCAAGATGCATCATTGCTTCCTGATTGGACTTGAAGGTGGGCACACAAGTATTTGGAAGAAGATAGTCAGAGAGTAATTACAGTGGCTGGCTATTGATGTAGCTGTATCAAGGGGTGCTACGGGGGTTTGTCCTGCACCCAGTCAGTGTTTGCAGAGGTGCCAAGTATGATTCAATAGAGACTATGCTTATTACATTTTATGATGAGCTCAAGGTGGATGTAACTGCAAGCACACTAGAGACTGGGACCAAAATTAGAAAAAATTAAGGCAATTACACGGCAAAAAGTACAGGATACAGTTCGCAAGGAGCAGTCAGTGTCACTCATAAGACAGGAAATTATATACTTAACCATGGGAAAAAATCTGGGTATTAGAGTAGATTTTAAAGATGTGAATCAATAGAGGTCTCCTGTTACAAATAATGGAGTAGAATAGAATACAGTAGAATAGAATACAGTAGAGTAGAGTAGAATAGAGTAGAGTAGAGTAGAATCATTAAGGTTGGAAGAGGCATCACCCTGGGACATGCAGATGGGAGTGCTGCTTGTCAGTGTAAGGACATATTTTCACATCACTCAGAAACCAAGAGAGATGGTCTCCAGTGGAGTTTTCTGGGTGGTTTTGAGCACATTTGTTAAAGATGGGAAACAGCTGGGTGTAACAGCAGCCTAGGCACAATAACTATTCAAGTATCTAACAGGCTGTTACAAAGAGAAGCACGTCTGTCTTCTCCTTCTCCACAATGAGTAAGACAAGAAGGAATAGATCTAAACCACAGCAAGTAAGATTTATATTAGCTATTAGGAAAACAAATAATGATGGTTAAACAGTGTAATACACTGCCAGGCAAAATAAGGGTCCTTCATCAATGGGAGTTTTGCAAGAACAGGTTATCTCGCTAAAAAAGTTTTATGTGTAACTAATACAGCCTTGAGAGGTGACAGATTTTATTTTCCTTAGTTTTATCCTATTTATGTGCACACAGATATCATGCATCCTATGCATTTTACCCTACTTATGTGCACACATATGGCATGCATCCTATGCGTATTCATGTTTGAAAAGCAAATTAACTGGATCAAAGTTGATCACATTAATTTGATCACTTGACAGTTCTCCTCTGCTCTTTCAACTTTACCCCTACTCTCTTTCCTTATCTTTTAGAGCCTGCAGTATTGTTGGCTTCATCTTCTTCATTTCCCACTTCCCTTTTCCTTCCTTACAAATCAGCAATTTCTCCTCTGAAAATGTCAGCTGCCAGCACAATGTGCAAAAATTAGAGACCAATAGTTTGTGACCTGAAAGAATGAAGAGTATGGACATAGGATGTATTTGTCCTATTTGTTCTATCCTTCAAATCACATTTTTTAATGCTCAGTAAAGATTTAAAAAAAAAAAAATCCTTTCCAGCTGTGAATTTCTCTCCTTTCTTGTCCTTTAACACTCAGAATAACTCGACTGCGCATCACTTCACGACAAGTCTGATCAGAGGCTGCTGCCCCTCTGCTTCCCCCCACCTCCTGGCAGCCTTTCTACCAAACTAAACCCTTATGGTTACTCCATTTCTCTGCTCCTCTGCTCTAACTTTGATCATCTTAGGCTCCTACTACAGTCAGTAGAAACATAGAGGCATTTCCAGAGGACAGGTAAGCCTAGCTGTGGCTCAGATCTGCCCTCTGGAAATCCCTCTCTCAGATGACTACAGAGCCAGCCTAGGACTTAGGCTGTGAACTTGCCTCTGGGAAGTACCGTACCCTAAAGGAAAATACATTGAATTGCCCTCAGAAATCTCCCTTTTTTCAAGACAGAGAGCTTTCCCCTGGGGTAGGAACATCCTCATGCTGTCAGTTAGTTGGCACATGCTAGGTAGTATAGGGAGAAAGGGGACATTGAGATTTTTAGAGAATGTCTACCCTGACATACAGAGCTCCACAATTAACTTATATACTGAAAAGAGTGTACTTTCCTAATGAAGGCCTCCAAATCAGAAATTTGTCCTCACAGGTGATAAGGCCCTCTTGTGGGAACAGGAGGGCTGGTGACAGACGGCATTGCCTGGAGAACAGCAGAAACTAAATGGGGCTACTAGTCTATGGAGCATGAAGCCCTGAGAAAAAGCCCACAGCGATGCAAAATGTTAAGTACCTTCTCAGTAGAGAGCAAGCACTAAATGAAATGGGAACATTTGATAGCCCAATAAACAGATAAATAAAAGACAGGCAGCTATAGATTACATGGGTTTCTGGTGACATGATTAATCATGAGAGCACAGCTCATCTGGATAAGGACATTACCAGAAACTTTTTGTTTATTTCCTTGTAATTTATAGTGTCTGCATTATAAAACAGGATTCTCAACAACACATACTAACTGGAACTTTTTTTAATTTTTTTTTTTTTGAGCAGAGCTATATCAAACAAAAAATTGCAAGTGTCAGTTATTTTTTTCTCTACAAGAAAATGATCCTTTAATCACACAGGTTCTGCCTCCTCGATGGCCAAGTTGAATAGTTTACCTTTTTGGATGAAAAGAAAACAAAAAAAGAGTAAATTTTGAATCCCTCATTGTGATGCCATGTTTCTGAATGACACTTTTCATACCCAAACAATAAATAGTTCTCAGGCCTTTTCTTACCCTCTATTAAAAGAGGAGCTGAAAGCACATTCAGTTGGATATTTCCATTTCTCATGAAGCAGGACACATTCAAGCTACACTTGTATAAAAACTTTCTGAAATTTTCCCATCCGCGATTGCACTGCCATTGGTGCTGACTGTAAAAGTAGACATGGCGGTGGTTTTTTTACGATTGCATCATGTCTACTACTCTTCAGAGTAACTGTGGGCAGTATACCGATAAGAAATGACAGCAGCTAGAATTATCTGATTATGTGAAAACTGGTTGCAGTGTCTACGTAAACATATGAATATAAATGCTAGTTAAAGTTGAGGCAGGAATTATTCAGTTTAACAGAAGCTTTGAAGTTTTATTTTAAAAATTCTCTTTAAAATTGCCTATAAAAATAAAATGTAATTTTTGAATCATAAAACGTTCATGTCATCAATGAAAATTAGGTTGGCACAAAAAGAATTACAAATTAAATCATCAATAATTTTGACAGTTAGAAAAATGTAACCAGATCTCTCTTCAAAAGAAATCTAAACCACTCCAGTCTCCCCGCCTTGTTTCAACTATTGTTTCTCATCTAGTCATCAGTTTTCTTTTGAAGATGTTTGCCTCAATTTGTCATTTTTTCATGACAAATAACATAAATAAATAAATCAAAGAGCCAAGCCCAAGTTCCTACCTCTGGCAATGATTACATTTTATGTCCAGAAAAGAAAGCTCTCTTGCCACTGAGTGTGACAGATGACACGCTGTCTTTTCAAATATACCTGGTCTGCCAGCAGAGCAGACTCTGCCCTGCTTTCCTACAAGGTTACGTGCTTGCTAGACGGAAGTGTCTCCATGAACTGACAGCCTAGCAGCAGAGTTAATTTCTTATTTTATGTATTTTCCTGTTTATTTACATCAGCCGTGTTCCACCTCTATATGCCCACAAAAATGGGCTTTCATCAGAACACACCCCTGCACCATGAAACATGGAAATAGAAAAAAAAAAATCAAAACAGAATAAAAGCCTCCTGCCACTGACACAGCTATCCCCAAAAGATATCAAGAGCTGTTATATACCTGAGACTCAGATTTATGAAGTGTTAACGACCAATTCCCCCATTCTCCTAGTTACTGTCTATCACATTTGGATACCTCACTCAACACCAACTGGTGAAGTCTTATTGCCACAAAAGTCCGTGAAATACATGGAAGGTTTTGCAGAGGACTACGTATTATGTGGCATTTTGATATACACTGCTTTGGAAACAGAATCTATTGAAGAGATAGATAGCTGAGTATTTTATGCCCCCAACATATACACACACACATATGTATTACTGTACAAAAAACAAAAGAAAATTGAGCTGCTGATTTCATTTGAATGGAGCTGGTTTTGTGCTACAGGAAAACATATCTGCAGAGTCAAGAGTTAAAAATTCAGTGTTTACACACAGTTTTCAACACTCAGTTTCACAGGTATTTTTTTTTTCTTTCTTTTTGACCTGCATTCATTCATGTATTTTGCAGCAGTTTTAATGTTGGGAATTACCATGATCTTTGTGTTTTGTAGCTGTCCTGTTCTTCTAGGGAACCGAAAAAACATGGAAGTGATTAGAAATACTCATCTCTTACATTTTCAGTAGATCCTCTTCAGCTGTAGCACTGTCCAAACATGCAAGCACAGGATTCATGAATTGTGTATTGATATAAATTATTGAAATCACAAATGATTACAGTTGTACCTTCCTCTGCTGCAATATTAATAAATGGGATTTGTGTGCTGTAGCAAGTGTAATAAGAGTGTGCGTTTCTCTGGCAAGTTCTCTGCTACATCAGAATTTCAGGCAAGGCCAATAAACTGTTCTTCCCTTTCTTATCCACATTTTTGTTTGTACTCTTTCCAAATTTTGATTAAAGTGCATCATACCTGAGCACAGCCACTCTAAAGGAAATTCACGGTTTGAAAACATTCACTTCAGGTCACTGCTGCTTCAAGTGCTACCTCGGTTGTATTTCATTGCCTTTCAGACACTCTCACTGGTCAGCATTTGGTGCCTGCTGTTCACATTAAAAAGTGCACAAATATGCGCCTCACCACCCTTTTGTGAATCTCAGGAGAGGGGGAAAAAGCCTGAATGGAATTTGCTGATGATTATTCCTCCAAAGCTGGATCTCCAGGGTATAGCAATAGTAGGCCAGCAGGAGAAAGCTGCTGTTGTAATTGTGCCACAGATAAGGTTGGTCGGTCTTTAATTACCCACGCTTGAAAATCTGGCCAAGTTCTCGTGGAGTTTTTCGTGTTAGTGCCTTCATAGGTTATACTGTCTGGGGCGTAGGGCAATATTTGTTTTGTGCTATGCAGAAAGCTAATGGGAAGTTTAAAGCACATCCATGTCGTTAGGCTGTGGTGTACATACATGATGAGAAGTAGTACATACATACATTTTTGCTTCATCGTATTTGTTTCGTGATTCTTACTAGCTAGTGACATTGGACATTTCAAGATGCAATTGTTCAGCTGGCCAGTGGGTAGTGGAGTCAGTGTGGCTACATTAGTTTTTCTCTGAAGTCCTACTAAGCTCGTAAGAATGGTAAAAATAACTCAAAGTAGGGAAAAAGAAATAAAATGAGGGAAAAAAAATAAAGGCAAAAGGGGCAAAAATATATTATTAAAAATTAAATCACAAAAGTAGAAGATAGATTCTCTACTACCATGTATAGATTGCATTCCCTTCAAGGTAACTAATGCATGCACGAATTGGGATTTTAGTTCAGAGTTCACGAAACACCTCGTCACTGACTGAAGCTTTGCAGCCCTTATCAGAACAGTAACACTCTTCTGTTTGCCAGTGGTGCAAACCACAATACAGCAAGTTTGATCCTTTATTAAGAATAGCTGTCACCTTTCTTCCTTTCCTTACTCTGTGAAAGATACGTGTGTGTCACTCAAATGTCTCCCAGCTCTGGGTACTTTCTTATTTCTGTTCAATGGAAATACAAAATATTGATAAATCAGAGGGGTAACCTCCATCCCCTGTGCTTCACTGCGGCAACCAGCCAGTGGACCCTAAGGTGATAAAGTACCAGGCTCTGATGTTCTTAAGGACAGGCAAAGGAGTTTACTGAATTAGAGGGTTTTTGGAGCGGGGTGGTGGGGGAGAAGAAGTGTTCTGAGGGAAATTAACTTTCTTCAATTTAACAAAGTTGATTAAAAAAAAAATAATTCAAGCAGCTCTACTCAGCCATACAAAGAACGTTCAGGAAGCTTAAAAGAAATGTCTGTCCCTTTAAACTCTCTTTGGGTAGACCTACATTAGCAATTTGATTTGGATTAGGAAAGCACTTCTGAGGCACATCTGCCAGTTGTCACCATGTACTGGCCTGCAACGCAGCTCGTGGAGTCGTTTCACTGCACATCACATGGATTGCTTTAGGACAAAACTGAATCAGAAGAACATCAAATACACCCAGCGACCTAGGTGGTCCTCTCCACAGGACCAGACTAAAGCTAGTCCAAAGAACAACCCTCCTCGTCTCTCACAACCTCACCTCCTGAACCAAGCACGATGGATGCACACCAACTCTTTCATCCCGTAGATCTCATTTTACACTGCATTACCTATTGGCATAGACATAACTTTTGTTGAACTGTCATTTTCTTGGAAACACCATTCTATGGCTTTGTGCTCAATGCAAATTGTTTCCTTTCTGATAGAAAGTGGGATATAAAATACCACTTTACAGTGTAGCATGTGGTTTTTTTCTCCCCACCTTGCTATCCTCTGCACTTACTGAAGATCAATCCTGCACTCCTTTTATAACCCCTGTGACCATATCCTCACCGTCACCAGCTGGTTAATAAAAATTCAACTTTCAGATGCCCTGTCTTTTAAATCCAGGCACCCAGGCCCTTCAAGTCTGGCCTCTAAAATACATTCCCTTGTGTGCATTTGAGTGCTGACAGTCCTCACAAAGAAACATCCCATGGTCACGTTACGCTGGGCATTTAAAATAAGAGCTGAACCACCGAGGAAAAGAGATGGAAGAATTCACATCATCTATCTTTAAGCCCAAATTTAGATGCCCTCTATAGTCAATGGAGAGAAGTAGGGATCCTCCAGAGACCAATTCTACACAACTAAATTAGGCTCCTTTCCTGGATTGCCATCCAGAGAAGTATCCGCTTTCCACTGACAACAGAGGGAGTCCGGGGAAAGCAGCTGGCAACGTAACATCACGGCAGTCAGGGTGCATGAATATCCCTGCATGCCAGGGTTAGAGCCAGAACCGTGCTAACTTACACACACCCACTGGAAAGTGACAGATAAACGGATGCCATCCTCTCCCTTTGTTGCACTGTCTATTATAGGTGTGTCTTTTCCCCAGAGCAGCTCAAGCCATCATCCCTCCCCTCATTTCATTTGAGAATCCCCCTCTTTCCTCTCCTCTCCCCCCATCCTTTGTGCGATTGCTGGGGCAGAATCACTGAAAGCTGCTGACCACTGACCTCACCCTGCGCAGAACTGGTCAGCATGAAACTCTTAAGCACTGGCTCTTTTACTAAAAAATAAGGATGCGAT
Organism: Psophia crepitans; assembly: GCA_013399095.1. Taxonomy (NCBI): domain Eukaryota; kingdom Metazoa; phylum Chordata; class Aves; order Gruiformes; family Psophiidae; genus Psophia; species Psophia crepitans. The sequence continues at coordinate 125,815 of VWZZ01004532.1, read as the reverse complement.
GCAGCACACTGGTAACACTTCCAGTTGGAAAAAGGTATCCAGAATAATGGTTTTTTCTCTCTGAAAAATGAACACCTTGAACTGAGCAAATCTGTAGTGAATTTTCTCAATTGTTTTCATTGAAAAATCAGTGGAGGGGGAAAAAAAACAATGTTGAAAAAAAACTTTTCAACAATGACAGCACAAAAGCCTCTGCAAATTTTTCTCCTCAAGTGAACCTCTGACAACTTTTTTTTTGTGGGACATTTTTCTCTTTGCTGGAAACCCATAAAAGTTTGGCTTCATAGCCAGCCTGAAACAATCCTGACTGATGTATTTCACAGGTCTAGCAAGCCACCAGTAAAGGACATTAATCAAGGTCCCGTTCAAAACTGAGGCAGATTCACAATAGGGCTTTCAAAAATTCTGATTTGTAATACAGGCAAATATAGGCAAAACATCATAAGCACCCACCTGATGAGTAACAATCACAGGGAAAATTGACTTATATCTTGATTTTATTAGAACAGTGATCTGTTAGATTATAGTCTCAATATAAAAAAAAAAAGAGACAACTTAGCAGAGAGGTCAAAACTTTGGTTTAATACCAGTATTTCATGAAAAAAGTGAATTCAGGAATTAGTTTGAAATTATTTCACTTGTTCTTATACTTTGCCATTAGTAGAAAGGGCTGTCAAATATTACAGCAAAAGCAGAGGTGACCTAAGTACTATGAGTTTAAATTATCACAGTAGTTGAACACTGCTTTGTAGTGAGGAGTTTCAACCATCCCAGTAAACTTACAAGGCTAGCTGAGCTTTTTGTTTTCACCTCAAAAATTAAATAAACAGCCTAATTCAACTGACCTATGGTAAAGTTCATTTAACTGTTTATATAGCACTTCAGCATCCACAGATGAAAGATACTGTTGACTCTCTCACCCAGTAGCCACATGTGCCCACACTTGTGTGTGGCTCTGCAGGAACATGCCGCATTGTTAAATCAGTACAAAGAGCCCAGCGCAAAGCACAGAAGTCTTACAGAAATCAGCACCCAAGAAATGCTACTTTCCTTTTGAGTTCCTCTGGATATAGGTTATTACACAACTCACTAAAATCTGTTTCTAATAGGAATTTATAACTGTAGATTCTGAACAGTAGAATTTAAGTGAAGTCTGCATATTGTTCCATTTTCCTTGTGAAATTTTTTTAAAGTTAGTTCAGTACCAGATCTGGTAAAACTTCAGGTGATGTTCAATAAACTCCTCTAATTTTATCCTTCCTTCCACAAAGTAGAATTTAGGACTAAATTCATTCTACATTTCTGCAGGGTTATAGCAGAGATAAATTTGGCCAATATGTATTCATTGCTCTGCTAAACACATTACTGTAGCTTTCTTGTGATATTGCATGGAAGAGCCAAAAATAACTTGTTTTTCCAGTGTCCTCATCTACTTTTATAACAAATATAGTTGGTGAATGTAAATTAATGGTTATTACAGCATCTGCTCTGCATTTCACTTATTTTTATAGTGAAAGGCTGACTAGACTTTTTATTTTGATATAGCAATACTAACACACCTGCTGGAACCTGCTATATTGCTACTCCAGTGAAAGGTGGTTAATTGCATTTTCTGCCTATTAGAAATAGAGGGGTTTAGACTTAGTATTGTCTTCCATGAGGTTCCTTAAACATCTTATCAAAGCTTTCCAAAACCATAACAAAACCTCAGTCCTCCTTACTGCCCACCAGAAAATATCTGCAAAAATAAACTTCCTGTGGAGTGAATTCAGTCTCAGCAATGTCTCTTATATCTAGAATAACAAACATTCCAGCAACTACAGTAATAACATTAATAAAGACTTCCTTACATGCACTAGAATGATAGTTGAGAGGAGGACTAATGTAGTGTGAGCTGTAAGGCTTACATTTAGCTCCCAAACTAGAATGCAGCAAAAAGAAATAAAACCACAGGCTGTAATTGTTGGCAAAATCAGGGTAAGGGTCTGTTTCTCTTCATTTCAGCAAGGAAGGAAAAAAAAAAAAAAGAGATAATTAAGGGCCAAAAAGTTAAACTTAAGTTCAGTTTAAGAGCACAAACCTTTTGCACATACTTGAAGCAGATACTAAGCATGCAGTGAGGTTGCTGACCGGTGAGCAGCTAATGGGTTAGTAAGGGAGGATGCTATTAGTAGCAGCTGACAGGTGATCTGAAAAGAGGGCCAGGAATTCTGTCCTCCTATGATGAGGAGGACAGAAAAAAAAAAAAAGAAAAAGAAGAAAGAGGCAAAGAGAAAGATAACAGAGTTAAAGCCTTAGTCTTTTTTTGTTTGCCTTGGCAATAGGCAGTTTTGCTCTGTGGATGACATGGAAGGATCTGGTTAATGTGCCTTTTAGTCACCACTCGAAAGAATAAGAAACAGGTGTTGATGACATGAGAATCCTGGAGGGAGTACGGCAAATGAGAAGCAGCAGTGATCAGGCGCCCACACTAGGAACAGCTGCTTGATGAGGACCATAAAAAAAAAGAAAGAAACAAAACAAAACAAAAAAATCCCCAACCCAGAGTAGGGGAAAGAATAATAAAAGAACAAGAACAAAATAAAGTCAAAATCTGGAAATTAGGTGCAAAGCCAAAGCCAGTTTTTATTGGGCAATGTTACAATTATCAGTGGAGCCGTTAACTAAACCCACAGTACTAACTGTAAAAGCTTTGCACCATTTTCTGAGGTTCCTGGGACTCCCCCCTCCCACAGAGCCAGAGTGCTACTGCACAGGCTGCAGCTGCGGGTCCCCGCTCCAGCACGCCTCCTACCACCCGGTGTGAATTAGGAGCCTCATTTAACTGCCTCCACCTAGACGAGAGGGAGGGTGTTTATGTTGTGCGTGGAGGAGACTGGTTTTGAAATCCAAATTCAATTGCATAAAATTGACTTTCATATAGTTTCAGGCAAGTGTTTCCCTCTACTAAAGTAATTGCGTCGCATAATCTATCTTAGAGTAACAGACCCACCGAGCATCTTGGGTGCTTTGGACTAAATTGAGGGGAATAAAAAAACCCACAACCCAAACACCTTACAATCTTTTCCAGCATCTGAAGCGTACAATTTGCATTCTAGTGTATCCTCTAATGGCCATATCCTGTAGTGTTTACCTGTATAATGTGTTGTTTGCATTTATTTCTCTTATTGTTAATGCTAGCATGAGACATAATTCATTTTCTCAAAGTATATGGAATTACATAGCTATAAAGAGAAAGTAAATAAAGGAGATGTAGGACTGAGTATGAAAGTTTGATTTCACAATGAAACTAATATAAAACTAGCCTAGCTCTACTGTCTTCAATTCATATTCATGCACAATTCCCTCTTTAAATAAACCCACCCTAGAAACAAGCCTGTATCTTAAACTGTAAGTACTTCAGGTTGGGACTGTGATATTTGTACAGTGCCAGAATAACATAGCTGCTGTTTTCACACACTACCACAGTAGGGAAGAATCCTGTGAGTAAAAATAGCTAAATAGAAAGAAGAATAAACTGCATATGGATGAGAGGCGAAAAAAGAAAAGTAATGAGCATAGGAGTCAGACAACTAACAGGAAGGTTGAAGGCTCTTCAGGGATAGGAGTGGTAAATGGCATCTTACTGTTTGTCTATAATATCTGTGTAATATGAAGGCCAGTGCAAGATCTCCTAAGAGACCTGAGGGTGCTACAGTAATGCAAATAAGAACAGCTTGTAGTCAGAGACACTAACCATTAATGACAATTCTTTTTTCTGGGTAAATAAACCTCTAACAATGGTTGTGATGTTAAAATAGCTGTAGTAAAAATTACAAAAAATAGTTTTATCAGCTGAAAGAAAAGCTTTTTCTGATGCATGTAGTGGAAATGGATTGTAAACTACACGGTAGAGAAATAAGAAGGAAAAACAATCCACGCTGATTCTTCTTGAAAGGCAGCATACTGCATGATAAGATACGAGCCATGACCAAAATAAGATACAACAAAGGCCTAGCAACAAAGCGCTTTGGAACAGTTACTTGCCACCAGGAACAGTATTTTTCAAAGGCTTCCTCTTCACCGGTCCAGAGTCGACGACTCGTTTTATCAGTGCAGCAATGCTAAACATTTGGCTGTCCTATGGAGCATAAGTAAGGCACTCTGCCACATGCTGTCACCAGGATGTTCCTGAGGTCACTGTCCAAGGGAAAATTAGCAGTTTCTGAGAGATGGTTTCCAAGGACATAGAGGTTAATCTAGCATTTGCTTGTTAGATGATGAGGGTGAATTAAAACATCCGCTTAAATGCTGTAGTTTAGAGAAAGTTGATCTAATGAGGAATAGCTGTAAAAATTGCAGTTGGAACAGAATATGTTGTTATCAAAGAGACTAAGATACAGCAGTCAGAAATTAATCCGGTCTTCTGTCTCTCCAGGGGACTACTGGCTGCTGCTTTCCTTTGTTTCCATTCAGACATCTGGTAAATGGGTATAATTATTCTTACATACTTCACAGTAATGCTTAATTACTTGCTTAAAAAGTGACCTCAGATTGTAAGGTACGTTGTGCTAGAAAAGCACATCCTATAACTGAAAACTTAGTATATGGCTCTCCTGAGTTCTGGTCTATTTAGGCCTTGCATTTCACCTATGGAGAACTATATTGTTATGAGCAGTACCTGGAAAATGGAAAACATATGGTAGTTTCAGGAAAATTAAGATTTCTGCTCTGTTAAGCTACATGGGAGTTGTAGCTCTAGCATCCCCTTTCAGCTGCAGGCTGGATCTTCTACCCAGGCTATTCCATCCCTGAAGCACTGTGGTGAGTCAACAAGAGGTGACATGGTGGCCCTTCATAGGAGATCCGGTTTAGATGTGGAGCCTGTTTCAAAGAAGACAGACCTTGGGAAGCATCCACTTGAATTTCCAGACAAAACATTTAGCGTAGTGGAAGGATGCTTTTGTTCCTTCAAGGAAAAAACCAAATTTTCCTACCCAGACCATACATACACCATAAAACAAATGAGTTTTTGTGTATGCATGCTATGTGTTAATTTTTTAATGTATATATCCATATGTATATACATATATAAATACAGACAGTTTTGACAAAGAAAACAGTTCAGACAGTCATTACATTAGACACAGCAATGAGTAATACATCATATAAGCAGTAACTATGTCAGACAGCAAATTTCTGCTGCTGAACTCCAGTCTGACTGACTGGCACCTTAGAGTGATGTCTTTGAATTAGCTACCTCTGCAAGCTCCAGTGGGAGCCATCCTTCTGGAGACATAATCCTTAGCTCAGGAAGTAAGAGGTCACTTATCAATTATGTAGGAAAAGTCTGATCAGTCCAACTGGGGAAGCAATTAAGGCCTTTTTCCTTCTCTGGTACTCCAGGAACACAATAAAATTGTGCTAAAGCCAATTCCTACTCGGGGTTCAATATAGATCAGTTTGCAGTAGCTGAGCTGTAGTAACTGCTGGTAGTGCTTTCTCAGTCTACCTTGCCTGAAGGAATGAAGTAGACTGAGGGGTGTGATTTCTGTAGGTGGGATGGGTCAAATGTATGCCCATAGACTTATCTCAGCTGATGGGTGACAACTTCCTTGGCCATTATAAATTAGTCAAGTTACAATGTCTCTGAACCCAGATTTTTACAGTTATGTGGTGTAACTTATGGTAAATGCACAGGAGTGGATTTGCCCTGTTCTTAGCTTTACTGAGATTCTCTCTTCCCACTGCCCCAGCTAGGACATGCAGCTGAGGAATTTACTTTTTCCTAAATCCCACTTGCTGACAATGTTAACACTTAAGTCTTAAGCTCTATATTCCCCAAAAAATGATGTGATGTTCAGACTTCTCAAGTGCCAAGGAATCCTACTGACTTAAACCAAACTGAGGGAAACAGATTGTCTAGGGAAGCTGTGGACATCCCCTCCCTGGAAGCATTCAAGGCCAGGTTGGATGGGGCGTTGGGCAACCTGGTCTAGTGTAGGGTGTCCCTGCCCATGGCAGGGGGTTTGGAACTAAATGGTCTTTGGGGTCTGTTCCAGCCTTAACCATTCTGTGATTCTATGAAAACAAAATTCAAATAAAAGTCAGTCTACTTGGTTAGTGCTTGGTTAGTACTTTAAATGTCTAACTGCGGACAACCAGATTGCGCCATTTGGCCCAAATAGCCTAAGACACACTAAGAAGAGCAGTTAAAACTGCAAAGGAGGTAGCTAAACTGCAGCAAGTGCTAAAACAAACCAACCATATGCTCGAGACGCTTCACTGGGGAAAGAGAGAGGCTCTGTTGTGCAGGCTGGGGCCGTGATCCAACACAGCACACCTGAAGTGTTAAACCATACCAAAGCTTAATCAAGGGATCCCAATACAGCCTGAGCCCGTTAACTCCACACAAGCATGAAGTGTGAAGCTACTGCTACAAAAAGCAGTGATTGCTGTTCTGAAATGCATAAACAGTGGCATTACTGAGCGAGGAATCGAGGGAGTAATAACTGCGCTGCTTTATATCAACTCTGCGAGGCCAGGGCTCCAGCTGTACACACCGCTCTGGTGCCGCCGTTACCTTCGGTTCTGTTACGCCAAGATTTATTCTTGTAAGTCAAGTTGGTGCTGATGGAAAACCACTGGCTTCAACCCAAAAAATAAAATAAATCAGTAAGAATCCAATGAGGGCAACTAAAGCGATAAAAGACTGAAGAAATATGTTCTGTGCAGACTGCTAGGAGAACTGAGCGTGCATTGCGTAGAGACAAGAGGCCGGTTTGATAATATGTATGTACCTGGAAAAGATTAACTGTGAGGGCAGTTTATTCTCAGCCTGAACATGGACACAAGAAAAGAAAACCCCTACCTAGTTTCTGAACATCAGAAACAGTAAATGCCTGTTTTCTATGGACTCATGGATAAGCTTCTATGTGGATTCTCTGTCAGTACAAAAATCACACAATTATCTCATTTCTCCTCCTCAGTCTCCTCTATCACAAAGTCTGCAGGGACTTGGCATTCCTAAGGGCTATATCCATCCAAAAAAGTGCAGCTGAAATTGGCAAATAGTTTCAAAAATATTAGGGCAGAAGTGGAAGATGACAGAAAAACAGCCCGCTAACCACGAGACTAATAATAAAAGTATTTGACTAAATATCACAAAGCTTTTTTTAAGAAGAAAAACAGTCCTATATTAACTTCCTAAAATACTTCCGGTCAGGAAAAGGATAATGAATTCTGGCATCTCCTCATGACATCCTTGTATTATTACAGGAGAATCACATAAGAAAAAAAGTTAAATGGTCCTGTCACCTCTGTTTACTTCTAACTCTAGATCTCTTTGACACTTGACAAGACAATTTTTGAGGAGGGCAAATTTTAAGGGCTGCCAGATTGAAGTTGCAAGACCTGAACTGTTCACAGCATCTAACACTGAAATGAAAATCCAAAAGATAAAGGCATACGGCCTGAATTTTGAAAAAGATATGAGTGGCTTAAAGTGCTGGTTCTTAATGTGATCATACATCAAAAGTAGCCAAGAAACACCTAAGAGAGTCGAAGTTTAGTTGATTGTTTTATGGTGTGTGTTGTTTTGTTTTTTTTTCTTTAATAGAGCCGTTTTGTAGCACAAGCATGCTTTATTGAAGTACATTGCAGGAATCCATCCATTGTCGTTGACATTTTCCATGGGAAATAGTAATGAATGGTTAGTTTTAACTTCAGTGGGGGAACCCTTTGTTTGGGCACATATTATAAAACTAACTGAAAGATATTTAACATTCCTGGGTAATGTCCAGTGTAACAGGTTCGCCGCTTGTTGAAACCAAGGAAATTGTCTATGTCTTGACTTAAGCAACATTTTGACATGCTTTGTGTCTTTATAGCCAAACTGAAATGCATACAAGTTTCTGTGTAGAGGAACCACGGCCTTCAGTAGGTTACTCCTGATGTCTGTACACTTACTGCTTGGCCTTATGTGCAGTTTCTGACAGGATATGGCTGACACCAGTTTCCCAGGGTGCTGTCCCTGCCTTGGTCCATGTGAGCCAAGCCGCAGGTCAGGCCACAGGTCTTGCCGTTTTCTTGTTCTTTGTGTTTTGTGTATGCGTCCTTACTGTAGAAGCAGGCCAAGGTATAAGCAGAGAAAAAAAATAATCAAATCACATAAACATTAAGTAAGCAGTATGTAGTGTAGAGCACTATGTAAATGTGCACTTGGTTAAAACCACTTTAAGAGGGTCTTTCAGAAGAAGTTATTTCCCAACTACTTTTCACCCCCTGGGAGTTTATTTTGAGCTTCTCTTTTCCCTTGTAAAAGAGAGGAAGTGAAGAAGGCAGTCACCTGGAACTACACAGGCATTCATTCACAAGGTAGACCCTGAACAAAAGCAACCCTGATGAACTGCAAGCTGGCCAGCTCTTTAAATGTAGACAGATGAACAGCAGGTGTTGTTATCTGCCAAATAAACGTAGAATTTGACCCACTCCATCCAATTTTTTTTGCCAGTTGCTTTTTCCAGCAGAGCACATGGAGATCTCAGTCAGGCTTTCTGATTTCAAGAGCACAGGCTCCATCAGATTAACGTGGTGGGGCTGCTTGATCTAAGCCAAGGGTCAGAATGCTGGTGGTCATGTATACTGCTCACTGGCACTTACTGATTTAACAGCATTGTGTTCACTGTAAATGCAGTCCTTCAAATCATCCTTTAATATATTACTTGCATTGAGTCTTTTAAATTCTGCTGCTAGTCTCCCTGGTGCAAAACCAATACTTCACAAATGTGATGACATATTTTAAAAGTTTGAAAGCACAATTTGTCTCCTTTCCTGCTTAGATTGCGCAGGCTTGAAGGACTTTAATCTGAAGTTCTGAATACCTGTTATATATATCCATTGTATGTGTTTATATATATATGCACACACATCTATGGAGGTATATATATGTGAATGTATATTCATAAGTAGATATGAACGAATAATTGTGTGATGAGTGTGTAATTCAGTGGTCCGAAGCCTAAGACACAAAGGTGAATTGTGAATAACCACACTGTTTTCTCAGCCACTAGGTTGGTCCTTCATCCTCTTTGCAAACATGACAGTGGCTCACTCCAGCACACAGATTACTCTAGCAGTACTCCAGTAAATTGGGGTGCTACTGTAGAAAAATGACTTTTTCAAAGATTATTTTCTTTTATAGGGGAAAAGCAAGGCTTGTGTGTGTGTGTGTGTGTTGTGATGAAGGATAGTGCACAAAGAGGATAGATTCTTTTTTTTTTAATAAACACAACCATAGCATGAAAGAAGTTTTAGTAACTGATCACTGTTTTAAACACTGCCAACATTTACCAAACCCATCATAGCATCATAGCAGAGATGCTGTAGAGTAATTTCTCTGTGATCAAGCAAAACTTTGCAAGGAAGAAGTATTATCCCCCATTTCTTGTGGGCTCCTATGCACTTTTCTTATCAAGATTGTCATTAAACATGCAACAAAGCCAATGGAAATGACAGACCACTATTTAATAACCACTGGCTTTAATATTTGTGATAAAACAATTTCACTTGGTTACATTCACCTTGCATTTGGGAATAAGGAGGCATGAAAAAAAGAAGCAGAGAGCTTCATAACCAACATAAATCATCAACAAAACTTTTTTGTTTGAATACGAAATATATGAAGTGTTAAGCACTGGATGTTAAAGAGTAAATAGGGATTGTTTGATAAACTGAGAAGATTTTTATTTTTTTTTTTTTTATTTTGAAGCAGCTGGGAAAGGAATTGCAAAACCATAACAAGGTTCTGATTTAGCTAAGTGTAGTTGGGACCTTCTTGTTTCATCTGGCCAATGAGCCACTTTCTTAAATTCAGAGAAAGTCTTTGGAGACTGCAGGAATATCAGAAGGAAAAACATATGGCCAATAGTGAATTAGATGAAGCCAAAAAAGTAATGGGTTTATTCGAAAGAATGGTAAACAGTGCAAAACAGGGACCCTGCAAGGGCAACTTTATTTTTTCAAATCAGTCTTAAATTACTATCTTCTTTCGACAGTAGTGGTATAGCAGTAGCTGTGATATGCGAATATAATGAAGCCAAGGCTGGAAGCAAAAGGTTAGAGATTTGGACAAATAATGGGAAGACAAACTTTCAGGCACAAAGCCCCTTTCTCCAGGTCGGAAATAGAAGTAGCAAATGTCAAAGTCAAATACTAACTGAAAACAGCTCCTCTGAGTTTTACTCAGATTACAGCTTTCCGATTAGGACCCTCTGACTATGGAGCAGAGAAAGACAGGCATAAGACTGTCTCGGTGAGACAGAGGCAGAAAGGTATTTTCTGTGGAACAGAGATGAGGCCTCAGAAGCAGGGAAAATTATAAAATGCCATAAAGCTGGTATTGCTAATGAATCCATGTTTTTAATGCCTGATAGGGTCAGGAGCTTATCTTTAGGAGCTATTTTGCATGACATGTTTTTGAACATTTATTGTAGCGAATGATAAAAGATGTGCAATAAAATAAATATATCCTGAATCTGATGACAGGTTCATGTCTCCAGAAAAAAATCCCTGGCTTCAAGTCAGTAATACTGTTTCCAGCTACGCCTTTATAGAAGCAAAGAAAGGACGTGGTCCACATAGTTGGGCAGTAGTGTTATCAGTGAAAATGTGCAGATTACTGCCAGATTATTACCAAATCTAAGAAATTGCTTCAGCTCCTACTAAAAGTGTTGAAGCAGCTACTTTTCCCACATTGCAGTGCAGCTAAACAACAAGAAGCCAAAAAGAGAATTTGGGAATCCGTTTCAGACCCTGCATCTAAATTGCTAGCCAGTGCTGCCTCCTTTAGTGCCTGGCAAGAGGTTAATTTTGCCCAGTCCAAATATTTTCAAGGAGGATTTTAGTGCGATTTGTTATAAATAATCCTAATAAATAGGGATTAGAGTTTACTAATCCAGTTTTTAAAGAACTTTACAGGAAGGCATTAGGCCAATTCAGGTAATTATTTTACCCTGTCCATCCTCCTGAACTTATAGCTCTCTGTGACCATAAATTAAGAGGAGGAAAAGAGTTAGTTAAATTTATTAAGTGGATAACCTCTTTCTCATAATGCATAAATGCAAATGATTATTTAATTGACAGTCACCTAAGGACAATATACTTACTTCAGGTGTCATGGAAGCATACCAAAAAGTTTAGCATAAACTCAAGTATTTGATTTAGTGTCCAAGGAAAACTGATTGAACACTTGCAAAGCTGACACTGAGAGCTATAGATTTATCTGAGATATTTGGAATCTTTTGATCAAATGAAGATTCAAAGCCCTCCCAGCTCTGCTGTATTTATGGAATTACTACACGAAAGGATTTACTGCTTTGGAGGCGGAGATCAATAAGAGTTTGTGAAACGCCCAAGTTTGAAACATCTTGAACTAAGACAAGCGTTCAATGTTGAGTTCATCATTATAGTCTTTAAATTGTCCAAAATAAATAAAAAGGGACTGATGTTTGACCTTCACCAATTCCTGTGTGACGAAGGGAAAAAAAAAAAGGTGCATTTGTAGCAAAAAAAGGATGAAAAAAGGCCCTAGAATTGAAGTGGGAGATTAGGCACACCAGTTAAAGGTGCTTGATGGACATTTCTGAGCAGGCCTTGGCAAGGCAACACAAAGGCTGATGCTCTTTTATAAATAATTTGTGAATGTTCGACTGCATTAGATTTTCTCCATTTCTATGATCCTTTAGTCAGGTAGCAAATATATGTTGTGTGTGTTAGGTACTAGCTAAATTACTAATCTATGTATAGGTTTAGATTTTGAATGAAGTTATGGATGTAGGACTTCATCTGGCAAATTAAAAGTCTGCTAAGGGCTGCCAACCTTTGTCTGTTCTAACGGCGTGAGATCTAAGCCTGAGTTGTCCTTCTCATGAGATTTTTATGCATTAATTTCAGTGAGGCCAGGATTTTGCTGACAGTCATTGGTCAAACTTATGTAAGCTTAACTAGGTATCACCAGCTGGCACCTCAGCCTTAAGAGTTGTTTTTCGTTAGTGAAAAGCCTCCATGTCCCAAAGCAAATTTAAAAACTAAGAGTCAAAGAAAATCTCTAGGGCACATCAGTTCAGCCTCATCTGGATTGGGGTGGATGGCTAGGACCTTGTCACAGGAGTGAAGTTCAAGGACAGTGTAATTTACCCCCAACACCCATCCAGTGGGAAGTCATGTTCAGGTGTGCTGGTTTTGGCTGGAATAGAGTTAACTTTCTTCCTACCACCTGATTTAGTGTTGTGGTTTCGATTTAAGATAAGAGAATAATGTTAGTAAGACACTGATGTTTGGGTTGTTGCTAGGCAATGTTTACACCAAGTCAAGGACTTTTCAGCTTCTCACACTGCCTTGCCATCAAAGAGGCTGGGGGCGCACAAGAAGCTGGGAGGGGACACAGCCAGAACAGCTAATCCAAATTGTTCAGTGGGATATTCCATACCATGTGATGTCATGCTCAGTGTATAACTTGGGGGAAGCTAGCTGGAGGGACAACTGTGGCTCATGAACTAGTTGGGCATTGGTGATCTGCAGGTGGTGAGCAACTGTGTATCACTTGTTTTGTATAGACGTAATCATCATCACCATCATCTTCCTTTTCTGTCCTATTAAACTGTCTTTGTCACAACCTATGAGTTTTACCTTTCTTTTTCCTTGATTCTCTCCACCATCCCACTGCGGGGGTAGAGTAAAAAGAATGGCTGTTTGGTTGTTCTAGCTGCCTGCCAGGTTAAACCTGGCAGGGAACCTCTGGAAGCAGTTCCTTGGCATTCTCCAAATCCTATCTCTCTCCATCAAGGAGCAGGTTTGTTACTGAGCACACAGCAATATTCTGGAGTCACAGTTCACCAGCATTTCCTCCTTTATTCTCTTTTTGTGGAAGGAAAGAGAAACTCACGTGATACCACAATATGCTGCTGACACAACTCCAATGAAGATATGGGGTCCTGCAGACAAATAAAAAAGGCAAACCTCCCAGTATTGCAGAGGTTACAGAACTTGCCAGCCTTGCTGTGGACACTAATGTCACTGTACTGAATGTTTCCTTAACGTAGAGAATAAAGTGACCACAGAGGAGAGGAAGACTGGCTTCTGATTATGGCAGCAGGGACTCTGGTGACAGGAGCTTGGTCTGGCATCTCTTGCCCAGTTCAAGCACAGGCGTGGACAAACCACTCAGTCTTTGAGTTGATGAAGGGAGAAGGCTAGGAAAAGATGGAAGTTAGCTTTTAATGATGCACTTAGACATGTGTGAGAGCTTCTCGTTTAATGTCTCTGACTTTCCTCCATGAAAGAAAGCTTATATCAATTATTTTGCTATCTTGTCTAATTTTAAACTATTAACTTTTGGAGGTAGAGCTGTAAGCCCTAAAAAGAATAAACTAGAGGAGAGTTTTCAGAATACCTAAATGATTCAGGAATCTGAGGCTTACTGGCCTTCAGTGAGATTTGAGAGTGTCAAAAAAGCAATTTAGCAATTTGGGGAAATTTTGTGTACAGCGTTTGATCCACTGAATTCTCATTCTTCTAAAAAATTCAAAGTACAGTATGACAAAATAAATACTATCTCAAGAACAAGGTAATGAGTTATCTGAGGCAAAATCTGAACACAATAAAATAGCCTCTTGCCTAAAATTATTATTATTGTGAGGTTTCTCATTCATTCATTTTCTTCACTACAGCACATAAACCAATCTCTAACATAACCTAAAACTGTCCTGCCATACAGAATACTTCGTCTCAGAAAGTAAACTCTTCCTTTCTTAGATATGTATTTTAGAGTAGTTTTTGTACTCCTTTAGAGTAGTCATAAAGCAGCTACATGAATAGGAAGTTACCCTTCTCCTTTTATCTGCAATAAACTTGCCTCTAAAATCACCATTGAATCATGGGAGATGTTAGAAAACTGACACAAAATGAAAAAAAAAAGAAGATTAAAGCCACAGTCATAGGAGTACAAAGTTCCCTGAATAAAATCTGAATTTTGGGTGGATTGTTGGTGAGATCACTGTTGGTGGGATGCCTGTTCACCACTGGGAAGGTCACTGCTTTTCTCAGAGGGATGTGAGAGCAGGTCTGGAGAGAAAGGAAAAAGCAGGGAAAGGAGAAAACAGTGCAAGGTAGGAGGAGACAGGGAAGATAAAGTGAAAGCAGTGCTATCGTCTGGCACAAAAGTTTTCTAATAGCATCAAAGTAAATTACTTCCTTTTACTAACACTTCTTTTTTGTTCTTCTGAAAATAACACAGATGAGATATTTCCAAGTAGTCAAAAGTGCAAAGGTTAATGAAGCATCTTATTAATCTTTCATAACTAGCATGCCCTTGTGACCTTCGGATCCATAGTATAACAACAGTATTCAGGTTATAATTCAGAGGAGCCTAAAAGAAAATAAAAATCCTGTAAATAAAACCCAGTGTACCTCAGAATACTAGGGGTAGAGCACCACGCAATTAATGGCTGGAAGGGTGGTTAGCTTTTAGGAATACGCTCTACCAGCTGCTAGATTGTATGGCTCAACACTGAGAAGACACGTGCTGTATCTCTTTCCCTTGTGCTTTATTTGCTGTTACGTTTGTGATTCAGTATCAGCTGAACACTTGGTTGACAGTACCACGAAGCAGAGAAGAGGAGGACAAGGCGCAGAATAGCCGGGACAGGCTGTCATGCAAGTTTCTGAACCACTTGTCTCACTTAAAGTGCATACTTCAGAACAAAATGGGAGTAACTGCAGACCACTGAAAAGAGACAGAGGGAACCAGGTGGCTTTCGGAGTGGGGAAAGCACTTGGTCAGCAAGCTGGAGGCAGAACTCAGTGAGAAGGAAGCACAGCCTGTTGTCTTCTCTTGTTAAGAAACGCCAGCCTGCAGAGGTTCCTCAGATGCACGGCTGGCAGGGCCACTGGCTCCTGCCCCATCTTGTGAACAGCTAATGGGAAGACTTACAGGCCAGCCAGGTGCTCTGGGGAAGGAGAACTATAGCCAGTGGGGTTTGACTTGTTGATGGTCACCGTTATGCTCTCTGAGTGATATTCTGTCCATTTTCCTTATTGGAACAAGATGGTTCATCCAGACCATTTCAGATGTCTGATAGGTGATGCAGATGCTGCTATACTTCTTTAAAGATTAATTCAATCTTATCATTCTACCCACAGGCTTGTCTATGTTTTCACTCTGAAGGGTGTAAAATTGGCTTGCTGTCTCTGCCTGATAGAGCAGTACAAGCAAATAATAGTGAATTGCTCCTTCTGTTTATCTGTATCACACCGTTGGCTAGAAATTATGACATCCATTGTTAGGTGCTATCCAAATGTAGCATGAGAAATAACACCTATCCCTGCAGTTTGTCAAAAAAACCCCAAACTACCCAAACAACTGTGATCAGGGAAGCAGAATTTCATAGAGAAAGGTTGAAGCATGGAGGACTTGTTTACAAATACAGTGCGGGACTGAGGAGAGATACTCAAGCCTGGAAGATACCCTGGTTCTCAGTTAGGGGTTAAGTAGCCTAAGTAGAGCACTGTGCAGATAGCAGGCCTTTTCTTTGTACCTAACTGGCTTGGGAACGTTTCCACAGCATTGCAAGATCTCTGGTAGACATAGCTAAAGCCAGTTTCAAAAGATCATGAAGGAATTTTGTAGCATACCTGGGACTTGTACCTAAATCTCAGGCCTTTCAGCTTTGCACAGACCACTGACAACTTCTCCAGCTGTTCCTTTCCTTCCTCATCAAGCTCACATTTAGAAAGCTGTGAAGAATAACAATTTCTATCTAGCAAATCCCAGATCATCCCTGAGAGATACCTTTGGTGCAAGAGAATTCTGGGTCTGTGCCTAGATGGAGGCAAAGCAGCCAAGGGTGACTAACAGAATGTAAACTAGAACTCCTAATATCATGCAAAAGACTCAGACAACATAATGTGAATATTAAGACCTGATTCACATAAAAAAAATGATCAGAAATGAAAGCTTGATCTTAGGCTAAAAATAAAACTGCATTAATTAATGTTTAAAATGTCTAGGACTTCAGATAATAAGATAACAGTCATTATTACTAAATAGAGCTCCAAGTGCAAAAGAGAAAAAAATAAGAGCTCCTGGTTAGATATGAAATTACTTCCTTGTACATATACCTGTAATGTTTCATATATTTTGGTAGTAAAGTCAGTGGTATGGAGAATGTTGCTTCTTACTCACAGGTGTAAATGGGGCTTGCAAGCTGCTAGATAAGATCATTGGACAGTATAACAACTGAACTTCAAACAGCAACTTCCTCCTCAAAAAAAAACCAACAAAAAAAAGCCAAGAATGTCACACAAAATGCAAACCCCCAAACCTAATAAATCCTGACGTTGATCAGAAAACACGTAAATCAGATGTGACCACTAATCCACTTCCAAGTTCTCTCTCATGATCTATGATTTCTGATATGTTTACCTGCTTCCAAGAAGCGAAAAGGAAAGGGAAAAGGGAAAAGGGAAAAGGGAAAAGGGAAAGGGAAGGGAAGGTGCTATGTTCTGCCTGAAAAGCTCTGACCCTGGTCTGAGGGCTGCATCATTGGCCTTGGGGCCATCACCACAAAGATCTTCCTTCCTTCTTGCTCTTCTTCTTCTTCCTCTTTATCTTTGTGTTCTTTGTTGTCTTCATCTTCCTTGTCTTCATCGTCTTCATCTTCTTCTTTCATCTTCTTCCTTTTGTGTGTGGTGGGTATTGATGCTCCCAGTTCCAGTTCTCCTCTTCAGGGAAGAGGGACTGTTTGCCCTGTATTCCTGCTGCTACTTTCCATGGCTGTGTGGCTTTCCTTTGCCAGACGGCAAGGGATGTTTGTTCAAGCTCCACTGAAGAGTGCATCAGCCTGCTCCTGGCTGCAGGGGTGCATTGTGCTAATGCTGGTCAGCACCAGCTCTGAAAGTGAGTCAGACAAGTAGCATAAATAACATAATCTAAAAAACCATAAAATAATGTAAAATAACAAAACATCATGTAAAATAATATAATGTAACATAACACAACCAAACATAATAGAAAAAACATAACAAAACTGAACCTAACATCAAAACATAATATAAGATAGGACAAAAACCCCATAACATAACATAAAGTACCATAACATAAAAGAAAATTAACATGAAATAGAATAGCAAAAAACCACAAAATAACATAATGTAACATAAAATAAAATAAAATATCATAACACAATACAACATACAAAAAAAACACAAAAAAACCCCCCCCCCCCAATTGTGATTTCTGGTTTTGAATGTGTTTTTAGAACTGAAAAACCCCTGGCATTTCAGGCAAATAATTGGCTCGTTGTTTGAGTTCTAGTGAGCACAGGGAATGGAACCGAACAGAACAGAACCGTTCAACTGGAAGGGACCTACAACGACCATCTCACCAACTGCCTGAGCACTTCAGGGCTGACCAAAGTTCAGGCACGGCAGTAAGGGTGTTGTGCAAGTGCCTCTGAAACTCTGACAGGAGTGGGGCATGGAGCAGCCCTCTGGGAAGCCTGTTCCAGGGTTTGGCAACCCCCTTGGGAAAGAAGTGTCTCCTGGTGTCATGTCCAAACCTGCCCTGACGGATGCAGCTTGGAGCCATTCCCCCGCGCCCTGGCACTGGGTCCCAGGGAGCAGAAGAGATCAGCCCCTCCCCCTCCCCTTCCCCTGCTCAGGAAGCTGGAGAGAGCAGTGAGGCCGCCCCTCAGCCTCCTTCTCTGCAAACCAGACAGCGCCCGGAAGCCTCAGCCGCTCCTCAGAGGACGTGCTGGCCCCCTTGCCAGCTGGGGTTCGTGCCCTCCTCGGGACGCTTTCCAAGACCTACACATCCTTGTGAATGGCTGAGGCCCTGAACTGTACATGATACTCAATGTGAGGCCGTACTAGCTCAAACTACAGCAGATCAGCAACCTCATTTGTCTTGGCTGTGGTGCTGTGTTTGGTGCATGGTTTCCCCTCTGAGCTGCCAGGGCACACTGCTGACTCTTCTTGAGTTGCCTGTCAACCAGCACCCCCAGAACCATTTCTGCAGGGCTGCTCTCCAGCCACTGCTCTCCCAGTTTATACTTCTTTTCCCAGGTGCAGAATCTGGAATTTGTTCTTGTTCTGTTTCATTCCACTGATGATTGCCCAATGCTCTAATCTATTCAGATCCTTCTGCAAGGCCACCTCGCCCTCAATGAAGTCAGCAGCACCTCCTACTTTATAATTACCAGCAAATTTACTGATGGTGCATTCAATTCCTGCATCCAGATTATTCCTACAAATATTGGACAGAAGTGGGCTTACAGCTGAGCCTGAGGAACAGCGCTGGTGATTGGTCACTGGCAAGTGTTAGCCCTGTTAACTACAACCCTTTGAGCCCTGCCACTTAGCTGGTTCTTCACCCTTTGTACTATGTACCTGCTCCTCTCACAGTTGCACAACTTGTCCAGAAGGATGCTGGGAGGGATAGTAAGTCACCTTTCAATCAAATTTGTTCCTTACATAGAGATATATGCAGAAATTATTGCCTACTCCCCTCTCTGTTCTTCTTGTTCCTGTCATAGTCTTCTCTTCATATTTATTACTTCTCATCTACAGTTGGAAACCAATTGCCTGGGGTACAACTAATTAACCGCTGGGGATCAAGCACTGGCCTCAAGATCCTCTAAATATTAACAGCCATAGAAAGGTTACTAATGATAATAATGTATTGTTGTTGGGACAAAATATCTTCATCATTTCCGATCACCTTTGTAACATTTTCTTGGGGCCACTGGGGGTCCTGGAGGCTTCAGCATAACATATATTCTTGCCATATTTCTGTGTGCTCAAATACATAAAAATGGTCTCCTTGCCAGAGACCAGTTGCAAAATCATTTGGGAGTTCAGAAGCCTTTCTAATGAAAAACCCACATAATACAATGAAGGCAGTATTTAAATAGTCAAACCACATTATGTCCTGTCAGAGCTGCAGCAGAGCCATCTCATTTGGCGGTAAGATGAGATATGCACACAGCACTCTATGTATTGCTTGCAGGTAGCAGGCACTAACCAATTCTTTCAGGAAAAGCAGAAAGTGAAATCACATTTGGAAACAAATGCCTTAATTCGGAAGTTACAGAATTCTACATATTCTCAAAAGAGAAAAAAACAGTAGAAAAAGACAGAAAGACAACAGTAAAATAAAAATTATATTCTTCTGTGAATTTAACTCATACATTTCACAGATTCATTACAAAACATTCAAGTCATACATATCTAGGAGATAATAGTTGCTGGATTTTTAAAAAAAGCTCATATTATTCCAGGTCTGTAAGAAAATTGTTTCAATTCAATCACTTTGGGACTAATGGAGCTTATTTGACTTTGTCCTAAAATCTTCTGGCTGTTTTAATTCAGTATATTCATCATTCTGTTACATATAAAAGTCTCTGAAAGTCTTTGTCAATAAATAGCTTTCACAGATGTACAGCCTAAGTATTTAGGATAACTAAACATTACCAAAAGTTAGCCAAATCATTCCCCATGCATACTGTTGTGTAGATATTTTAAAACTTGTATAGGTCTAGAACTGCTTCCAAAAGCTGAATGTGCTGGACTGGGGTTGCTTTTTACACCATTTTTTTTTTTTTGTTTCAAGAGAACGTACACATGTGCTTTGTTTTGTATGCATAACTTAATTAGTACACAGTAGTTTTGCAAGTCGAGCAGTGCATCTGTGCTGAATACACTATTCTAGCATGAATCAAGAAACATGTCTTGTGTCCCTTTTATCAGGAATCTTTTGAAGTAAGCTGTCGTCCGATTATGTAATGAATGAACAAATTTCTTGACATTTAACATCACCCTGATCACAGTGTTTGCACAATGGAGCGTTAGGTGACACAACAAGGATTTATACGGCTCATCATCTCAATAGCTAGATTAGATGCATCTGAGAAAAACTTACTATCTCATTCCTATTTGTCATGGCACTTTCATTTGTTATTGTATGACAACCCATTTACACGTGCAGTTCAGTGCAAGCACAGTGCCCTCATCTTCCTTTTTCTTTATGTTACATTTCACATGTTTATTTGAGCTCTCAGCAATTTCATCCAGTTGTGAAAAAACTCTTCCTGATCTTGCTCATATTTACTTGGGCACTGGTGATCTTTCCTCAGAGACTCTCAGGGTTTGCTTGGTTGTTTGTAGAGCAAAGGATCAGCTGCTTCCAATTTCACTTTTACACTGGCAGGGATTGTATCTTAACTCATGGACTGACAGATGAAGTATATCTAATATTTTCCCCAAGCAGGCATGGTGAAGTAGCAGCAGAGACCTTGCCAGGGCCAGATCAGGCAATGACTTGACATGGACGTGACATGATATTTTTTTCTCGATAAGACAAGACCCAGGGTGAGGTAATTTCATCTATTTCAAGCAACTTCTTTGAGATTCCAGATGGAAACATGGTTATAAGAGATACTTGTCCTAATAATGCTGTTTCAGAAATAATAAACACCATTGAGGTGACTGACACTGTTCCTTTGCACTTTATATTAAAACATTCTTAAGCTCATACTGTCCAGTCACAGTTTCTGCGAGTCAGAAGAGCATCACTTTATCTTAATATTGCTTTTAAAATAAGAACTGGGAACTACGTTTCTTCTGAATGTAGAAAGTGCCAATATAAATTAATTTTATGGTTCTATCTGAGTTTCTGTGAAGAAGCTCAGTGCTTGCAGCTGTAATTTTAGCCTGGGAAATAGGATGCCTGTGTAGATGTAACATTTGCCTACCTGTTCGCCCTCACTCTCCCAAAGGACTTTTGCCATTAGTTGATTTCTGGTGGATCTGACAGCAAGGCAGGTTGTCCCCACCCTGGTACTGCATCTTTACTAGCTTTGGGAAAAATCAAAGGCTGGGTAGGGGAGACAGCCCCAGGTTAGAACTCAGTTGATAGGCAGACCACATCACGAGCATGGTGCTACCTCTGCCAGCTGGACACTTCAACTATACTGCTTGCAATGTTACAGGCTGGGGATACTGCTTGGGAACAACCCTACCAGCACCAAGCTGTACAAGAGCCTACAACATGTTGTAGCAGCAAAGGTGGCCAGCAGCACCCTGGGCTCTCCTAACGGGAACATGGCCAAGAGAAATTATTTTCCAGCTTTACTCAGAACTTGTTAGACCACATCTAGATACTGTGTCAGTTTTGGACCCTCCAGTACAAGAAAGACATCAGTGTATTGCAGCAAGTTCACAGAAGGACTCCCAGAATAGCGAAGGATGGAGCACTTACCCCATGAGAAGAGGTTGAGGAATGAAGATAGGTTCAGTTGGGGGGAGAGTCAGTTTCAGGCAGGCCTGACAGCAGTCTCCCTGTGCCTGCGAGGGGATGGGGGCTGAGGACGATCATCAAGGAGATAGGATCAAGCTCTTCAATGTGATGCAGGGAAAGAGGACAAGGCCAGCAGACAAAAGTTGAAAGAAGAGGTTCAGAGTAGATATAAGGGAATGACTTTTTTATCTGAGGATAGCCAGACAGTAGAGCAGTTTGTTCAGAGAGACTGTACAGTCTCCATCCTCATTGAGTTTTGAGACCCAGCAGGAAGAAGCTCTTAAACTGGTTTGATGGCATAGTTAACTCTGCTTTGAGCAAGAAGTTGAACTAGAGACCTCCTGGGGTCCCCTCCAACCTGGGTTGTCCTATGACCCAGTCAGTCAGCAGTGGTTGAGAACACTGATGATACCTCATGCGAGCTACCAGAGTGGACAGATTGTTAAAGAAGCTTATAACGAAAATCTAACATTATGATGATGATGGTGCATGTGTACAAATGTAGGATGTAAATCCAGAGGAAAACAGAATTCATTAGTTTTGATGTCCTCCCAAACCTGCCATTATCTTGTATTCCCATGGGCAAAGTCACCTTAATATCTTTCAGAATCTTAAATATGGTGGCGCATTGACAGTAAAGCTTGTAACTTAGGAAGAAACAAACTAACTCTTCATTTCTACTTTTTTGCAAAGAGTGACATAAAACCAGCAATAACCTGACATTTTTATTTGATAAACTTTTTTCTTAAATATTTCAAAGAAACTTGACTTGCAGTGGTGCGCAATCTGAAATTAGCTCCCTGACAGTCCCTCATGGTATCAGTTTCACTTAGGAAAAGCTAATTAAATGTGAGCTCTCTGTGATGCAGGAAATAAATATATTATAATCGCTCACCTTACAGACAGCCCAAGTGCTTAGTTATACACAGAATATGCATTGCATGGCCAAAATCCATTGGCTTTTTCATGGGTGAGCAGTAGCAAGCAGGCCTGCCACCAAACAGAGACAAAAGGGGAACTGGTGACCAAGAACTCTCGGGTGCATACTCCATTTCTAATGACATTTAGACACTGATTATTCCCCAAAATATGCAGGAGAGGCATAGTTAAGAATATGGTCACCAGAAGCAAAGATAGATTTTGTGGCACTTTCTTCACTGAGAAAGTAACTTGGCCAACATTGTAACTCCCTGACAGAAAATTTGAGTTAGGTTCCTTAGATGGGCTGATATGAACATGAGCCATAGTTTCCAGGCAAAGTCAATAGGGCTACTTTAGTTTATGTTTCATTTGAAACATGCCACACAGCAAACAGCACGCAATTCAATTTATCTGCTTTAGAAGGGCAAAGGGCTGAGTCAACTCCATTGGATTGCCCCCTCACTGCTCCTGCTTAGGATAATGCCTGATAAGCTGATTTTTGCTTACTGGGATTCTGTTTTAGACAAAACATGAAATTACCTCTTGTGATAAAATATACGCACCTACCATTTAATGTAACTGATCTATGAGATCAATTTGAAAATCTCAGATTCACTTCAGGTACAAACATAAATAGCAAATAATGATTTTTTAATATTTTTTCTTATTTGTAAATCCTTGATATGGCCTTTTCTAATGATGCATCTATCGTTTTTACTATCCACTTGATGTGTGAGTAAACACAACACTGACTGAAGCAATAAATTGCTCCTAATCCCCTATTAAGAAACCAGCTAAGCCAACACAAAATGGGTCCAACGACGTTTTCATTCATAGCAATTTTTTAACTCTTTTCACACTGTAAGAGTTAGATTTAGACAATGTCCATTTCCAGCCAGCCTGCCAGAGCCCTGCTTAGTAGATTATACCTTTCTACCATCCAAGAAGCTGGTACAGTTTTTTTAGGCAGTCTGTGACATGCAAATGTCTGAACAAATTCCTTTTACAAAAGAGCAGAGATGAGGACTGAAAGGTAAGCCCTCTGCTCATTAACACAGGCAAGAGGGAAATGACGACATGTTTAGAGTTGAGGATCTGGTTCTGTTGATAACCAGGCCAGAGTTCCTAGAAGAAACTAAGAATTGCTGACAGTAGCTTTCAACCCCATGTCTTGCGATTAAGAAAAACCCCCCACTCTATTCCATTTAAAAACCACAGACTGGAGAAGCAGGGGGAAGTGTACAATCCTTCCCCCTTCAGGAGAAAATCAGGTTGGGGGAAAGCAAGAGTAGATTTTTTGCAAGCTATAATAAATTCCAGCCAGAAAAGGGCATGTCATCACTTTCATTGCTTCACTTGTTATCTTGCCTGTTACCTCAGTGGACCTTCTCATCACCTCTCTCCTTCCCAGTGTATTACTGGCACGCACTGGCTTATCACTTACACTTCCTTTTGCCCCTTTCCTCCATCTTGCTCTGCCTGTCCAGCCCGCTGCCTGTGACAGCCCGTCCCATTCACAGCCCCTAACGTTGCTGCCCTCTCATTTTCTGCCATCTCTTACTGTATCTCCTGTTTCTGCCTACTTTTGCTGGGTTCATCCCCACCACTACCTTCTCTCTTTCTGTCCCCTATTCCTGTTTGTCTTTCCCTTGCTGCCTCCTGCTGCCACGTCACCTCACTTGCTGCTTACCTTACTGCCTCATCAGTCCCTGCCTTGCCGTACTTCTTCTAGTCTGGGACGTGCCCTCACCTAATTCCCTTCACTGCCTCTCATTCCCATCACTCCCCTCATCCCCACACTATCTCGTTTTATTGCTTCATGTCGTGTACTCCTGTCCCGTTGTCACCTTCCCCTGTGGTCCCACAGCTGTGCACGTGTGCATGTTTCTCAACACCTCTCTGCTTGCCTCTGCTTTCCCTTCTCCTAGCAGCTCTTTCCATGATGTGTGTGCCTTGCTACATCATTGACTGCCTTTTCTGGCCAGCCCCACTGGCTGCCTGCCTTCTTTTCTCCCAGCAGCTGTGTTTGCTCTTTACCCACAATATCTTTCTTTGCTCTTCCCTTTGCTGCTTGCTCTTGCTCCCCAAATGCCCAGGACCTTTCTCAGATCTCCTTGCCATGCCATGGTCTGCCCTTACTTACTGCCCCATTTGCCATCCTGCCTGCTCCTGGTGTTTCATTTGTCTCATCCTGTCCGGAGCTGCCCTGTTTGCTGTCAGCTGCCCGTGCTTGTTCACTCGCTGCCTGGCACCATCCACCCTCATCACCTAACTTCTCCTCCACTTACTGCTTCCTCCTGCAACTCTGCATCCCCTGCACTTCCCACCTCTCCTCACTGACTCATTCTCATGCCACTAGCATGTATTGCTGCCCATTGCCACCTTTCCTTACACAGCACAAGCCCCTTCTGCTGCTGCTTGCCTTTACCACCTTCCATAGCTACCTGCTCTTCATTGCCTCTCTTGCCAGCTTGTTCCTGCCACAGCTTGCTTCCTGTGCTTGTAAACATGTCCTTCCTATAACTTCTCAAGGCTGTGTTTCTAGATTGCGCTCTCAACCTTTTCTTGCTGCCCATCACCATTTGTCTATGCTGCTTCCTCCTGCCCTCATCCCCTCATTTAAATACTTGACTTGCTGATCACTCTTAACTTTCATGCTGGGCCACATTTGCCATCTCTCTTTACCAGCCTGTTTGCTGCCTTCTGCTGTTGCCAGCCCCCTGCCTCTGCTTCACATCTCATTTGCACCCTACCCTCAGTGTGTCTTTTCAAGCCTCTGAGTGCTGCCCAGCTTCAGCCTTCACTTTCTCTGCCTTGCCCAGAAGCTGCATTTTCTGTTCATTTACTCTTCCTCTTTCTTTCTCACTTGCTGCCCTGCTTGTCCCCCTCCTCTTGCCAGCCTGTCAGACATGCACCTCTTCCATTGCCACCAGACCGCAGCCTGCTCTTGCCATGACCAGCACTTTCTGCCTGTGATTGCTATTTCATTTGCTGGCAAGACTCCTCATACTCCTTAAGAACTGCTCTCAAACCTTCCCTTGCCTGTAGGCTTACAGCTCTAAGGCAGCTATCTTTCCCCACCTCCCATAGCTGCCTCTCCTCCCCAGCTCCTTAGCTGCCTGCCTTTGATGCCTTTCCAGGCAGCAGTATTCAAGTCCACAGTGGGTTGACCCCAGCCGGCAACAGAACTCCCACACAGCTGCCTGCTTATTCCCCCTCCCTGTGGGACAGGGGAGAAAAAAGGAAGAGCACAAGCTAGAAAACTGAGATAAGGACAGTTTAATGCAGTTAATAAGTGAAGTTAATAGAGGAAGACAATTTAAGAGCAAGGGAAAGAGGGAAAAAAAACAACCCCAAACAATGCAGCTCACCAGCTCCCACAAGCAGACCGATGCCCAGCCATTCTCTAAGCAACGACCCTCCTTCCTCCACCCCCTACATCCCACCCCTGTTTTATTGCTGAGTATGATGTAGTATAGTATGGGATATCTTTTTATCCAGTTCAGGATAATTGTCTTTCCAATCTTTTTCCCACCCCACTGAGGGGCCAGGGGGAAGCAGAGTGAGAAACAAATAAAAAATTCAAGTTGTGCAAGGACAACTCAGCCATAGCCAAAACACTGGTGCATTATCAACACTGGTTTAGTCACAGATCCAAAACATAGTACCATATACAAGAAGGGCCAAATACCATACAAGAAGGGCCAAAAAGAGGATCCGGGGAACTACAGGCCTGTCAGCCTGACCTTGGTACTGGGAAAGATCACGGAGCCACTCATCTTGAGAGCGCTCACTGAGCGGGTGCGAGATGGACAAGGAATCAGGCCCAGCCAGCATGGGTTCCTCAAGGGCAGGTCCTGCCTGACCAACCTGATCTCCTTCTATGATCAGGTGACCCGCCTAGTAGATGAGGGAGAGGCTGTGGATGTCATCTACCTGGACCTTAGCAAAGCCTTTGATACAGTATCGCACAGTATTCTCCTGGAGAAGCTGGCAGCTCATGGATTGGACTGGTACACTCTTTGCTGGGTTGAAAACTGGTTGGAAGGACAGGCCTAGAAATCTAGTTGGTGGCTGGTCACTAGCGGCGTTCCCCAGGGCTTGGTCTTGGGGCTGGCGTTGTTCAACATCTTTATCGACAACCTGGACGAGGGGATAGAGTGCACCCTCAGTAAATTTGCAGATGACACCAAACTGGGAGGCTGTGTCAGTCAGCTCAAGGGTAGGAAGGCTCTCCAGAGAGATCTGGACAGGTTGGATCAATGGGCCGATGCCAATTGTATGAGGTTTAATAACACCAAGTGCCGGGTCCTGCACTTTGGTCGCAACAACCCCAGGCAGCGCTACAGACTTGGGGCGGAGTGGCTGGAAAGCTGCCTGGCAGAGAAGGACATGGGACTACTGGTTGACAACTGACTCAGCATGAGCCAGCAGTGTGCCCAGGTGGCCAAGAAGGCCAACAGCATCCTGGTCTGCATCAGGAATGGTGTGGCCAGCAGGAGTAGGGAAGTGAGTGTCCCCCTGTACTCGGCTCTGGTGAGGCCGCACCTCGAGTGCTGTGTCCAGTTTTGGTTCCCTCACCACAAGAAGGACATCGAGCTGCTGGAGCGTGTCCAGAGAAGGGCAACAAAACTGGTGAAGGGACTGGAAAAGAAATCTTGTGAGAAGCGACTGAGGGAACTGGGAATGTTTAGTCTGGAGAAGAGGAGGCTGAAGGGAGACCTGATCGCTCTCTACAACTACCTGAAAGGAAGTTGTGGTGAGGAGGATATCAGTCTCTTCTCCCAAGTAGCAAATGACAGGACAAGAGGGAATGGCCTCAGGTTGCATCAGGGGAGGTTTAGGTTGGATATTAGGAAAAACTGCTTCACGGAAAGAGTAGTGAGGTGTTGGAACAGACTGCCCAGAGAGGTGGTTGAATTACCGTCCCTGGAGTCATTAAAAAACGTGTAGACGTGGCACTCCAGAACATGATCTGGTAGGCATGGTGGTGTTAGGTTGAGGGTTGGACTTGATGATCTCGGAGGTCCTTTCCAATCTTAGTAATTCTATGATTCAATGATATGGACTGCTGTGGAGAAAGTTAATTTCATCCTAGCCGGATTAAGTGCAACTTCTTGCCTAAAACAGCTGTCCTTTAGTGGCCTATACTTGTCCTCACTCCTAATCACCAGCTCTCCCTGTCAGCACAGCCATATCTATTTGTTTTTTTCTGTGCCACTTGTCCTCATACCTTCCTTTACCTACACAACTACTCCTTTCAGTCTTCCACGGCTCTGTTCCTGTTAATTCACTTGCATAATGTTTCTATTACCTGATCCTGCCTTATGTTCCATCCTGCAAGCATAGTAGTAGGGGTGGTTGCTTCCTGCCCACTTCTGCTTGTTCAACATCAGCCTTGCCAGCAGCCATTTCTACTTCTCTGTGGCAGTGTCTTTTCTGTCTCCTGTTTCCAGTCAAAAAGGACTTCCTGTTGCATCTTCTGGAAACATGTCCTTTGAGCCTCCTTAAGATCATCTCTGTGTTTGTTGTCCTCCCCAGCTCTCATGGCTGGTGCAGCATTGCTGTCTTGTTACTCAGCTTTTCCTTAGGGCTCCTTTGCCACCTCTACTGCACCCTCCCACATCACCTCATTTTCTCCCCAACTTTTCTCTGACTTGCTTCACAGTCTTGTCATTACCAAAGAGTCCTACCTCAGTCATCACTCCAGGCTGCACTCAATTGCCTCTCCACACAGGAGACATATTTACAGCCTGCTCTCTTGCTTTATTTACTGTTAACTGTGTCGCTGGTCAGAGCCATTTCTCCACATTGTTATACCTGTTTCCACCTATTCCAGATGCCAAAAGATCACTTCTTCTACACTGTCCTTTTTTAATCCTTTTGTTCCAATCTCACCATCGCTTTCTTTCACCTCTTCTCACTCTCCTTGCTGTCCCTGATCCCTGCTTCAGCTGCAGTCTTCCTTTGATCTCTCCTGATGCACCATCACATATCTGATTTGCAGACCCAACCTATCTTTTCACAGCTCCGCTTCCTCCAAGTGCTCGCTTAGCCAGCCACCCCCATGCTGCTGCTCCCTTTCTCATGTAGTTGCCTGTCTAGAGCTCCCCTCTGTCTTAATCGTGTTTGCTGACTTCTCCTCTCCAGTTTCCAGCTGTTTTTTTTCTTACTAGCTTTTCCATCAGCCACAGCTGTGTCTCCTCTGCATCCTACTGCTGCCTCATTTATCACCTGCTTTTGCTGTCCCCCTTCCTCTACCAATCTCTCTGCTGTACTTACTTCTGACCCTCAATCCTTCCACCCCATTGACTCCTGCCATCGCCATCTTTCCTTGTAGCTGAGTTTACTTCCCGCCCAGCACATTTTTCCTCAGCAGCACCTTTGTGTTTCCTCATCCTGGCCATCTCTTGGCTCACTCCCCATCTGCTGCTTTGCCTCCTGCTCTGGCTTTCTCCTCTGGTAGTCCATCTCTTAAAGTCTCCATCACTGCCTGCCTCACCTGCCTCTCCCAGCTCCATCATGCCCTGCCTACTCTTGCCACCTTCTCTCATAGGCTTTTTTCTTCCTTTTAGCCTTACAACCTCAACAGCACTCCCTCACAGCCCAGCTCACCTGTCCAAATCACCTCGCTTGCCTATACTACCTGCAGCACACCAGCACCTCCCAGGCTGTGGGGTCTCTCACAGTCCTTTATCAACACTACGTTAGAGTCTTGTTTTCATAAACTCCCTGGCCACCTAACCTTCTTGCCTGCTTAGGCCATCACCTGCCTTGTTTTCATCCTTCCTTGCCAAACTACTCACTCCCTGCCTGCAGTACCTCCCCCTCCCACCCCATTTCTCATCTCCTTTCACCACCTACCAATGATGCTGTTAGTTTTGTCAGCTGTTCTCCCATGACGTTCTCCTCCTGTCTTTCTTCACTGTCCCCTTTGCCACCACCACCTCCCTTACCCAACGCCTGCCCTTTCCCACACAGTTAGCTGCTCTTTACCACCCACCTCTCAACTGCAGCTCTCTACTGCTGTTCCATTTACTACCAGTGGTTCTCTCATCTTCCACATTTACTGCTTTTTCTCACTGAGGGGAAGGAATGTTTTCTGTACATATTAATCTCCACGCTTTGATTCTTCCTTTGTTCTTCTCTTCACCACCTTGTTTCCCACCTTTTCTCACTGCTTTGCTTTTTCACACTGTGTTGTGTTTGTTGTTGTCATTCTCTTTTCCCCTTTCCCTCTTCCCCTTTCTATGCTCTATTTATTATCTGATATGACACCTGCTTGTGGTTTCTAATACCTGCTCATAACCGTGGCCTGCTACAAGGTTATTCAGCTCATTAGCCTTGCTGCCAGGGCTGCTAACACTTCACCTTCTCACCCCACTTGCTAGCCCCTCCTCAAGATAGCCATCATTCCTGCACCTCCTTTCTCCTCCCTCCTCAACAGCAATGCTGTTCTGCTCCCTTCCATTGCTCTGTTGCTACACTTATTCCGTATCTCCAAAGGAAAATCATAGTCAAGCCACAATTGGCTTACTCCTGTTGCTTCCCTCACTGCCCAAGGTTATTACGACCTGATACTGCTCCCTTGAGCCCCTGAGCACTGCTGCTACTGTCCATTGTAGCTCTACATGCATAAAGTACAATTTCCAGAAGTACTCATATGATATATTTTCTAAAATTCCTCATTTTGTAAAAAAAAATTAAAAAATTGGCTCTTAGAAGCTTAGATTTCATTGCAAGTTGATGAAAAATTAACTAAAAATGTCCCATGGCTGTACTTTTTCAAAGTTATTCAAGCATGCACAAAATGATCTTAGGGGCCCAGCTCAATTTTCAACAGTATGTGGGCCACCTAAGTTGGCTTCTTGAAATCTCTCTAGACTGGTCTTCTTAAAGGCCTAAATGCATGTGAAAATTTGACCACAGATTCCCTTTGAGGCTGAAGGAAGAAGGGGAGAATATTCTGGGTTTTTAAACAACCTGTATGATTTTGAAAGAAGTACCATTGGCTTCTTAACCCTAAAATAACTAATTCTTGGACTAAAGAGTTGATTATAGTAGAACACCTTTCAGGAGAAACATGTCATATAAAAGCTAAGCATTATTAGTGGAGGTGTGAATTTTCTTAAAGCATTCAGATCATTGCTCTCTCCCACACACACTGCTGAAACAGGCTAAGTTCAAAAGTAATG
Organism: Psophia crepitans; assembly: GCA_013399095.1. Classification (NCBI taxonomy): domain Eukaryota; kingdom Metazoa; phylum Chordata; class Aves; order Gruiformes; family Psophiidae; genus Psophia; species Psophia crepitans. Next base: position 95,368 of record VWZZ01004532.1, on the reverse strand, counting down.
TTGTACAAAAGATATCCAGGGGGTAGATTATGGAGTGTTACATTTAAAACCTATGGTACCTGGGAGAATCTGTTATTTATTAATGTGTCCACACAGAAAAAAAATAAATTAGAGGCCAAACCAGAGTGAACGAGAATTGTTTGAATGAGCTACATATCTAAAATGTAACACTGCAACCTTTTTTCCTATGCAAAGGAACAAAGTCTTTGTATTAAATATGCCTATGTGGAGCATTTTACCTTCAAAAGCTTAATACCTGTTCTTCCACATGAAGTATTCTGGTCGGGGGAGAAAAAGAGGGACCAACCAGATTGTAAACATCCAGGCTTTAAGTAGTTGAGTGTGCAATACCTTATTTTGGTTGTAGGAATTAATCGAGGAAGGTTGAGGACAGATCAGTGGATTATCAATTAAACATATACCACCTTTTTTGGTGCCAATCTTATGATTGGGTAAGACTTTTCTTGAGAAATGATCCAGTTTCACAACATGCCCTTCAGACTGAAAGGCTCAGAGAAATATTAATGAGACAAAGTCTGCAGAGCTACAAGAATTTCCTACTGAATAGTCTCAAACTATAGCTGCTTTATTAATGTCCTCTCAATGGGACCACACTATAAAAGAGCACTGATATTAAAAAAGAAAAAGCTCTAGGCTCTTCCTCAGCCCTAAAGAGCATAACAACAATGAGATAATCTTACACATGTATGAATAGACCCAAAAAATTCTCATTTGGCTGTATTTATTAAAGTCCATCTGGTGGGTTTAGCTTATATTTCTCTATAGTAAATAGTATAATTCAAGGATGACTGGTTTGGGACTCTACTTAACAGGCAGAGTGGGATTGCCTTTTGGAGATTTTGCCACATCCAAAAGGTGGTACTTGTTCTTCTACTTCTCACCTTTGTTGGCAGTTTTCACGTAAGGAAGACTTAATAATAGAAGGCAGAAGAATCTGAGAGGGCAAATACCGACAGTAAGCAGTGATCCAAAAGCAATTGCACTTCTTCCTACAGCTAGTTCTACTTAGGGATTGCCATTTCCTCTGTCTCTCCTGGCTGCTAAGCTATTATAGAAATATAACGATCTGCAAATGAGGAGGAAAAGTGTGAAAAGGGAGGAAAAAAAGTGGACACAAACCTGTAGTAGTAGAATCTTGCTTTGACTGTTAACACACCACTCGTAGCTCTGTCAAATTCCAGTGCAGTTGTCTTGTCCTTTCATGGCACCTGAAATAGCCCCAAATTAATTAATTGTCTCTCTCCCACTGGATGAGTGAAAGAATTGAGCATACCTTTTAAACAAGCTTGATTTTACTACAGCTTATTTTTCATCTTAGTACTACCTTTATCAGAAAGTCTGCATCTAAATAAACCTCCAGTTTTGACCTAAGACAGAAAATGTTGGTACTCTTTATATTGATTGTTTCTCCAAATTTAAATATGCTGCAATTGTCATAAACAGAAATATTTTACAAAAGCATCTGTAATTGAGATGTCACTTTGCAAACACTGTATGTAGCCTTTGTATACAGCCTAACAATAAGCAGGGCTCCAGAAGCATGCAGAGAACTGAAAATGGGTCAACTCTGCCATAAAAATAATAGGTCATTGCCTCAGGTTGCTAATCCTTGGAAGGATCATGAGGGTACGACAAGCAATTAGAGTTACTGAACAACTAAGTTATTGTTCAGTTTCAAAAACTCAACATACCTTAGTATAGTTTATGTGGCCTTTTAAAAGCATTTTGCACACTTAAGAGTGCACAGGTGTGGCCTCCTTATCAAGGAGCATGCAATTCTACAAACCGAAGTGCTCTCAGGCCGGTTGAGAAAGGTGTTTTTTAATTCTGAGCTTTTCCACTCAATAGAAATTTTGTGATGAGTTTACCTTTTATGTAATATTAGGACTATCTTGAATTTTTCTATTAAATCTTTATCAGCAGAAACAACTTTAAAAAATACAACAAATCCTATATTAAAAATAAGAAAATCTCTGCTTCTCCCTTCTGCTATTAAGTTCTCATGACTGTCACTTAATATATTGTTTTATTTTATGAAATAAGAATAAAAACAACCTGATGCTCATCCACCCATCTGCCATAAACAATAAACTGTGATTAGAAAGGTCATACAGACTCTGGGGCTTAAGCGCATAACATTCAGAATATCAAATATGTAACAAATTAGAAGCATCTATGTAATGAAAAATGGTTTCAAGCTGTGTACCAAGATCTAAGATTTTATCAACTGAAAAAAGTATACACTACTCCCCTACACCACCACTACACTGCTGGATTTAATCTGGCTATGGTAGCTCAAGGTATTTTTCTCTGTTAAAGCAGAGACAGTACTCAGGACAAAAACATGAAAAATTTCTCTTACATCAGTAAATGTAAGAAAACTTTCTTTGCACATGTCGCTCTTACATATTGTTAATGATCATATCTATTAATATAGTCAACAAATTACTTCAGCCATTCAGACATTGTGTAAAATATACCAGTATCTTTTGAAGATGGGAAGTGCCCTAGCATCAACATAATAATCCTGAAACAAGTGATTTCAGACAGTGGTGAACCAGACCTGGAATTATACTAAATACAGTTTAGTAATATTACAGATTTAACAGGCACAACATTTCATGTGTATGTATTTATGTGAAGTAGAATTTAAATTCTGCTAGTCTTTAGAATCATCCGCCCTCCAATGTAAGAAAGATGTTTTCCATTTTTAAAGTTCTTTGAGGTCTTTTAGGAAAAGATAAATCCCCAAGTCTACTTTCACCCCATGCTACGCACTACAAAGTAGGCACTTATTATTGATCAGATTGAACCATATGAAAGAGATCTTAGTGCTAAGCCCCATTTAACATCAGTTTTGAGGGCTCTGGTTCCCTCAAACAGGATCACTTGTGCTGATCCCCTCCTGTGCAGACCTTGCTTTATGGGGTTGAGAAAAAGCCAAATGTCAGTTGATGAAAGTCAGTGATGTTGGTGGAATTATATCTGTTTACATCAGTTGAAAAGCTGCATCTCAGGAGTCTGACCTTTTACAACAGAAAGTTGATCCTTAAAATACTGCACGTCTGTATTAGAATATTTTAAGAAGCTGTTTGGCTCTTTATAGGTTTTGCATTTGCTATTTCAGTATTCTCTACTCTAAATATGGGTTCCTGGAAAGAACATAATATTTCTTGTATGAATAATTGTTCCAATAATTGGAACAACCAATAATTCTATGCTTGCAGGAAACAGCAATGATCTGTCTCAAGCCAGTTTCCCATTTCACGACATGTCCATCATTGCACCTCATCTGGCTCCTGTTTTGTGAACCACAGCCTTGGCTGCATAGAGTAGAATCTATCATAGCTTGCAAAAAAATGAGTGTGTTTTCTATTAACAATGTAAGACAAAACAACATATTTATTGTTCTGCTTGGCACTTTCAGGGAAGGACTTTGTTTTGAACTAGATGAGATTCTCCCTCTTTCCTCTCTTATTTTTTCCACTGTAGGAAAATGGGAGAGAAACAAGAATTCACATTTTTGCCTTTTAGAAAAACAGTCTTTTGATGGGGTTTACCCATTTATGCAGATGGAAAAAAAAGCTGTGAGCCAGTGTGCCAGCTGTGAAAATCTCAATCTTGATGAAAATTTTGAAATATTTTTGGAAAGGTTGCTCAGTTGCTATCAAATTTGATTAATTCCATTGATTTGCATGTGGAGACAGCTTCCATTGTGCCTATTTGCTCTTTCAATTTGAAACATAAGAACGTTTCCATTTTTTTCTGGTAATCCAGTTTGCTATTTTTGTACATTTGACATACATTTTAATGTGTTCTCACTGTTCTCTCTGACTATTCGGGAATAAGGCTGATTCTAAACCAATTATTGTAGAAATTTAAATATTTGTAATTAAAGAACAATGTAAGTGAAAGATTTGAGAGGAGAGTGTCCTCCTGCTGCCTTGGTTTGTAAATGGTCATTTTTAAAGTAGGTTATTAATATTTTATGCCTTTTTCTACTAAACTAATTTCTCAAATATTTTAAATGTTCTGAAGCTAGAATTTTAAATGCAGTGACAGGAATCGCTGTAGTTTTATTTTCTTTCTAACAGAAGGTCCAAATCCTTTGGGTTTCCTAATTAACAAAAGCTATTTGAATGATAAATTTCTCATTAACAACAAATACAGTACATTAAGGCCAAGCCTTCAATATTCCACCTGCCTTAGCACAAGGAAAGTTTGATGATGTGTTGTAGTTAAGTCAGCTATCCAATAATATTGTTTAAAGCCTGGGAATCTAATTACAGTTTTTGCTGGGTGTAATTAGTGACAGTTTTTAGGGTTTTTTTTTAGCCAGGGCTTTAAAAACCCCAGAAGAGAATATACTGTCTTTCTCTTCATTGTCTTTCCTTTCAAAAGATCGTAAGATAGTCAAAAGCAAGATCCAGCTCATACATGTTCACTGCTCCTTGTTTCCGAAACCCAACCTACCAGCAGATGCCAGTGTACAGCACACCTCCTGAGGGATGGATGTAGACTCTGGTAGCAGAACTGTAGGTAAAGTAATCATCACCAGGGCAGAACACTAACTCAAGGCGTTAAACACCTTGTGATCATTTTTGTTAAGCAACCAGAACCAGCATGGATTGGATTTAAAGTCCTCCTGTGTCTTTTGGTGGATGTGTCATCAACACTCCTCTTACACAGGCAGTAGGGACTGTTCTGCGCTTAACAAACTCAAGTCCAAAACAGACATCTTGTACCTCTTTCCTGATCACAGTAGCACAGAAACTTGAATAAGCAGCTCCTTGACGTGTCACGGTTTCTGCGTGGATTTCACTGCACGATGCTTTGGCGGAGGCGATGCTCCCTGTATGCGCAAGCCCACAAAGCAGCACAGCAATATTTCTGCAAGCTCTGGGGGAGAAGCTCCTTCGCAGGGGCTGCCTCAGTGAGCTCTGCACAAGACCGGCATGAGGGTTTACGTTTATGCTGCCATTTATTCACAAATGGAAATATTTTAGTTTTATAGAAATGCATGAAAAATGGCATGGGATATTCCTGATAGAGGCAGTAGTCAGGAGAACTGGAGATATTATGCAAAGAAAGAGCTGTATGGAATATAATCTCGTGTCATCTATTAACAGGTCTTTTGCTCAGTGTTTTCAGCTGAGCTCGCTAACATCAACTAAATTTTTAAGTGAAGGACACTGTCAGGATAATGTAGTCTGAACTTCTGTTGAGTCACAGACTGCAGACTCTGGCCCAGTAAATCCCACATCAAGCCCACAACATTTCCTCACCCTAAGGTATGCCAGTTTAATATTCCAAGTAGTGTCTCTATAGCTACAGAAAATGACCCAGCAAAAAGAACAGGAAGCTAAACAACATTTACTTTGCCATTTTTCTGTCTCTTATCATCATCATATCTCACCTTTTTTGAAACTACTGATAGATTATGTTCTCAAAAATGCACTTAAAATTGAGAATTACTATTTATAAAACGGGCAATAGAGTTAGAGGGTAGATTAAGTGACTTTTCTGAAGGTCACAGTATTTATGAATAAACCACAAAATGAGCCAATGTTTTCTGCTATCTATCTTGACACAAAATGCTGTTTCTTGGAATAAATACAAGGCAGGGTTGTTTTTTTTCTGCGCTTTAAGATCAAGCAGAATTTGTGTCATTCAAAATAGCTTAAAACAGTAACAATAGCCACTCGACATAGTCAAAGTCCTTTCATGAGTCACATTGACAAAACCAGTATCTTTGTGTGCAGCATGGATGACAGGTTGTCTGAATCTTCCACTCTTATGATATAGGTTGGCTCATTTTTAGTAGCAGATTGCACATTAATCTTCAATTCTTCAGGCCCTGTATATTTTAATAACTCTTAAAGGGAAATATGACAATAACAGTCCCAGCTATACATAAATCTATAAGCATATACAACAATTGATTAGAAATTAGAATCTTAATTCTGACAATTTAACAAAATTTTCCAATTTTTCAATTGCGGCTCCTTGCATGATTTCCAGATGACTGCCCTTTCATGAATTGCTAACTTCATTGTGGGATAGAGATTGTAAAATATACATATATATACACACACACAGAGTAGCTATATAAAAAAAAAATATCATTTTTGCAGTGGTGAAACACTACATAACATAATTGCAGTAATAGAATAATAATGTCATTAAAAATACAATTATACAAGCAGGTAAATATGATTTACTGTGGGGTCAGTGCTTTCAAAAATCACCCACTCCAATCATGCATTTTTCTTTCAACAAAACGGTGATGCACCAGTGATGTTTTTTATCCATCTTGAAAGCCGTAGCTGTAGGTTTGAAACCAACTGATCAGGCAGTGTCACTTCCACAGGCTTTTCAAAGGCCTTCCTGTTTCTAAAATTTTAGCAAACTTCCTAAAAGTTTTATTAAACCTTAAGTATTTTCCATCTCCATTTGAGACTGCCTCCTCTAATGTAATTGCATCTTTTGATATAAATGGCAGTTCCACATTTTAAAATACGATTTTATTCACTCTGTATTGTGAGGTGATATGACACAATAGGTATAGAAATCCTAAAAGACAGATTTAATAGATCTAGGATCTCTTATCACATCCCTTTTGAGTTCTTATTTGACAAATGGCTTTCAGATGAGCTCTCCTGAGGAGATAAGCCAGAATCTTTTTATCAATTCCACTACCCTTTTCATAAAGGTTCTTTTCGCTAATTTTCTTTACTATGTGCCTTTTTTTCGTCTCAACAGTTTATTAAGCCTTTGCTTTACATTATTAAGCATTCTGTACCACTTCAGATCTCAGGTAGTCTGAAGACTTTCTTTTTTTTCCTTTTCTTAATTTTCAGAGAAGTCATGATTTCCAAATATTTTTTATTTAAATTACTAGGTATCTCAAGGTACGTTTTTCAAATTATCTCGGTCACATTACATAAGACACAATTATCGGCATACACTGCATCACATTCTGTATCATGAATATATTTTTAGTGACCATTTTAATCTTTTTGATGTGGGAAACACATCGTGTGCTTTCTCACACAGTCCCCAGGACATCCCAGGGAAGGCCATGAAGTGTTAATGTTAAATCTATGCAGCTTTCAGGGATTTATTTTAACACACTTTCTGCTTCTATGTAATGCACTGTTTCTCACGTACCTGCTTATCGCATTTGGTTTAGGAGTCCCTATTTTTCTCCTGCTATGTGTGTTTATTGGGTGCTGGTGCCCAGGTGCTGGTGGGGGGCTGCAGGGGTCTGTGTGAGGAGAGGCAAGGCTGGGGCTGCCCCGGTACGGACATTGCCGGCTCCGGCCGCCCCACAGCTGAGCCTGGGAGAGGGGACGGGAGAGGAAAGGGATTGACTAAATGCCTGTCTTTCTCAATACCCAAATCTAACTTAAATGGCAATAAAATTAAGTTTCCTCAAGTCAAGTCTCTTTTGCCCATCATGTAATTACTATGTGATCTTCCTGCCTTTACCACAAGCCACAAGCTTTTTCTTTCCCCCACCCCACTGCGAAGAGGAGGGTGAGCAAGCGAGCAGCTGGGTGGGCATTTAGTCCTTAGCCAAGGCTACCCCACCACAACAAGCTATTGAATATTTCTCCCCACAGACTGGAACTGTCACTTGTCAGAGGCATCAGCAGCAGACCTGTGAGAGATGGTTAAAGGTTGTGTCTTGTCCCACTCGGTGGGTTGTGAGAGAGGTGAATGTTTTTATTTCCCAATGGCGTGAGTTCCACTTAGCGGAACCACAAATTGAATGAGCCACAACAATGACTCAGGGGAACAACATAACAAACTTTTACTAACAATCTACGGGCTGGATGTCAATGACTTGCAACTGTGTGGATAACAGGTAAAACACTGGCCACAAACAACAACTGGGGCAACCAGCTCAAAAGCAACAACCAGTTTTACAATGCATTAAGAGGAAATGAGAAGAAAAGAAGGATAGGAAGAAGAGAAAGACAGGAGAGGATAGGTTGAAGCACTTGCCACAAGAACCAACTCAAAAGCATCAACCAGTTAAATATAATGCATTAAGAGGAAAGGAGAAGAAAAGAAGGATAGGAAGAAGAGAAAGACAGGAGAGGATAGGTTGAAGCACTTGCCACAAACAACTGGTACAACGAACCCAAAAGCAACAACCAGGTTTTGTATAACATGTTAAGAGGAAAGAAGAAAAAACGGATAGGAAGAAAAGAAGAGAAAAAGAAGATAAGATAGGTATGAAAGAAGAGGACAGGATAGGTATCACCACTCCTTTGGATCCTGCGGTGTCATCACAGGCCTGGAGTCCTGGTCCGCAGGCCTTGGTCTGCAGGTAGTGGATCACCTGCAGTGTGGCATGCATGCCCACCTCTATGCTGTTCTGTCCCTCCGAGCCCACACCTATGTTGGTAACATGCAGACGAGTGTGCGCAACATGCAGGTGAGCTGTGCCTGCGCAGCAGTCCATCATTCACAAGAGGTCAGGGGTTCTGCACAGTTCAATGTTCTAGAGAGTTCAGGAGTTCTAATGGTCCAAGGTGTCTGGTGCATGCTCAAAGCAGGTGCTGGAAAGTTACCAGAGTCAGTGGAGGGGTGGGAGGCCGCACAACCCCCTGGCCTGCTTCCACAGTGCTTCTGCAGTCTTTCACCTTCTTGGAGAAGCAGCTCCCAACCCTGAGTTGTTTGAGACAAAAGAGGGTATTTGGGATTTCATAACAGTCTCTGACAGGTGGCTTTAATGCACAGTCTTCATTAGGGAAATTGCTTTCCACATGGTACAAAGCTTTTTCCCAACGCAGATACTGATGGAGCCTGTGGGCCATGAGTCTGTTCTTCTGCTGTCATGAAGCCCCATGGGATATCTGTTTTTCAGGAAAGGCTTGTTTGAACCACCACAAAACAGTCCCTTCACTCTCCCCTTTCCCAGCCCCCCCCAGAATGCAGGCTTGGCAGCCTATGCTCTATTTTTAGCATCTGGCCCTAGGGAGATAGCTAAGACCCCATCCACTCCCTCCACAGACGTACATGCTATATGCCGTAAAAGATCATTAATAAAACACTGCCCATTCCCCTTTGAAGACAGCAGTTCCTTACCCTGCAGGTACATATACATCTCTGCTTTCCAACGAAAAAATAGTCTCTCACTCTCTTTTATACATACTTTCATTGGTATGTAGAGAGAGATATATATGAAAAGGTTGTTCATTTCCGTTTCTTCTTAAGAAAGGCAGTTGCCTCCAGGTTTAGCTCAGTTGAAAAAAAAAATTAAGAGAGAGAGATCTGATTATGTTCATCAGTAAAGTTTGGAAGCCACTTTGTAAGTTTATTAATTAAATAGAGTTGGTGTGACTGAAGGAAATAGGTTGGGATAGTCTAAGAAAACAGGAACAGCATCCTTTCAAAATGTTACATAAATATTACAAAATTGGAGGCATCACTGTTTATGTCTGAAGGGAAAAAAAATAATTTATACGTCCATCCAAACTGAGTTATTGGCTCTTTCTACAGAATTTTATTCCATTAGTTTTGACTGTATGTACAAAAAAACAGGGAAAAAAGACAGGAATTAATTAAAATAAACTGAAGTATTTGAGCAAGAAAGAAGAAACAAACACACAAAGGAGTATCTGAACTGTTTATTAAAGAACTGTTCATTATATAACTCTCCTCACAGGTTCTTCCATCTACCATATGTTCTTTTAAAAACCCCAAACAAACCAAACAAAAAAGGATGAAAAAAAAATTGTTTCTTACCAGATATCCAAGGAATCTCCAACTTTTTTTCCCATTTCCTGTTAAATACATATATAATGACTTTTAATATTACTCTATTAAAACATGTAACTTATATGACTTTAACTAACATTGGGAAATTATTCCCATTGCCCTTTTACTGCAACAAATTACAGGCACTGCATAATTCTAAATTTAAACATAATTTTTAGACTAAATTCCTTCATCATAACTCACTGCCTATCTATAATGTCAAACAAACAGAGGAAAAAAGATTATCAACAGGCCTGAGCTTTTAAGTGTTCTTCTTCCAACTCTGTGTGCTGTCTACAGGAATGATTTGTTGGACACAGTTATTAATTGTTTCCTTCCATTTAGACTATCCATGCAGTCCAGAAATTACATTGCTTCACAAGAATTTCTGGTTTCTTTTCTTTTCTTTTTTTTTTTCTTTGTGTAAATGGAAGTCTTAAAAGACTTCAAAGAACAAAGGATATTCAGATTTCTTTCATTCTTATTTGAGAGAATATGAACTATTCTTTTCCCAGGGGCATCAGAGAACTTCAGCATGATGATTGTTGTGGTCCCAGTTAAAGAGAGCTCATTAAATCATGACTTAGAGACCAGATAACAGAGTAGCATAAACAACTGAACTTACATATTTAGTCTGCCCTGCATGGAAATTCAACTTCTGCACTCCTCGCAGTTTCTCTCCCCAGGATAAACTAGATCCATTATTAATCAGAAGGAGCTCCTGAGGCAGTCTCTTTACTGGTTTTGGTGTTTTAATCAAGAATTTAAATAAAATATACCAACAGACCTTATGACCAAAACAGTATTCTCAGAGCTATTTGTATCCTATCAAAGAATTGCAATTTAAAAATATATTTCAGCAAAGAAAGCTGCTCTTTTCAAGAGAGGCACTTAAACTACTAGTTTCACTGAGATTAAATTGCACTTTTTCATGAATAAATGCTGTCTTATCTCAGGCTCACAAGCAATGATCTCAACTTCAGGCAAATTACCTACTTAAACAACTTTCCCCAGTCTAAGTAACAGGATCCCAATCTGGCTTCACATTTGTGAGCACTCTTGGATTATGAATTTCAAGTACAATTAAGGAGTTAAAACCTAATCCAGGAAAAACTTTCAGGTGCATGAGTGATCTGTTCAGCTGCATCTTCTTTGCCAAATTAGGGTCATACCTTCTGGTCTTGAAGAGCACTAAATATCCTTTTGCAGGTTCTGATCATTAAATATTAGGTATTCCTAAAGATGTGTCTGAAATGCCAACTACACTGGGAGACAACTACATTGTCATTCCTAGCAGTGGGCTGCGCAGGGTAATGTGGTGGGACTAAGAGAAGAGCTAGCCTTGTTTCGCACATAGCTTTAACCTCACAGATAGTTAACCAGGTACTTATCCAGGTACTACATTCCCCTACCTTTTTTTTTTTTTTAAATTATGAAAAGTATTATTTCCCTCAGTAATATTGCATGCATAGAACTTATTTAATAAATCGCCTACACCTACTGAGTGTCACCGTTCAGTAACACTGGAAACATGACATATGAAGTAAGCAAAGTCTATGCCTACATTTTTTTTATCAGTAGGTTACATTAATGGTAGAAGGCAATTAATACTGTATGAAAAAAACCCCGATCACTGAATCTACTCATAAATATTGTCAGAGTTCTTGTTTACATTCATCCCCTTCTATTCCAGCAGTGAAAAGACATCTTACATTGAGTGGTTCCTGATCACTAGCTTTCTTTCTGTCAAGTAGTTTATAGTTAGCAAATGATCTCATAAGGCCACTCACACAATATAGAATCCTGTTGGTCAGCAATAAATTCCAGCAGTTAATCTGGCCCTAGGAAAGCATCTCTGCATGACAGAGGAGAGCGTTACTTACAGGTCCGATCACCCACCGTGTCAAGAATTTCACAGAGCTACACAACCCAAAACTATACTTGAATTTTTAAAATTTGAATAACCTAAAGAATGTGATTCACAAATGAAATACTCCTCTAGACAACAGAATGCAAAAGAAATAAAACTGAAGAGAAAGCCCAAGTCAGTAGGGAGAATTTGCAGAGCTTGCAGAGCACAATTTCATAAACACAACAAGGAAATCCAGTGATTCTGAGAGCTTTCAGCATATATCCAAACAGCATTTGCAATTAGCCTACAGTCACACCTTGTCTGACATCTGGATTCATTAGGACTTCATCAGGACTTGCTTCAGGCTTAGGGTAGATTTCAGTGGAATATGACACATACATACATTGTCCCTGCAATGCAGAACTTAGGTGCTGAGTTGCATGTGACATCAACTGCACAAAAATGTAGCATTTACTGAAGAAACTGCATGAGAAGTTTTATGAATATGAAAAAAAAAAAAGGCAAGCACTCATACTGATTCAAGACTCCCTTATTTTGGACAAAGAAGTCAATTGCTGGATCCTCAAAGGAGTCCTGGAATTTTATTTAGCGTCATCAAAATGTTGGTCTTAAGAGAGGGCAAAATAGATAGCTGATGCGTCTGCAGAAATATGTTCAATCTGTGCCCTGAATGCTGAGCCTTTTAGAGTTTTACCTTACAATTCTTCTCCACAACAGAAAGCTCAGTTATTTATTTCCAAGAAAATCTCAGTTCTCAGCAAGCTGGTATTTAATAATATTATATGTCATGACTCTCACAGTTTATTTGTGAGATTTGGCAATTCTGCAAACTGTAGAACTACGTGGAGCTGTGCTTAAAGGTGTACATATTAATTGAACATTTGGGCTGTAGTTCTCTCCTATTACCACAGTTTTCAAGCATCACATTGTAGAGGAAAGCTTATAGTTCTATGCATTCATGCTTTCATTAGAATTCAGATAGGCTGCAGCTTGCACTTGATTTGCTTGAAAAAACACCAGAAATATCACATTTCTGGTCATCTTGTCAAGAATTCTGTGCTCATGTCAAAAGCAGATCTTTTTAAGGTTACCATTTAGAGTAGTAACATCAACAGAAGGCAGAGGAATGTTCAATATCCTTACAATCTTCATTTTTTAATTTTCCTAAGGATGAAAACTGAATTCTGACTTATGTCTCTACACAATAGTTTTATTTCACAATAGCTTGTTGTCTATGTGTAAAATTACATAAGTTTATATCTAACAATAAAATACATGTAAACATTTCAAGATCAAAAGGTTAAGCTATCCCTTGCTGTGAATTTATCATCACTGTTTTTATGTCTCTTATCATAGATTTCTGAGCTGACAGTTGTCAGAAGCCTTTAAACTCTCCAAATTCCTACACTGACACTTTACTCCCCAAGTGAAAAGCTTATATCCAATTGTGGTGCAAACTCTGAGGAGAAAAAATATTTACCATTTACACTAAATATGATTATTATGAGTCATGATGTAGAAGGCATTAATCCTAGTGCCTCCCGGGTGGCACAGCTCTCTATCCCACACAATACTGCATCTCTCATCCCAAAGACCTGACCTTTTAAAAAGTGAGTCCCTTGTCATCATTTTCTGTAGACGAGGTGGGTTTTTATAAGGCAGCTTAAGGCCCTTCTGAACCTTCACTGCCAAGTTTAACTTAAAAAAATAAATTATTTCTTACACATCTCCTCAAGGAGTTTATGCTTCTCCTGGGCTTCCAATGACTGTGTCATTTAAAATGAAAAATGAAGTGAGGCCCAGCATAGCTTTTTTGCCAAGAAAAAAAGCAGGCTGTGGTCTTTCAGTGCTACTGTTTGCGACAAGAATGGCACAAGGATATGGAGGAGTAAATTTTTAAAGGACTAGATCTTGAAACAAATCAACAAGCTGGGAACTGGCTGAAGAAGTTTCTGCAGCCAAATCCCTCATCTGTTTAGCTTGCTCTTAACAGTAAATATTTTCTCCAGGGATGCTGAATGGAAATCCATGAGAACCATCAGGTAGAGAGGACAAGGAAGAGTGGCAAGTGTAATGCCAAGGGATCTAAACCACCAGGACCTCTTGGTGATGGCCGAGAAGGATGAGGAATAAAATCTGAGAAGATTAAGCCCAATTCCTGCCCTCATTATTGCTGCTGGTGAAATTGTGTTGGTCTCTGGATTTCCAGCAGGTAGGCTACAGGGCTGCCAGGTGTTCAGAGGCTGCAGATAAATATTCAGTGCTGGTCGCTTTGCACATCAGCATCGAGGCTGGCACTTCTCAATGGAAAGGCTGTTGGGATGTTTTCTGATGGACAGACCAAAACAGGCATCCTCAATTCAGAATAACTGAATTGCTTTAGCTAAAAAATTCCCTCGTACAAGGTAAATGTAGCCTTGATAGAGCCTGGCAAAGAGCTAACAAACAAGGTCTTGGGTATTCATGCAGCCTCAGTTCAGTCAGTACAAGCACACATATGCACATATACACACAAAAACACACGTAAGTGTGCATGCATTCGCCGTATCTTGCAAGACCTCAGCACTTGTTAGGTCACAAAGATAAATTTGCTGCTGATACGAAAAACCCACTGAAGAGGAAAAGAAACCCTAAGAAATCAGAATGAAAAATTCTTGTTACAGATTTTACTTGGTTGTGAACAAGGTTTAAGATTCAAATGAAACATATTTCATGCCTTGGGAGATCATTCTGGAGATTAGGCCCTCTGTATCTGTGTTGTTGAAACTGAAGCTTGTTTTCCCTCCAGGAATGATGAATTGCTTTGTCTGTTCAAATCTAATTGAGCCAAATGGTGGAGTTATGTCCCCTAAGTGAAATTATTTCCACTTTACAAAGTTGACAGTAGCCACAAATTTGTTCTTTTTATGACATCAAAACAATGACATTAGTATTTGGCAGCAGCTAGTAAAAAACTCCAAAACAACAAAACTCCCCAAAATAACCTCACTTTTAAGATACTAACAGATTTTTTAAAATCAAGTTATTCGAAAATTAAAACTAAACTAAAGGTTAAATTATTTTACTGCTGCACTTCTTTTGATAAACATATACAATTACAGAGGATTTAAGTACATGAAACCTATGCTCTTGGTACAGAAAAAAATTATTAACAACAAAGGAAAAACCTCAGCACTAAAGTTTACACTATTTTTTTTTTCATTTTGGCTTATTATTTTAAATAAAATTTGTTCGGTAGGCGTTTGTTTTTTCTTCATTGTACTAGTGCTGAAAGTAGGCAGAAGAATATAGAGCATACTTCCACATAAAGAATAATCAAATTTAAGGGCTAGGTTGCAAATTCAAGCACCTAAAATCAAGAAACACAAATATGTACACTGCCTCTGCAATCCTAATGTAGCCGCTGGGATCCACATGCATGTTTCCACTAATCTTTAACTGGAAGTGTAGAGGATGAAAGTGCTAGAAACGGTGACCAAAACAGGGCTCTGACATGAATAGGGCTGTTGCCCTGTTCCTGGGAGTGCGTTGGCCTGGGCTTTGCGTGCCTACCCTTGTTTTATTTCTAATCTTCATGGGTGCATTTCATCCACAGCACAGCTGGCTGCAGCATTAAGAAGTTGCCAGACTGAAACCCAGGCCAATATTTTTTTTACCTATAAGCTTCTCAAAGCCTCAGCACTATCCATTTCAATAGCTGTTGAGCAAACAAACACTGACCACTTGTGCCAAAAGTGAGTTTGATAACAGCTTGTATTCCTGTCCTTTGGCTCTAAGGGCACTGCCCTGTCCTTCACACCAGGGGCGTGGCAAAGGTGTGAAGGTGCCTGCAAGGGAGACCCAGTTTGCCTTGCCATCCCTTAGCCAGACACCTCCCTTGGCTGACCTCAACATCCTGAACTTTTGGGAAGCAAGAAGTCTGGCAGTGTATTTCTACTTTCTGGCTCTAGTGCTGTTATAAATTCAGGATTTCTCATCTGAGCTAGATGAGCTAGACACCAGATGAGAAGGTAACGCCTCAGTCCTCGAATCCAAGTCCACTCAGTTAATGTGGGGACCATATAATTTAATCCCCTTCAATATGTTATCAAACCCACATTTTATAGGCAATTAAATTTCTTTCTTATCATTCTCTGCTCCTATTCTGTGAGAAGGAATTTAACTAGGGGAGACATAACAGGATATGGCAAAGACAATGTCCAGTACCTAAAGAGGGACTACAGGAAAGCTGGAGAGGGACTGTTTACAAGGGCAGGGAGTGATAGGACAAGGGGGGAATGGCCTTAAGCTAAAAGAGGGGAGATTTAGATTAGATACAAGGAAGAAATTCTTTCCTGTGAGGGTGGTGAGGCACTGGAACAGGTTGCCAAGAGATGCTGTGGAGGCCACATCCATGGAAGTGTTGAAGGCCAGGTTGGATGAGGCTTTGGACACCCTGGTCTAGTGGAGGGTGTCCCTGCCCATGACAGGGGGGTTGGAACTAGATGATCTTGGAGGGTCCTTCTAACCCAAACCATTCTGTGATTCTATAATTCTATGATATGGCTAGAGGAAGCTGGCTGACACATGGCAAACTATATTGGTATGAAGGACAAAAGTAAAAGAGAATGATAGAGCAGTCATCTACCATACTCCTGAACAACGTACAGAGGCAGACGACCTGCATTGCTCCTTTTTTTTGATGGTTGCTCAATGTCCTAGGAACATACATTTCTAATTTGACTAAGGCTACACAGTTGCCCAGAGAGGCTATAGATGCACCATGACTGAAAACATCCAAGGTCAGGTTGGATGAGACTCTGAGCAATGTGATCCAGTTGAAGATGTCCCTGCCTTATTGCAGCGGGGTTGAACTAGATGACATATAAAGGTCCCTTCCAGCCCAAATTATTCTATGATTCTACAAAAAGAAGGCAATTTAATATATTTTTGGATTTGAAGAACTTGTACATTTTTCTCTAACACAGAAGAAAACGCTTGATCAATATTTAGATTACATCAAGGCCAAGTAGCAACATTCACAATATGAAGGACGTAATCTCAAGTGGAAGAAAATAAAGGCTTTTCACAAGAGTGCTGTACCGTTACTAACAATTATATGGGTATGTCTGTCAAACAAAATCTCTAGTGATGGACGTCATGGAATGTTGTCAAATTATATGCGAGAGCTGCTTAAAGGTTTTCATGGTTCCCCTTATTAGATTTGTAAGGACTTCCGAAGAAAACATGGAGAACAACTTTCATATAAATAATAAGTGTGCATCTTAAAAAAAAATAAAATATTTTTAGTAGATTTTTCCTGAAAAATGGGCCTTTCCACTTCAGCCATTTGTACGCAAATGTCTGTACATAAGACTTATCTGAAGAGAAATTGCATGGAAAGGGAGAAAATTGGGATATCAAATTTTTAGTTCAATATGTCAAAATCAAAATAGTTTGATTTACTGTTTCCAGAACTGTTCCCCCATTTCATCTGGAGACAAAACAGAATGCAGACTTATTTTATAAAGCTATGAACTTTATAGTGGTGATAATTTTTCCCAGGACAACTCCAAATAATGATCTAGATTAGCTAAGCTAAAATTTTATGATCGCCTCCTGAAATAAACCTGACTATCAAACAGCAGTAGCTTGAATTTATAAGTGCTTTTTGTTCTGTTTACTTCACAACATCAATTGACTGAGAAGAGACCTTCCTGGATTTCTAGCCCCAGCTATTTCAGGCCACTCCACTTGTTTCACAAATATCACAGAGTTTTTAAAGATCCACATGCCTCCTCATCATGTCAGACTTTTAGCAAAGACATTTCTCTGCAATTTTGTTGGCTATGTAAGGTCAGTGTTTTAAGACTATATATGATATTGAGTGTTGCCATTAGAGATTATAGGAAGTCAATTTCTTTTATAATGTACATTTGAAAATGGGACAGACGTTGCACAAAACTAGCCTAAAGAAGAAATCAAACTTGGAGGGAAAAAATGTATTTTTCATTAGCTGATGTACATGCACCGGGAATCCTAGGTGACAAGTACAAATAAGAGAAGACTGGTTAAAATGCTTGAGTTGAATGGAAAAGTGCATAAGCAAGGTTAGGCTGCAGCTGACTACAGAATCAAAAATGCTACATGGAAGAATCAAGGCAGCAGAAGATTTTGCTTGGTTAAAAGCACTGGAAGAAAACACAGATAGAATCATTCTTGTCTTTGTAGAAGAGCGAAGGAACAAACATATGCGAGGTGAAAAAGAAACCCCAGCTAAGGAATGCTTAGAGTGGCCCTAATGAGCAATTAAAGAAGTTGACAGAAGAATAATATATGCAAATAAATAATGCTGAAAGACCTTAATATGGCAGGAATGCACATGCAAACAGATTTAATGGAAAGAACAACCTTACACAAGGAGCAGAAAGGCGCGGGCAAGATAATATTGTAGGGAAGTAGTCTGTACAGCAAGAAAAGCCATGGAGGTTTTTTGCAGTCTAACAAAAAAATAAACGTACATCCATTCAAGCCAAGAAGGAAACAGTACCTTTGGCATGAAATTGGAAATTTACTTGCAGTTGATTCAGTTAAAGAAATACCTAGCTGACACCACATTAAGAAGGAAGCTAAACTGTCCCCAAGCATGTCAACTCTCATGTTCCGAATATTTGCTTCCTACTGTCCCAGATAGAGGAGCAGAGCTCAAAATGTGCTGCCAGTGATGTAATGCTGGCTCAGCTTATCCTCTGAGGAGTGAGGTTGTTAGGTGACATGAGGGAAACGTTCTGTTGGTGCAATAAGGAAAAGACTAGAGATGTTCTCAACAGGCTCAAACTACCTCCTATATTTATTGGGGTGGGAGATGAATATGAGGATGATAATGTGTAAAATGAATGTTCAGGATACCTTCACATGTTTTAATGATCATTAACGTGAGAAGAAAAAAACCAAACAAATAGTTAAAACTACTCTGAAAATCTCAGCTTATCTTCCCTTCCCTATGCAGTGGGCATCTAAATCATGCCATCTTGCCTCTATAGCCACCCCACTCTTGTGTTTTTATATCCAGTTCCCAGTATCTTCACCCTAGAACAACTTCTCTGCCCTAGTTCCCTTATACGGCCTTAGTCACATCTGCCTCCACTACCCTCATGTAGGTTGAGCTCACACCTCCTCTCTATCTCAGTTGAATCTCGTCCTCCTTAGGGCTAAGGGAGAAATCTGGTGCCCTGTTGAAGAAGTTTGTTGATCATACTTAGAAGCCCTTTTTCAGAGGCTTTTGACACCTCTACGAGTGGGTTGTTTTTCATGCAAACAAAGAGAACATTTACAGGAAATGATTCACCACCTCAAGTGTTGCCACTAAAACATGGGGTTTGGTGGGTTGAGAGGAAGAGAAAACACTGCTGGTCCTTCTTAAAAATATTTCCAGATTTATTCTTTAAAGTGAGTGAAACATGTTATTTCCCCCTAATCATCATCGTATAAATAGCTGCGCCATGTTGGTTTGAAGCTTTCAGAAAGAATTGCTGGGTACAAGCAGCCAGAGGCACACTCACAGCATGAAAAACTCTAACCTGAGGAGTTTACAGCTGATGAAATCCTCAAACACTAAAAGCAAGGTTATGGGGGACAAATCAGGCTGTTTTAGCTGTTAGCTAAGCCTAGGCTGTGCCACCCACAGCCACAGAGATTATGCAGAGGACACCCACAACATGCTCTTGCTCAGAGTCTGACTGATGCTTTCCTGTTCTGTTATTCTCTGAAACAGAATTAAAATTCAGTCAGGCTGAAAGGAACCTTTTACTCTGTGTATGAGGGGAAATAACAATAACTGAGCAATTCATAAAAACCTTCTACCGTGTATATACAGATGCATGCTTTCACTGATAAATCCAAAACGGAGGTAAACATAGAAGAGGCATTAAGCTGTCTTTTCCAGTAGGGAGAGAAATCTGCGTGACAAGTTTATTGAAGCATTTTGCAGAAATCCAGGATACTGTTCAACGTATACAGAAAATTCTTATTAAAGGCCGCATTTCACCATAAACAGCAATTTTGTATGACAATGTTGTGTATTCATCATCAAACATTATTGTTGTTTGCAAACACCAAGAGGGATCCATCTGCCGTTATTTTTTACAATGATATAAATAAGAATATTTAAGTAGATAGACATTTTATATAAAAATGTATCAGTTCAAAGAATGTAAGCCAGAGAACCAAGATAAAGAGAAATAAAAATTTAAGCCAGAAGATACAGCATTTTTAAGTGAAGTTTAAGGCAAACAGTAAATTATTTTCTGAATAAAGTCAATTCCAATAACAAAGTTAACATACTTGTCACTTCCTAATAAAGACGGTGGAAATGTTCTGTGGAGATTGCTTTGAAGCAAAATATGAAAGCACCTGCTTCCCAAAGGAGGCTTTGCCAAGGAATAGAGCATCCAAACCCTTAGCATTTTGGTTTAAATAAGCTGCCATTGTGCTACAGAGGAGTTTTAGTTCAACTATTTCATCAACTAATCTCTTCTATGGAACAGGTTCTCAAGCCGTTAGATGTTGGGAAGAGGGTGATACATCATGGGAAATACCTGAGGAAACAGACTCCCAAAGGAAATGGACACACAGATTTCAAGGTGCAGCCCCTCCAGAGCATCCTTGTGATATTTCAAGAGCAGCATTATTTTATTTCTTTGCTGAACGTAGTGTTTTCTATCAGAAAACATCTTCAGAATTTCCCACTCTCCTTGACACTCTCTTTGAGTAAAAAGACATTTTCTGGCCTGCTATTTAGCTTGTGCTCTAATCATAAGGCTTGAGAGTAAACGCAGCTGAGGACCTCCAAATTTATGCTGAGATCTCTTTGCTGCTGTCCTGGTTTTGGCTAGGATAGAGTTAATTTTCAGAAGGAGTCAGGCCAGCTGAGTGAGCTGGCCAACGCTATTCCATATCATGTGCCATCATGCTCCCCATAAAAGGCGGATGGCTGGGGTGTGGGCTGAGGTCTGGCTGGTCCTTGGATTCATAAATTGCTCTTTGTATTCGCGTTTGTTTACATCGCATTATAACTACTACTGCTTTGTTGTTTCCCTCTCCCTTTGTTGTCCCATTAAATGGTGTTATTGAAACTGGAGGAGGCTTCCCCTTTGTTTTTCCCATTCTCCTCCCCATCCTGCCAAGGGGAGGGCTGTGTGGTGCTCAGCTGCCGGCTGGGGGCTCACCTGTCCTGGCTCCCTGTGCAAATTAACTCTACCCTGGCCAAAGCCAGGACACCTACAATCAGTGGAAATCATGTGTTGTTCAGGGATCGCTTTCTTGCAAAGATTAGTCAATAGATCATTAGCACGTTGGTAATAAAGTTTCAGCTGATATGGAGGGATAAGTTTCTCTTCCAGAGCTTCAAAAAACTATTATCTATGTGTCAGTCTGCTTCTGAGAAGTATCTGGTACTTAGCACATAAGGGCTTCACAAAATAGCTACTTAACTTTTGTCTGAGTGATGATTCGGTATTTCAAATTGGGAACAGTAGATCTTTCCAGAGTTTCTACTTTTTAAGAAAGCTACTACGGATTCCTCAGCTTTACCTTGTATCTTCTACCATGAATAGAATACAAAATTATAGTTAAGACAAAGCACAGTCCACATGTACAAAACAGGTTTGGCTACTCTCAGAAGCAGAACAAAGTAAAGACAAAAGTGAAAAAAGGAAGCTTTCAAGTCAGTCAGGACGTAGTCTCTGATTATGTGCTTTGGGGCCTGATAACAACAGCAGCTCATGCTCTAAGCATCAGAGGGATTACAAATTTGCTTGCTATGGCAGCATGTGTTTGCCAATTAACTCCATCTAGTCATTCCAGAAGCTGTGTACTGCCAAAATATTCAAAAGATCTCTTGATTTTGCTTAAGGCCATGTTTCTTACTTCAGCGAAGACTGCAAAACCTGTAATTTTCAATACAATTAATAAAACATCAGCCTCCATACACAAAAAAACCCTAATGACCTCTGGTTGTATGTATCATTCTGTTGTGTTCTAAGCCATGTTCATTATCCAGCCCATGTGTTGTATCTTCCTCAGGTGACAATGGTATTTAGACACCTAGGCAAGTATTTACCTTACTGGAAAAGTATCCCATTGACTGAGTAAAACACTATATTGTAGTGCAGTGGTATCTGTGAAGACTGCTCTCTGCTACTATCTCTTTTCATTGTTAGAAAAGTCAGTGTTGTTCCCCCCAGAGAAAGAGTTACAACTAGAACAGAGTTTGCTATAAATGACGCTGCTGTTCTCCCACTGGTAGTACAGAACAAGAAATACTACAAAATTAAGGCCCTGAGACAAGTTGCTCCCCTAATAGCAAAAGGATTCCTGTTACCTTCTAAGTCTAAATCTGCCTCTATCTTACATAAACTTCTATTATTTCTATCCTATCTTCAGAAGCACCAGCTAGCATATTCTACTTTTTATCTCTAATTTTAGATGAGAGCTGGAAGAAATAAGACTCGAGCAAGTCAACTTCTCTACAGTTCCTATAAAAAAAAAGATGTTACAGGTAGAGAAGACTTACTGTTAACCTAACTGCATCTTGTTCATTCCTTTGCCAAATAACATTGTTCTCCAAAATATGTTCTGAAACTTTTTCTGAAGGTTTGATTTCTATACAGTCAAGAAAAATATTTTTCTTGATAGGTGAAAGATGCTGCCTTCAAGTAACTGTTTTTCTTAGCACAAAATCACAATACACTGTTTGGGACAGTAGATTATGAGCCACAATCGACATTCTTTTATCTAAGGGCAGGCAAGAATCACTTCCAAAACTTAGTTTCAGTTCCAGGATGGAAGTGGTTTTAAAACTTCCTTTCATCAATTTCTAGTTGCACATGGAAGAATTAGACACAATTTTAAGTGTTTTTCTTGTGGTGGCTCTTTAAAATTTGATATTCATGATGATATTTCAAGATAATTTTATTTTACCTAGAACAGACCAATAGGTAACATACAACATCCTTGTTACTTGAGTGTAATGCTCTGATAACAAGTGAATGTCGCAAATACCCATCATGACACAGGCGGGCATCGGCTGATGACAAGGGAGTGTCAACCAAGAACAGAACCTGCGGAGACAGGAGAGCGTCTTGTGAGCCAACTCCTCTATTCCTGAGACGTGCAGACAAGACCATCTGTCTCCTGTGCATGAGTGCCTGTGAAAGATCATCACTTGGTGAGCCCTGAGCGGAGGCATGACAGCAGGCCCCCCCAGAACCCCCACAACCCACCAACTAATTGCTAGAACATTTCTGAACATTCCTGAGCACACACTGCGCCTGCTTAGTGGTGATGAACTCCCACCTGTGGGGAGGGCACATTGTGCTATAAAAAGGGAAACATGAATTTTTTTTTGTGCACGCCTGCTACCTGAGGGCTACAACTACAAGCAGAGAAGACCGCTGGACCCAGAATGGTGATATCTCTTATCTTCCCTTTATTTCTCTCTCTCTTTCTTTTCCTCTCTCCCACTCTCTTTGTCTCTAACTTCATTTTTGGCACATTAGGGTAATATTGCCACAAGTTTTTGCTAAGCTGTTGTCTTTTGTAGTTCTGCTGAGTTTTAAGTATTGGTATAACTTTTGCCAAGCCACTATGTTTTGTAGTTCTGCTGACTTTTAAGTAAATTTGTGATTTGTTTGAACCTCTAGAATAATCATTATTACTCCTGATTACTGCACAGAGAATTAAAAAGTTACCTCTCCCTCAGCCCCACCGAGTGGGACGGAACAGTGAGCCAGGTTGTTTTCCTATACAGATGCACTGGTATTCCAGGAACTTCTTTCCAAGATACCAAAGGTTCCCAGTTTATTTCGTCTAGTCAAAACCCTTGACTTATTATAATTTATTCTTTTTGGTTCAACGGATGCTGCCGTAGTGCCACGTGCTGTGCTTACAAGAACAGCCATCATAGTGCAGTAGAATAAGCAGTGATAAATAAAGAGGGAAGTAAAATGAAATGCAGGCACAATCAAAATTATCATTTTACTGAAAGAGATGCTTGATGACATATTCAGCCCTACACAATAAACATGCTTAGGCCACGATATTTACAGGTAACTGAACAACATGAATATGTGGATGACTGTTTCTGGCAGCAAGAACACAACTTTTTTTAAAGAATTTTTGTGATCTCTAAGGAAACATAAATATTACCCATAAATATACTAGCTCCTAGTTCTAGAAAAATGGACTATGAACAATGAAATGGAAAAAATAACCAAAAGGTATGATTTTTTGACAAAAAAAAGTTTCTACTAAATCATTAAGTTTTAATTCACATATTTTTCTCAAGTCTGGAAATGTCATTTATTCCTGAACAAAAATGTTCCATAATAGCTTTGTTTGTGGATAAAAAAAAAGAAGAAAATCGAACACGTGCTAAAAATCCCCAAGAAGCCCTTTTTCAGTTAGAGGAAGCATATGACTGCTTACCGTACAAACCTTCTACCTAAAGGATTCTGAAGCTGGCTAATGTGTCAACGGCACATCTCAGGGATCAGGGGAAATAAAGACTTGCAGATTTACGCTGTACTCTTCTTGACAACATAAATTGACCACGAGAGGCTATATATTGCATATGCTCACTCATACGTTAGTGTGCGATGATTCTGGCAGTCAGTAAACTCACAATTTTTTTTAATGTTGTTCCCGGAATTTAGCATAAAGACTGCAAACCAGTAGAGGCTCAAATCTTTAAAATACTTTTCTATTTTTTCCCTGATAATCTCAGTGGAAAAGCATTTGTAAGCCAAAAGCCAAACCTCCAGCTCTTTCTTTCACTTCCTGAAAGCCGGAGATTTTGGCTGCTACCTTTGTGATTAAAGAACTGATTAGAAGTTTTTACCACTGAAAATATCCATGTGTAGACTCGTATCCTCTAAAATCTCCCTGCTGAGGTATTGAGCATGTTTGTCAAAATTTGTTCCTTCATTGCTCTTAGAAAGTTGCAAAGATAGTTGAAAATCAGTTTTGGTGGGGTTTTTTAGTTTTAGTTTATTTTGGGTTTGTTTGTTTGTTTGGTTGATTTTCGTATGAAAGAAGTTGTTCCAGTGCAATTCTACTCAGGCTGGCCAAAAGTGGCTTCATTCCTAAAAGCACTTATCTAGACTCTAGCAATTACATCCTTCCTGAGGAAAAAAAATAAATTGACAGTTTTCATTGCTGCATCAGTTGCATCTTGTGCTAGCTACAGACGGACTCTGTACGTTTTGCCTTATGGCAACCAGCATATGATTGAAATGGCAGCCTAGGTGTAACCTGCACGCAGCCCCTTCCCTGTTTATCTCTCCTGTATCCTTTTTCTTGATTTGTTTGACCTTTTATCTCATTACATGTTTGCACAGTCATACATTATCCCTGATTTACTCGTATTCAACTTTCAGAGGATGACGCAGGGATCCTGCAGCCCAGCCCTGCCACAAAGCAAGGCCAACTGCTCAAACTACACCAGTTCCCACAGAAACACTTTTCTTTCCCCCTCCAACTTGAGGTCTGCCATGGTGAAACCCGAACGAAACCTGCTAGCTCAATATTGAGGCACTCCAAACGGAGCAAGAAGTAGTACAAAGCTGTCTGAAGGGATCTTTTCATTGCAAGGACCCTGAGAAGAAGAGTGAAAAGACATCAGGAAATAGGAACAAGAGAATCCTAATTAGAGTAGGCATAGAAAAGTAAGCAAAAGGCAGACAGGAGAGTCTTTCAGTTCTATCTTCTGTGGGGATGGGACTGTCTTCCTTTATAACATGTTTGTACAGCACTTGCCATGGAGGTGATCAGTCTGATGATCTGCAAGTGCTATTAAGTATGCAGTATACATCCCTCACTGCCAGTTCATAGGTGATGCGGTCTTGCTTCAATGCCCCCGCACAGCTTTGGCTCTTCAGATTGAGACATTCTTTTTCTTCAGTATTGACAGAGTTCAAAAAGAAAAAGACAAGAAAAACAGAGCCAGAAAGGGAAAAAGGAAAATGTATGACCATCTTAAATGGTCCAATTAGCACCAGCTGTGGTTTATTGTGACCTTCTGACTGAGGGGTGGGGAGAAGGTAAGGCTAATCTGTTCTCTAGGTTTTTTAGTAAGTTATTAGGTTAGATACTATGACTTAGGTGAACACAGTTATACAAGTGTAGGTAATCTTCAGATTGCGGTGAGTATGCCAACCACTGCAATAGTATCTGAGTGAAGCCAGTCATTCCTCATGATGTGGGCTTATCCCCACTCATATGAACTAGTACTAATGCTAAACCATAAAGATAATGTCCCTACCAAAAAAGTAGAGAAAAAACAAGAGAAAGAGAGAAAGGCATCTACATGGCATGATGATAGGCCTATCTTGAAAAGGAAGTTGCTGCTTAATTAGGCAGGCAGGTATAGGTGAAAGAGAGTAGGTTGTTACTGCTTCCTGACAGAGAGGAGAAGAGGGGCCCAAAAGACTTCAAAATACAGTAAATTTATTTTCTCCTGCACACTTAATATCTGAGTAATTTCTAGCTTGTGGAGACATGTCAGATGAAACCATCTGAACTCCAGAGAGGAGCCATTTTTGACTTCTGACTTGTGCAAGCTTGCTGCCCTTGTTGTAATATACTGGCTAATTTCCCTGTGAAGTGATCACCTAGAGATCAGAAAGTTGTTCTTCCACTTAGAGTTCAGTAGGTTTATTTTCTTTAGACGGTTTGTTCAATTTGATCTCTACATCCAAGGCAGGCCAAATGTTGTTGATGGAGCCACTTCTGAGAGCATGCACACACATACATTTTCTGCTCTCCCTTCATTCTTGTTCTTTTTGCTGAGCAGCATAGAAAGTCAAGAAAGAGTTTTCCATGTTGTATTTCTTTAGCTGAAAAATCAAAATCTTAGCTGCGATGGTAAGAAATAGCTGGTCCTTATTTACATCTGATACTTGTTTTTCTTTACACAACAGCAAAAATCAACCTTTGCCCAAGTTTTTAGGAAATCTGTTGCAATCAGACAGTCTAAGGAGTCTTAAACAAGTTTTTGAGACATGGTACTACAAAGATCTGGGTAATAGAAGACAATTTCATTTTTTTCAAGGCTATCCCTGCCCTAAATAGGATTGTACCTTTCTTTTCCCCCATATTCATATTTGTCTTTTACCTTGCAAGTTCTTCTATTTCTGTAGATAAACCATCTCTCAAATACAAGCCTGTGTTTGAATGTTTTTAATCTATCTAGTCTCATCTCCATTTTTTTACATTCTGACTAAATCACAAAGCCATGAAACAATCTTATTCACAAGTCAGAGCTAAACTGCTAATTTAAAATTAATCTGTTTTTTTTAGACTTAAGTTTTAGAAGTATCAGAGCAGAAGCCACGGAGAAGAACAAGCTAACAGGCAAATCAAAGTTACCACAAATGCACCAAAAAAAGCATGCAAATAATTTTAACCATAGTCCCTGTTAATTACTTAAACAGTATCTTCTTAAACACATGCTTCCCAGCTAACAGCTTTATTCCTTCAAAATATCGACAGAAATCAATGGTATTAACATTTTGCCTTCTTCTACACATCACCTACAGAGCTAAAGAAACCAAGCAGTATCATAAAAGGAGCCTTCAATCCAAGACATTATAATCCAAGCCCACAAGTACAGGGCGATAAGAGATCCTTGCAAGTCAGCCACTAAACACTTAATATTGCATCCCAGATTCTGGGGGGTTTAGAGCAGACACAGCTTAAACTTCTTGTGTTAGCCAGTGGGTTGCATAAGTGAGGGATTTATATTCACGTTATCCATTTAAAAAATCTCTCAGGGGCATGAAGAGATGTTGTAGGATTAGGAGAGGTGTTTCAATATGGGTTTTATATGCAAAATGGTGAGAAACACATAGTGCAATGAATATATACATAATAAAAACTACTGAAACAACAAACATGCAAGCTTGAAAAAAAGTATGCTTCTTCATGACAGAGAGAAAGTAAGAGACAGGGAAAAAGTGTAAGGAAGACTAATGCCCATAGACATTCAATATAGAAAAGATATTGTCCTCATATACATTCTTATTTATCTTCACCCTCCTGCAGTCTGTGTATTACCTCCTTACATACGGCAGTTTCTTTCCATCATGGAGGCAATTCATTCCTGTCCTGTCAGGTTCACTTTTTCTTTCCTAGTGCCTCAAGACACTAGTTGCTGTCAAAGCAGTAACAAAAATAACCCAAGAGATTTTCTTCTGACAGCTCCTGAAGTGTAGAATCATCACATCAGATATATATTTGGGGTCAGAAAGCCCAACTTCTGTTATATGACCTTATCTACCCAGAGCTTTCTCTAAACTCTTGTCAAAAACATGTTTATGATACCCAGCCAGATAGGAGAAATACTGTTTGTTCTTGCAAGCCCAGCTAACTTGTTTTCGATTATCTCCTTATTAAAGAAAAAGCTTATGCTTTGTAAAACAGTCCTAGATGTTGCAGAATTACTGCTTGAAACATAACATTGGAACAACATATTTTTATTTCAATATTGGTGTCCCATGCCTTATGAGTCATTGTAATGATTCCCTGTTGCCTTCTGTATTGAGCTTAAATAGGTTAGGCATTTTCAAAGCTCTTAACTATATTCACATTGGAATTAAAAACACATCTGCAGAAAAGCACGCAATATAGCTGAGGAAGACCCTTAGCTGGCCTACACTAATCTCTCTTATACTACATTTTGTTCTCCCACCTTGTCCTGTAAACATTCTTCCCAAATCACGTTGTTTCCATTACTTCAAAAATTTTGCTTCTAAGAAAAAGAGGGAGAAATTATATCCAGAGTAACAAACAACTCCCAAACTACCAAGAACTGTAGCAGCACTTCTGACCCAAGAATCTTGCTTTATTAAATTGTTACTCTTGTCCCTTTTCTTTGTAAAATATATTTACATCTTTGTTATTTAGGCATACAAATTTGAGTCTAGTATCCTTCTAATAATAGCGTGAGTGAACAGTTCCACCGACCAGTGGAGATGGCAAACTCTGATTCACAGAATCACAGAATCACAAGGGTTGGAAGGGACCTCAAAAGATCATCTAGTCCAACCCCCCTTGTCAAGGCAGGACCACCTAGAGCACATCACTCAGGAATGTGTCCAGTCGGGTTTTGAATGTCTCCAGAGAAGGAGACTCCACAACCTCTCTGGGCAGCCTGTTCCAGTGCTCTGTCACCCTCATAGTGAAAAGGTTTTTTCTTATGTTAACCTGGAACCTCCTATGCTCTAGCTTGAACCCATTGCCCCTTGTCCTACCGCTTAGTGAGGCCGAGAAGAGCCTGGCTTCACCTTCCCGACACTCACCCTTAACATATTTATAAACGTTGATAAGGTCATCCCTCAGCCTCCTCTTCTCCAAGCTAAAGAGACCCAGCTCCCTCAGCCTTTCCTCATAAGGGAGATGTTCCACTCCCTTGATCATCTTTGTGGCTCTGTGCTGGACTCTCTCTAGCAGTTCCCTGTCCTTCTTGAACTGAGGGGCCCAGAACTGGACACAATACTCCAGATGCGGCCTCACCAAGGCAGAATAGAGGGGGAGGAGGACCTCCCTCGACCTACTGACCACAGCCCTTCTAATGCACCCCAGGATGCCATTGGCGTTCCTGGCCACCAGGGCACATTGCTGGCTGATGGTCATCCCTCCGTCCACCAGGACCCCCAGGTCCCTTTCCAGCAGGTCAGTCCCCAACCTGTACTGGCACATGGGATTCTTCTTTCCCAGGTGCAAGACCTTACACTTGTCCTTGTTAAATCATTTCTTGAATCACTTGTTGAATCACTTGTTGAATCCTTGTTGAAATCACATGATTTCCAAGATCTGGGGAAGGAGATACCCTCACAACAAAACAATCAAAAAAACCCAAGCCACCACACTTCTTTATTTTCATCTATCCTGTCTCATATCTGTGTTGTTTTATCCCAGTTGCTTTTTCCTTGCATAGAACCAACTCTCCTTATATGGGGAAGGTAGCATTAGATACAACGGGTGTTTTTTTTCCCCCTAAACCGCCAAATTTAAACCTAGTGAGCTCAAGTTGTGTCAGGTTGTTGATTTGTTGTTTCGTGTTTTTTTTTTATTTTTTTTTTTACACAAATTGAGCCAAAAAAAGTGCACACATTATTCTTGTGTGTGGATGTTGATAAGTGAACATCTGCAGTGAAATCTGCTTTTGCAAACAGAACACCAGGAACCAACTCAAACCCACATAATTGGAATGAGGCTGATTTCTAGTTACCTGCTAACCAAACTACATGCATGCACTTCGTAGTTTGCAAATAAAATTCACTGCAATTGTAAAAGAAATCAATCTGAAAATAGATACATACGTAAATAATACTGGTTTAATATTACCAGTGAGAAATCTAGACATCTCAAAAACTCTGGGTCAAGACCAGTTCCAGCAGTTTCAATATTTTAAATTTATTCAATTTCATTCAACAAATTCTTTCTAATAGCATTTGGCACTGTGTCTCTGTATCTCTCACTATATGCATACATGCATATGAACAGGAAAAATATATAGAAACTAGTATTTTGGGATATTTGTGAGATAAGCATGATTTCTATGAGATAGCAACACAGAATAAAAAATAAATACTCCACAGGTAATTAATTACCTCACTAAAACTAGTTAACAACATTTTGAGGTATAAATGGACTTATTTAGTTTGCTATGATGTACTGCTCAGAATAGCAGCAAACGTGTGCCTTTTTATGGGAGCTCGGGACTCCATGTGGTCCTAAAACCTGGCATCTGCTTTTTCCAGTTGGCATTTTTCAGGCCATACTGCCTGGCACATCCCTCATTTCAAGTTGCCAAAAGAGCGATGGAAGAACAAGACACCCTGGCACCACGTATTTTCTAAAGCAATACAAAAGAATGGGCTTTGGGATTTACAAGTCGCTATTCCATCAGACAATGGGTTTTTGTCACATTTTACATGTTAACCAGCTTAGCTCCTTCAAATCTGCTTTATTATGTTCTAGTCACAGAGTTGAAAATGGAACAATAAATAGACTATGCACTTGTTTTATTGTGCCAGTATTAATGGATGTTTTTACAATTTCTGTCAGAAAGTAAAAATGTTGTCCAGCACAGCTGTTTATATACTGAGAGAAAGAATACTGCGTTTTGAAAAGAGGACTGCATTAAGGAATAGAGCACTTCTGTGAGAATTCCTCTGTTCCAGATACATGTCAAATCTGTAGGAAAGGCAATAATAGTGAACAGTTTTTTGGCAGTGTACACCAGTTGTAGAGCTGTACAGGGTGAACCACGCAGCTACCAAATGTGTTAGTGTGCCACAGCAGTTCAGCAGTCCGCGGGAGAGCGAGGCCAGAGTACTCACAGGCAAAGTGCGACAAGCATGAAGGAGGGCACAAAACTTTCATGGTTTGTTTAATGTAGAGCTAAGCCTTAAGCCTTCTCTGCCCTTCACATCATCCCCTTCTTGCAAACGTTCTATGCTCTGATTCTGAGACAGGCAACGCAAAGATTTCAAGCTGAGTTTCTTTAAAGACATTGCATCTGCTGACTGCACTACAGGGCTGATTCTCCGCTTGCTTTTACTTTCACTAACCGTTGACTTCAGCACGAGATATAAAGTAGTTCTTCTGGGATTACAAACTGAACTCCAGATGTTGTGCTCCTTTCTTTTCCAAGGGCATGCATTGGCTGTCCATCAGACTCTTCACTCAGTAAATAATTTAGATGAAATTGCTGAGTAACTTCAAAATACTATTCTAAACATCACCCGATGGTATTACTCACACAAAGTCTTACAGAAGTAAACCACTTCCATTCTGAAGATTAGCTGGTTTTTTGTTTTTTTTTAAAATAAAATGTAGGAGCTTATTTGACCAAGGAATTCTTTTTTGAGAAAGTCAAGTGAATGGGAAGTCTCACATTGACTTGACTCTGAGGCCAGTTCTAGGGAAATTAATTCAAAGGAGAATTAATTTTTATATAAATGTATCTCATGGTTTTATATCACTGCAACCAACAAGCTCATGTTTCCCTGTCAATGCTGAAGGTTTCATATTAGTCCCCTAGTCTTTGGTTACGAAAATGTCCTTAAATATTTTAAAGAAAACCTGAACGATTAAACAAATTTCTATGAGAGAAATACAAATAGATTAGACAATTAGGCAAGTCACATGAAACAAATTTTTGCTTATTGTAGGTGTCTCATGTATTGTCTCATCCAGACAGGAAAGGATGTAGCAATAGCCTTCTCAACAATATATTCCTGACATCTTTAATCTTCCTTGTTGTTTTGTGTTTGCATGGCAGGGTTTTGGTAGCAGCAGGGCTACAGGGGTGGCTTCTCTCAGAAACTGCTAGAAACTTCCCCCATGTCCAACAGAGCCAATGCCAGCCGGCTCCAACATGGACCCGCCACTGGCCAAGGCTGAGGCCATCAGCAGCAGTGGTAGTGCCTCTGGGATGATGTATTTAAGGAGGTGGAAAAAACAGGTGGAACAGCAACCAGAAGAGGGGATTGAGAATACTTGAGAACATCTCTGCAGACACTAAGATCAGGGAACAAGGACGTGCTCCAGGCACCAAAACAGAGATCTGCCTGCAACCCCTAGAGAACACCGTGGTAAGACAGGCTGTATTCCTACAGGCCATGAGATTAATGGCAGAGGACCCCATGCCAGAGCAGGTAGATGCCTTAAGTAGATTGTGACCCTGTGGGAAGCCCGCACTGTGAACATGTGAGGGACCCACGCTGGAGCAGTCTGTTCCTGAAGGTCTGCACCCCATGGAAGGGATTCATGCTGGAGCAGTTGGTGAAGAACTGCAGCCCGTGGAAAGGACTCGCGTTGGAGAATGTCATGGTTCAGCCCCAGCCAGCAGCTGAGCACCACGCAGCTGCTCAATCACCTCTCCCCTGTTGGTGGGATGAGGAGGAGAATGGGAAAAACAAAGGGGAAGCCTCCTCAAGTTGAGGTAGGGGCTGCTTAATGGGCCAACAAAGGGAGAGAGAACTGGCAACACCACCAGTACTTGCAATGGGATGTACTCAAAGGTGGTAACAAAGAGAGCAAGCAATTCATGATCAACCCTACAGACCAGATGCTCAACCCACACCCAGACAGGTCTGGAGCAGTGCTGGACCACCCCTCCCTGGCCAGCCCCCTTCTATGGTGAGCATGGTGTCACATGGTGTGGAATAACCCTGGCCAGGTTGGCTCATCTGGCCTGAGTCCTTCTGAAAATTAACCCTATCCTAGCCAAAACAAGGACAGAGAAGTTTGTGGAGGACTGTCTCCCATGGGAGGGATCCCATGCTGGAGCAGAGGAGAAGTGTGAGGAGTTCTCCCCCTGAGGAGGAAGGAGCGGCAGAAACAAGGTGTGATGAAGTGATTGTAACTTCCATTCCCTGTTCCCCTGTGCTGCTGATGGAAGGGAGAAGGTAGAGAATTCAGGAGCCCAAGAGGAAGGGAGGGATAGGGGAAAGTTTAGTTTTTATTTCTCATTACCCTACTGTGACTTGATTAGTAATAAATTAATTTTCCCCAAGTCAAGTCTGTTTTGCTCATGACAGTAATTGGTGAGGGATCTCCCCCTGCCCTCATATTGACCCATGATCCTTTCCTTATATGTTCTCTCCCCTGTTCAGCTGAGGAGAGGGACTGATTGAGTGGCTTTGATAGGCACCTGGCATCCAGCCGAGGTCAAACTCACCACAGTTATTTTTTGAAAGATCATCTTACCTACAGTCTATTTGCCAAAATGGAGGTTTATTAATTGATGAAGTTTCCCATGTTGACATTAACTATTCTCCCAAAGGAATTTGACTGCAGCGACTATTCTGGGCTCTTCAATTCACCCAGTTAGCTCAGAAGCCACAACAGCTGCTCATGAGCTGGGGAAAATGAGAAACAATTCTCAGAAGAACAAAGCAATATAGAAGAAAATGGACTTTCTCTTTCCTGCTATTCGCAACATACAAAACTCTCTATATTTCCCTGTCCTAGTCTTTCTGCACATATGAAAAAAATTCAGAATCATCAGCAAGAAAACTGTGATGGATCTGCCTCTTGAATTTAGAGGCACTGACTCATGTCTTGAAGGCCTGCCAACAACTACCTAAATTAAAGATCTTGAGCAATCAAGCAGAAGTGCTTCAAACTATTTTTACTCTTGTTTCACTGAAATGACGACTTTACCTTTTGTAACTCTTATTAATCAACACATTCTTGTGTGTGTTTGTGGAACCTTCAACAAAGTGTCTTTCAATAAAGAGTGATTGGGTTCAAAAATTCATTTTCTGTAAAATTCAACCTTCAGCCAAGGTTGAGGCTTTGGGAAAGCCCTTGTTACTGTGATGGGAACAGACGTTCTGCCTGTATCGAGTAGCTTCCCTTGGCAAGGAATTAAAACTTGATATGGTGATCAAATTAAAGACAAAAAATTGTAACTTCATCACCATATTTTTTCATCTTTAACTATCTTAACAACATAGTAATAAATTAGCTCACTAACATACTTCCTCAACCATTTTTATGCAAAAAAATTTAAAATCTATAGATATGTATGAAATTGGTTTACTCTGCCAAATCATAACACAGGTCATGAACTCTGAAGGTGTATGTAACATCAGGTGAGAGCTCTGCAAGCTGCTTGGCTCTGCTTCCAAAAGAATATCCAAGTCCTCACACTAGGAAATTTCTCCGTAACATTAAGGGCAAGACTGGACACATGTCCCTCTGGTACTTATTAGTGTCAATAGCCAAAAGTTTTGCTAGAGAATATACATTTTCTGCCCATCTCTCAAGAAACAGAGCTCTTCAGCATAATGCTTCTAGACAGGGAGAAAAACAGGGAACTCTGGCCTTAAAGCTGGACATTCTCAACTGTCATAAGGGTGTCGTGGTCTCAGTTAACAGATTAAAAAGAAAAATAGCACTGGATGTAAAACCCCAAGCTCTTTCTCCATTGTAATGCAACACATTTTGCAGGTGCACATAAGCAGTTTAATAGCAGCAAGTTCCAAGTAACTCCATTTGAGTTTAAAGCCTACAAAGCTTTAGGCTGGTCATACACATTTGTGAAGCGTGCAGCCTGTGCCCTGCACCGCAGAGGTCTAGGCACCCTTTACAGCTTTTATGCGTTACTTTTCTTAAGGAAATAGGTGGCCAAGTAGTAGGATTGCTATTGGTGCCACATGGTTTATGGCTCTGATATAAATTCAAGTATGTGTACTGGCATAGTGGGTTGAAACCAGTGTAACTGAGGCTCAGACCCATTTATGTATGTTTTATTCGTAGGAGAGCCTACTATTATATTCAGTTTGAAACAGCTTATTCTAAAGAACAGAATGAAGTCTGCTTACAGAATAAAATGGGACAGACACAACTAAACAGTGTCAATAGAAAACTTTTGAAGACCTTTATCCCACTGGACTGGTTTCTTATATAAAAGTTTTTCAACTACCACAGTATGTATTTTATGAGTTTATTATGGAACAAGTCATCTTGAGGGCAATCACACGCCATGTATGTGACAACCTGGGGATCAGGTGCAGCCAGCATGGGTTCGTGAAAGGCAAGTCCTGCCTGACCAACCTCATCTCCTCCTATGACCAGGTGACCAGCCTAGTGGATGAGGGAAAGGCTGTTGATGTAGTCTACCTAGACTTCAGCAAAGACTTTGAAACCATCTCCCACAGTACTCTCCTGGAGAAGCTGGTGGCCCATGGCCTGGACAGGTACACTCTTCACTGGATTGAAAACTGGCTGGATTGGCCAGGCCCAGAGAGTGGTGGTGAATGGAGTCAAATTCAACTGGCGACCAGTTGCGAGTGGTGTTCCCCAGGGGTCGGTGCTGGGGCCCATCCTCTTCAACATCTTTGTTGATGATTTGGATAAGGGAATTGAGTGCACCCTCAGTAAGTTTGCAGATGACACCAAGCTGGGGGGAAATGTCGATCTGCCAGAGGGTAGGATGGCTCTGCAGAGGGACCTGGACAGGTTGTACCTCTGGGCAGAGGACAACGGGATGAGGTTCAATGTGGCAAAGTGC
>VWZZ01004532.1:6638-59256 GCA_013399095.1 Psophia crepitans | reverse complement strand
CATTGGAACGGGTTGCCCAGGGAGATGGTGGAGTCACTGTCCCTGGGGGTGTTTAAGGAAAGGTTGGATGTGGTACTTAGAAACATGGTTTAATGGGTAATAGGTGGTAGGGGGACTGTTGGACCAGATGACCTTTGAGGTCTCTTCCAATCTTAATGATTCTACGATTTCCAGGAAAGCAGTATGTTTGTCTTTATCATCAATAGGGAAAGCAGTTTGGGCTGAGCATCAAAACTTCTTGCTGTTTATTTTATATTTTAAATCTTGGATTCTTAAAAAAAATGTTATACATATTAAATGTTATTGTAGTTCCCTAATATGCTGTGGGAAGAGGAATAACAGTTATTAACATTTAACAAAATGGCCATCCAGCTCTGTTTTGATGGAACAGGGACTACGTATGACTTCTGGGTGAGTACTTCAACCCTATTTCTTACTCTAAGTGCAATAAAATGTCATTATTTTAATGCCATATCTCATGAACAAAGAATTGTGTCCAGTTAACTGTTACAGTGTAGAAGAAAACAGGGAAGAAAAACAGGTTTCTGATCAGATATGAAAATAAAAGGAACAGTTAAGGAAGACAGAAATAAACAAGTAAAGACCATCTAAAAAGTCTTCACATGCTTTTCATAGAAGACGGAACATTGTAATTGACTGTGTCTCAAGTCTTGACTACAGATCAGTTTTCTTCTTTTAAGGCCAAAAAGGAATTTGTTTATGTTACAGTATGCTTTGTATCCTTATTGTCACTAAACTACATGTCTGCATTTCTGTAAATTTTGTAACTATTTTGGAGTTGGAAAGGGCTGGATCATAACAATCCAAACTGTAGAGCATTCCTTTTACCCATCCCACCCTATCTCATTGCATTAGCAGTGTTGATGCTAGCTCAGGTTTAGTAGTAGTGTCACCCACTGCTTTACACTTACCCACTGGGTTGAAAGAGGTTTTTACCCATAGCCAAGATAACAGCTACTGTACGGACCTATCAGGAAAGGAACTAGGCATTTCCAGACTAGAAATAAACCATAAACACTTCACCTTAGCAGCCTACATTGTTAGCTAGGCGTACAAGCATTAAAGGAACTTTAAATGAAGCAAGCCAACATGGAGAAAACAATAGGAAGCACCCATATGTCTACCCAAGAAGAAAGTAATTTGTGTGCTGTCACTGTTTTGGCTGCAGAAACATTAGTTGCTTTCTAAATCCACAAAACATAATTTCATAAAGGTCAGTCTATTTTTCTGAAAATCACACCTCTCTGTGAAGTCATCCTTTATCCAACTCTTTTGGTCAACTTATCCCTAACTAATTTTTAATGTGTTTCCTCAGTTATGCTGCTGGTAGCGTGAAATGGAGCAAAATTTGAGATTAAAGAGAATTCCAAACTAACTACACATTTTCAAAATTCTTGTTCTTGTTCTAAACATTACCCTACAATACTTATAAAG
This sequence comes from Psophia crepitans, assembly GCA_013399095.1. Taxonomy (NCBI): domain Eukaryota; kingdom Metazoa; phylum Chordata; class Aves; order Gruiformes; family Psophiidae; genus Psophia; species Psophia crepitans. The sequence continues at coordinate 57,801 of VWZZ01004532.1, read as the reverse complement.
CACCTCAACTATCTGAAGCTGTTCTCAGATAGGACTGATGAAACACTAATCATTAGAGTAAGATGGACCAACACCAACTTAATATTTCTGTTCAGATTTTGATAAGAGCATGAAAATGAGTTCTCTGTTCTCAAAGAAAAAGACATGGAAGGTTGGCACATACTCAGCAGGCACGAAGAGGGGGTAAAGAAGTCAACAATTTGTACAAACAAAAGCCACATAAGAAAATTATTATGCTGAAATACTGTGAACCAACAGCAGGCTTGAGTAAAACATCCATATTTGCAGAGCTAATTTATTTCTTTTAGCATACCTTTACAGTCCTTCACAAAGAAGGAATCTGTTCTCTTTTTATAAAGCATGACAAATATGCATTCTAATCAGTTGAGTTATATTAGTTTCTTTTTTAAAGCTAGATTTTCTTTTCCTGAACCTTCAACTGTGACTGCAATGGGTTTCTTCGGAGAAAGAGAGAGATTGCAAGAGAAAGAGAGAGATTACAAAAGAGTGCTTGCCATCTTCCATTATTAAGCCATACAGTGAAAGAGAAATACCCCTACAAAAAAATAAGCAAAATAAGAATCCTAGGAGAAAGCCATTCCCTGAGCTGATGGAAGAAGTGACAAAGTTTGTAAGACCTGATGTATACTTAACAGATAATGCCATGCACTGAGGGGGACAAGAAACAATTTGGGTGAAAAGGAATCACTCCAAATAGTCTCAAGGGAAATCAGACAAGACAGTCTACTAATAATCTGGCTTAAAAAACCCGCAGATGAATTTAAGGGTGAAAAACAATAATACGTACGAAGAATTCTGGTAGGTATCTGGCTGTGAAAGACAGCTCATTAGGGCAAACGACCTCCAGTGAACTGGCAGGTGTTTTAGGACAACCTCTTCCCAGCATAAGGGTAGTACATCTGACGTTCAGAAAACATAGCAAATGTGGGAGGAGACTGGCTTTATCAAACAAAGACAAACTGACTATATACAGGAGTAAAAATCAAGGACAGTAAGCAAAGAAATGCAGAGGAATCTCCTGGCCATTCTGGGATGGTATTTGGAAAGTCAAAGCTCAGCTAGAATTGAAACCAATGAGGAACAAGGGCAACAAGAAGTGCTTCTACCTCTATAACAATGGCAGAATAAACAAGGAAGACATGGACCTATTGCTCAGTGGGGCAGGTGATTTTGTGACAGCAGATATATTTAAAGCTGAGGTATTCAACCCTTTCTCTTTGTATCAGTCTTCAACAAAATCTCCCAGGACTTTGTGCCTAGAGGCAGGGTTCAAGAAAGGGAGCTACGTGTAGTGGAAACTAGTTAAGTTTCAAATCTCTTTTAGAAATACTTGATCCACACGTGCTCACCAGTAGCAGAAAGACATCAATAAACTGGGTCAAGTGGTTACTGCAAAGACAGTCAGGAGGCTGAATCACTTGCCCTGTGGGAAGCTGAGAAATTGGGGCTTTTCTGAGGCCACAGCAGCCTTCCTTTGCATGCAGGGATATGATGGCAGAGCCAAGATCTTTACAGAGGTGAACTGTCAGACACCAGGAGGCAATGATCCTGAACTGAAACAGGGGAGGTTTCAACTAGACAAAAGAGGAAAAAAAAATATCTCTGAAGGATAGCTGAATATTTGGAGCAGATTGCACAGAAAGGTTGTAGAGTCTTCCTTAAAGGTTTTCAAGACCCAGCTTCACAAAGTCCTAAGAAAGTCAGTCTGAAATCAGCATTGACTCACTTTGAGTACGAAGTTGGATGGGATGACCTCTCAGGGCCCCTGGCAAACTGAATTTTGTGATTTAAAGCTTGGTCACAGGCACAGGTGAAGTATGAGGAAATGGACAACCTATCACTGAACCTGTCACAGCTCTATACTGGCAACTCAGTCCTGTAAACTAATGTAAGTTGTAATCAATTTACTTTAATGGATATTTAGGCCCATAAATACATGGACTGGTGTTCAGCAGTAAGTTGCTTTTGAAGTTCTGGGAGTTACCTAATATAAGTCACCAGAATTGTGCATTTTACAATCAGTACATTTATATAATATGGTATTATAGTGATCTGTATTACTTCATCTATTTTTCCTATATATACATAAAATGTAATTCAAGCTTTACTGTGGAATAGTTAACCAACGCTCCTAATAGTGGTGTAAAATTGGGAAAGGGTGAAACACTGAACAAATAGATTCTATTATTATTATTCCTTCTCTTTTAAGATTTCGTTAAGCATACTAGCACTTGAATTTCACAACATGCCCAAGACTTTGAGAGCTCAGGGTCTTGTTTTAAGCTCTTGGGTTTGAAGACGTTACTGACTTACTCGGGGAGATCACAGCATCTCTTTTGCAAACACGCAAGGAAAATAACTATCTGAATAAATGCTTAAAAAATGCTGTCCTGGAGATTCAGGCCTAGGAGAGTGCATCCTTGTTCTTAAAAATAAAGATAAAAATGAACTGATGGACAACTGAAAAACAAACATGTTTAGACACAAATTGGAAGAAAACAAATATCAACACTGGTGTTTAGTTTATTGAGATTTAGACTACTTAAAGCCTCACTGAAATTATAATTAGCTAACTGTGAATAAACTATGCTTTCCTCCTGGATTTATAACATATTTGCCAAGCACAGTGCATGCTGACAAAAAAGAATTTTTATAAAAGTAAACAAAAGTAAAGTACAAAAACCAAAGTAAACAAATGGAGCAATAGAGCATAAATCTAAACCAATTGGAATACCTGTAATTATGAATAATTTAAAGACAATGATGGACCAGGAATTGCATACTTTATCATGATCTGTAACTATCTGCCACAAAGAAGATCAAGGAGTTTGTCAGGCAGGGATGTACAATTAGATGGTAGGAGCAGTCGGTGAAAGGACCAAAGCAGACAGCAGGGAAGAAGGATCAGTTTCAGATAAGGGTAAGCAATGTGTCTAGGCCCTATTCCTATTTTTGCTGAAGCCCTTTCTAAGGCATAAAGTCATATCTAATAACTTTTTATCCTATAGAACTGAAGGTCTGAGCCAGATCACTAGTCTCAATTTGAGACATTGACTTTAACTTGGAAATTCAGCTTGCCACAGAAGTTCATTCCCATGGCCAGACGTGGCATAAGGCTGTTTCATGAAACCTCCTTAATTTGGATTTCTATAGTGGGCACAGTACATTACATGGCATTATATACTCCAGGGCTATGTAGAAGGGCTTTTGTAAGAGGAAAAATGAGGAGGGCTGCATTCAACATAGCCATTCTTACACAGCAATCTAAAACCATGGATGCATAGCATGGCTGGCATATGCAGTTTATATAACAGCTCTCACTCCTAACCAAGCTGTACATCTAGTAAAAAAAGGGAAGCTGTATATGCCTGAGTCTCATTGCTTACCACATTTTTTTAGGAGGAAGTTGTACCCTGTAGATTTAAGCATCTTCTAGCCTCTGTCATCCCAACAGACCTTCTCAGTTAGTTGAAGAATACTAACATGCTCATAATTAGAAATAATTTCTTGAAAGGATGAAAACATTCAACATGTATATTTTGAATTGATCTTCAAGACGATCAAGCATTTTCATAAAGAATTTATTTAAAAAAAAATCAAAAGTTCAGTAATGGTCCAATTTCACAGACCTTTAAAAAAATGTGAATATTCCAAACTAAAAAGATGGTTTACTACATGTGCATTTTCTAAACTGTAAGTCTATAAACCAGAAAGAATTATGTCTAAGATTTTGAAAACTACCTGGATGTTTAGGAGCCTAAGGCTTGTTTTCTGTGCAGTAAATTTATTGTAAATTAGGATGTAAACTCACGGTGCACCAACTCCCCATGTAGACAGACGTCGCAGACATTCAGAACATTAATTTGCAAGTAGCCAGTTCCCTTTTGTAATGACAATTTCACTTGAATAAAGCCTTCTGTGTTGGAATGCCTTGGCATGCATGTGGGAGGGAAAGAAACCAGAGATGGACTACTATGGGAAGAAAACAGATTGTGAATGAGGATGCTGAAATTCAGAGGAAAGATTATGAAGGAAAAGGTGGGAGAGAAACAGTGCAAGTGAGACTCGGCACAAAAAGCAGAAAGACGTGAAAGGTACAGAGAAATAAAAAAGACAAATGCCATTAATAATCAGAGAAGAATAAGTCCAAAACCAAAAAACTGTGCTAAAGAGTCCAAAGGAAAAGAAAATTCGGATGAAGCATGTCTGCAAATTCCCAAACACAGGGCAATAATTCCAGCAAACCCAGCTATAAACTTGTGTATTTTTAAGGTATGTAGGCAGTCTCCTGCATTTTATTAAGATGAGCTGGATAGGCATGTATTTTTATGGAGCCCAGTACAGACCCAGGAGCCCAGATTGCATTTCCTCTGATGCACTGAGGTCCTTTGTCAAGGTGCGCTGCATGCAGCTGTGAAGGCTGCGTTGGGGACGTCAGCATACCAGACAGGGCAGGAAGCATGTCCTAGCTGCAGTTCAAACGAGACTGCAGCAATGCAGCACACCACAGGTTATTATCAACCTGTCCCTAATGCAAATCTCTCGTTTCAGTCTGATACACTGGCATTTTCAAATCAAAGCTTTTTTTGTGACACTGAAAAGTTGCAATAGCTTGAATTACCATCCCAACACAGGGAGCAAAACAAGTATCTCAGCAATTCCCCTGGCACAGACGTTTCAGTTCCCATCAGCTCCAAGGGGGCTGAACGTTACCCAGCCTGAATGCAAATGTACTCTCCCACCTGCTCTACCTTATCTGTTTATTCCCGAATTCTGGTAACACTTGCTCTCTTTTCACATCCCTGGATATTTATTTTTTTTGTCTCCTCAGTCTGACACACGCCCCGTTGTGTCTTCTATTCCTCACCTTGTTTTATTTAATACTCTTCTTTTCACTTCCTTGATGTTCTTTCCTGTCCTCTTGATACTCCTTGCCTCTCGGGGCTGTATTACTCAGCTGCTGGCTCAGTGAGTCCCAGGTGAGCAGCCCCTTCAGGGCATGGAAGCCTACCATTGCTTTGCTTGTGGGCTGATGCTGCAAGCCTTGGCACAAATAGCTGATTTGGGAAAATGTACATTTATAACTCCTGAACTGGATTTATTACAACTCACAAAGAACAAGTGTCCCAAGTATTTTGTCAGGGGCTACTGTCTGTCCAAGCTTTTATAAAGGTCCTAGGGTTTATTTTGTTTTAAAAAAGTTCACTTCTCTCAGTGTGCAAGTGGTATCTTTTCTTAATCAAGGTAGTAGGAACAAATTCAAGATTGTTGGTACTTGAATATACATATGTATATGTGAACCCCTAAATCTAGAAGTACAGTTATAAAAAGTGAGCTAGCTATATATTTAGAAGGCTTTATTGATCCCATCTGCTTGGTGAACACACAGCACATGCCAATAACTGAACTCCTAAAATCTTGTCCCAGCGTAAAACTTTGAGGGCAGACTCTTCTGTCATTGTTTTTGACAGGACATCTTTTTTAGATTCCTCTGTGCTCAGCATGTTTCAATTGCTTTTTCACCTGCAGCTGAGAGAGAATGAATTTGTGCCATGAAGGGAATAAATGGATGCAAGATCTCAGTTACTGGAAAGTTCTGCCCAAATTTTTCCTTTGCTAAGAGAACTTCTGGACCAAAAAGCTGCTTTTAGACTTCTGCGCAGGCTGCATTGTGCTGCTAGCTCTGCAAGTTGAAAAATCACTGAAGGTGATCTGAATTTAAACAAATTGAAGAATGTAATCTGTAACAAAATATCTGCACTCTTGATAACAACTTAGAATACTCAAAAACATAGTCTGGAGATAGAAATACAGTACTGTGTTGCATGGCTAAAATTTTTGTGTTGGATAAATCTGAACCAAAAGAAACGTCCTGATATCCCGGAAGGGAACAGGCTGCAGTTGTCCAATTTTCTAAGAAATTTGACTGCGCATTTCTATGCCAGTAAGTATAAACATATCCCAGGTACCTTTGGCTGTGTTACTCAGGTCTAAGGGGAGATCAGTGCAGCTCAGCAACATCTTCAGTTGCAAGCAAGTAGCAGAGCAACTCTTTCCGTGGTGCTGTCCAGGTCAACAGATGCCCAGGCTAGATGTGGCCATATTTCAGACTGCAGATAGAAGGTTTATCTGATTCGCCAGAGTTCAGGCTCTTCCAGACAAAGCACAAGGCTGTTAGTCTTGGAGACTTCTGCATCAAGGCTCATTGTGTAACCATTTTTCATCACAAAGTTAATCACGATGGTGTTGCAGTAAGGATCAGCATCCCTGGAATAAAACTTTAGCCTCATTGATGATGAGCCTTTCATCTCAGGTAGCCATGCCCTTGTTCTCCCATCTTCACTCAGTCTTAAACCGAGGTGTGTGCTTTAATCATGAGATGAGAATAAACCATTCTCAGGCAGCTGTGGAAAAGGCAGGCACTGTCAGAGGCAGTTCCTAGCACTCTTAGAAGGGCAATAGGAAGGAATATAGTTATCCTTTATGGAATATACAGTTCTGGTCAGCTGTGTTTATATTTGAATTGGCGTTAGAGAGGGAGAAAAAACATCCGTTACAGATACAGACATTCTATTTTACAGAAGCGAATGAGAAGTGTTTAAGCCAGAGCTACTTGAAACCAGAAGCTGGTACTGGCAAAAGAACAAATTGCTGTGAGCTAGTTCTGTTTGTGAATTAAGTTTCTAACAATGAGAGCAATGAAGCTCTTGTACAAGCTCCTAACTCATACAGGATGTACAGGCAATCTGGAGGTTCACATAAGTAAAGAATTTACATTCTGCCGTTTGGTGGCCCAAAAGCTCCATTGCAGTTACTCTTATAACTTTCCTGAAGTTCATCTCTTGGTCTTCTCTGCTGCCAAATTCTCTCATTGACCACCTTCACCCATTACTATCCAGCAAGCCCCTCTGTGCTGTGACCCCCCCTCTCCTGACTTCAGCTCAGCTGCAGTGATGATCTGGCATCTGCCGTCAGTGCTCTTGTGAAGAGCGCTGCTCAATCTCCCCAAGCTTCAGTGTTTGCTGATGACAAGAGTAGCATCAGTTCAGGTTTTTTTGACAACACCCTCTGTCACCAAATCATCTTTCTCTATTCATGATATGCTGTAGTGTTTGAGGAAATCCTGTAAACAGGCTGATTTACTCCATTATAAAAAGCATCTTTCTGAGCAAATGTCTGCAATTTGTTCAACTTAACTGAATCATGGATGCTGAATCCTCTTTGCACTTCTGGTTCGCTTTTCTGTTCATTTCCCTCCCAACACAGAAAACAGACAAAATGATCTTTGTCTTTATCCTCTTCTAACTCCCTTTCCCTGTGACACTTTGCTTTCCCCCAAAACAAGTATTTCTCATCTGTTCTGTTCCCTCTCTCCCTTATTTATTCCAGTTTTTAAGATGCCTCTTATCAGTTTCTTTCCCTTTCTTTGTTTAATCTCTCATTGTTCTCTGGTTTATACCCCCCACCCCCACCACACAGTGAGCTTGATTTAATAACTCATTTCTAGTTCCTCCCTACCATCTCTCCTGTGACTATGCCCATCCCTCACAATTACTGTTGTATCACCTCGTTCATTTTTATGAACTACACGATTTATAATCCCTCCCCCCAGTTCCAGGTTAGGCTCTCTGAAGTCTGCCTTCTGTCTCGTGCACTCCACTGAAACAGTCTTTGGCAAGGACTTCCATCAAACCTAAAGCTGCAAGGGTATAATCTTTCTTATTCCACCACTTATCAGCACTCTCAACAACAGCTTTATTCCTTTACTTGAAGGTTGTTTTTTAACAGTGGCTTCCACATCAGTAAGATTAATAAGTAACAGTTAATAGAACATTTTTTTGGTAAAATGAACTAAAATTGACTTGGATTTCCTTAAGTAACTATCAGGGTTTTTTTTTTCCTTTTTTTTGCCAGTTACACAACCAAATGTATTGTACTTGGCTTTGCCGCTCTGATGCACACCTCCACCATAGCCACAGACAGAATATTGGTCTAAAAGAAAAAAAAGAAATTGGGGCTCATCTTTGCATATATTCTTATCTCTCACTGAGCCAAGGGATTCATTCGTAGCATTTTTCCCTGTTTATGAATTCTCCAAGCAGTATGAAGAATCCTCTTATCTGTACTTCATTAAAAGTATCCTCAAATTGCTTTAGTAAATAATTTTTGTCTTGTACATACTTTCAGCCTTCTCTATTAAAATCAAGTACGTATGCTGCAATATAAGATACAACCTTCTAAATTGACTTGTAGAACTAGCACAACTTAAAGCACGCTGTACGGCTTGTAATATGCACTATCAGTGATGTAAGTTGCATTAAACATAAAAGCAGGATCCCAAAGTAATACCTTTTAAACTACATAACAAACCGAATGCAAGCCATTAAATGCAGATTCTTAATTCAAATATGCAGTTATTAATTTTTCTATGAATACAGAAGGATTTAAAATGAATGCTGATTTTCATTAACATATGCACAAGAAAGATTAAGTTTTATTTTGAATAAATAATAAAAATACTCATTGGCTGTTCAAACTCAGTGCTTAGTCCCAGCACAATCTTTTTCTGTTAGTTCTTGTATTGTAGAACTCCAGATGTGAAGTGATTTAGAAAGATTACATGTTCTGCGATGTAAAAGTAAACAATACGATGTGCTGGTAGAGCGCTTAGCACAGTGGGGTTGCTGTCTCTTGCGGTCTGTGAGCACTGCCCTAGGAAACATGATTAACAAATTTGAGTTCAACTGTAGAACACATGTTGTCACTTGTTGTTTATCATGCCAGGGAGTAAAATGGGAGGAAGATCCTTATCTGTCATCACTGATTTATGATTGTACCCTATTTGCTTGGACTAAAAGAGAGGCAGAAGTACCAAATATAAACTAATTTTAGTTGTGACAATTTAAAAATTGTTGTGAAACCCAGTTTTCTTCACTCATAGGATTATGACCATCTCTTCCCATTGTGAAAGAACAAAAAAGTATCCATAGTACTAAAGTTCTGATCAACCATTATATCAAACTTTACCACAATTTTTCACAGAATAATTGAGATCGGAAAGGACTTCCAAGGGTCATCTAATCCCACACTCTGCTCAAAGTAAGGCTGACTTCAGAGTTGGGTGAGTCTGCTCAGGGCCTGTCCAGTCAAGCTCTGAAGAGCTCCAAAGCCCCTCCAGGTAACTTGTTCCAGTGTTTGTGGAAGTTTTCCATTATAACTCACAATTTTCCTTGCAGCAATTTGCAACAACTGACTATCATCCTTTCACTGTGCACCTCGGAGAAGAGCCTGTCTTACATCTTCTCTAGCAAGACTCCTACAGGTAGCTGAAGATCACCTTAAAAACCTTCTCTTCTCCAGGCTAAACTCCCAATGCCCTCAGTCTCTCAATACGCAACATCCTCCAGTAACATCCTCCAGCCTCTTCACCACCTTGGCAGCCCTCCACTGGACTGGCTCCAGTTTGTTAGTTTCTTCTACTGGGGAGGGGTAAAATCAGGCATGGTACTTCCAACACTCAAGTGCTGGGGAGAAGGGAACATTCCCTTCCCTCAACCCCACAGCTATACTTGTGGCTAATGCAGTGCCCTGTGTGGTTAACTTCTTACTGCAAGAGCATGCAGCTCACTCATTCAATTTATCATTCTTCAGATCCATCCACACAGGCCCCTAAACCTGTACAGTTGTATGTATAGGGTTATTCCCTCCCAGTCAGGTGCAGGACTTCCCACTTTTTTTTTCTGGGCTTATGAGATTTCTGCCAACTCAGTTCTCTAGTGTTTGGAGGTCCCTTTGGGTGGTAGCCTTCTGCAAGTCTCATGAGGATGCATTCTTCCCTGCTATTCATTAATCATTTGGGACATTTTTGTATTTAGCATGATTACACTGCATTATAACTTTGTACGGAAGTCAAAACAAAACAATTTTTCTATACCTAAAAATCCTGTTTTTGTTATTAATCATCTTGACAAAGCTATTAAGAATGTTTTTAATATTACTGAAAATCAGCATTCTCTGACAAAATTATTCTGACAGAAAAACATCAGCTCTTCTTTGGATTGAGTTAGCACTTACTAGAGGCATAGGGAATAATGCCTTGGTCTGATCAAGCAGCAATCCAAGTCCTATTTTTACATGTGACTTTGGGGCAGGATTTGGGATTTTGAGACAAGTACGTGTCAAGAAGTGGATACAGATCAGAGGAGCAACAGTGAAACCTGAAGAAATTTCCAAAGTAGATCTTCCCTGCTTGAAGATCTAGTGCTTTTTTTTCCCTGTACGAACTGCAGATTCCTTCTCCCCACTCCTTTACCAGTAGGACTAGGGAAGGTTTTACAGCTCCCCTAAAAATTGATGAAATAGGATAGAGAAAACAAACTTTAAGACATCGTCCTAAAAAGGACAAGCTCCCTCTACTAAATGCATAGTAATACTTTCCATGTTTGTTAAGATCTTGAAAGCAAGCTTCTTTCATAACTTTATTCTACCATACCAATGAACACAAAAGCTAAAATGAATAAGCCTGTAAAAGTCAGGTTTAAGCAAACATCTTCCATTTTATATGGCAACTGCAAATGAATGAGAGATTTCTGATTTTCCATTTTGAAAGCATTCAATTGTACAGGTATGACCTTGGTGAAATAAGCTTCCCCTCTTGGTAAGTTCAGTGAGGTTTAACATCTGCTGATCTCAGAAATACCGTTACTTTCCCACAAATGCGCTGCAGCTAGACATGTGCCAAAGTGCCTAAACTAGAATCTATACTGCCTCTCACAGCAGTGAAAGGAATTGCGGTATTAAATGTAAATTGATTTCCCTGTTTAGTTTGATGGATACAGACAGTAACTGCTATTCTTTATTTTTTCAGGCTTCTATGCCATTCAAATAGGGTGCTACCAGCTCCACACCCACAGCTCTCTAAAGTCATTCGTACATTACAAAAAGGCAGAGAAGGGGCTCCAGAACAACATCAGTTTATGAGAGTCTTGCAGAAAATAGAGCATTTTGATGAGAAGGGCAGGATGTGCATCACCAGCTTATTATAGCAAAGATCTGTCACAAACTTCAGATGTGGATCTGAGTATCCGAAAATACAGAAGCACATGGTCCTTCTTTTGAGGCACTGAGGATGCACTCTAATGATAGAGAGCTGTCTTTCAAATAGCAATCAATAAAACATTTAATAGTTACTAACTTCTACCAACTTCTACCAGGTTAAACTGGCAGCATGTTTCTTTCCAGTTAGATCTGTAAAGTAAGAAAAGCAAACATCCAAATTGCCAATCAGTGTTCAACTAAAATAAAGGACTTTTCACACATATTCTCACTTGAGAGATCATAAAAGAGAAAATTGGTCCACTAAAAAGTGATAGTAGGGAATTGGCGACAAGGATGAAGATGGTAGATTTGTTAAAGAGTTATTTTGGTCCAAACTTTCCAGAGGACAAAGAAGATGGAACTTTGTTTTCTAGTCACAGGATGTACTCCAGAGGACTGGAAAACAGGAAGCCTACAACAGCTATTGAATGAAAAAAGCCACAAAACATATTGTGGCAAACAAATTACAGTCTGGTTAGTGTAGTTAAGGGAGAAGGGAGATAGGTGAAGAAATGTTTTGAAGGACATATTATGAAGACCTTCATGTGAATAATTTGATTCTAAATACCCAGTGTGGTCCTGTAAGAGTCCTTCTTAAACTAACTCACTTTCATTCGCAAGAGATAATACTGCTGCAGCAGGAGCAAGGGAACTGCCGTGTTTCATGCACTTACATTTTCAAAGAGTAATAAGGTTCCACACTGAAAATAATTGAATAAGGCAGAGACTTATGGTACATAGGTTAAAATAATACCTTTAGGATACAAAATTAGCTCAAGAATAGGAAACTGAAGAGGTAATAAGAGGTGTGAAAGAAAAGAGTTTACTAGTGAGGTACCTCAGAGGTCAGGTGGCTTTTAACTAATGCATGCAAACAATTTAGATAAGAGCCAATTCACCTCTTCTGTGCCTGCTGCAGTTTTATCCACAGGGACTGAACACGCACAGAATATACAATGGAGACCCAGGATGTGCAGAGAAGAGGTGAAGGTTGGTCTCAATTTGTTGACAAAAATATAAATAGTAAATGCCACACAACCCTGACTATACAAAGGTATACAAGGATACCACGTGGCTCCAGACACCCGGGAGTGCAGGTAGCAGGAGAGCTGAGACAGCATGCTTGTGAGCCTTCAGTAAGCAACAGCAAGTAAAGTCCTGTGGTAGCGCATTCAAGGTAAGTTTTATTACAACTCTGCTACAAGAGAACACCTATCTGTTTCCTCTTCAGTACATGGACATGAGCAGTCATAACTTCAGGTGAAAGCCATGGTCCTCAAAACCTCTGCTGAGGCTGACAGTAGAGAAAGACAATGAGCTGTTGATGGAGTCTCTGGGAGCTCCTTATATGAAGCATGCCTGCAGCAGAGGGTAGAACAAGGCTGGGTTACCCAGCCTTCCTCAGCTTTATCATGTCTATTTTCAGGAGACTCCTGATTGTCCTGCTCAGGAAAAAACCTGTCTTACTTCTCCGTACAAGCCTGTTCAGGCACAGAAGCCTTGGGAAAACACCTAGTAATCTACTGAGTTAACACAACCCACTTCAAACTTTCTCTATAGGCAATATGGTGGGAAGTATGAGAAGGGAGGAGATGCTGCTGCTCTCTTAAGCTTTATACTGGAAGCTTCAGGTGGGCCAGGAGCTCCATATTAGCTTTTTTTAAAGTTAAGCTCCAGCAGGAATAATTAGCTCTTACATTTCTGTTGACACACTGGTCAACAGTGTCACCTACAATGAGATTCCAGGGGCAGCTAGCAATTCTCCTTCAGAGACAGAGAATTAGAAATTAATTCACCCCCCGTGTTAGTGGCTTTGAAGCAGCATCGGTTTATGTGGAGAGCAGATGAAGCTGGCTCTGCACACTCAGTTAACTGTGACACATATTGAGGGGATGAACCGAGAAGCATCCAGCCCAGAAAGCTGCCGGATGCTGGATTCCTTCCCTCTACATTAACTTGCTAATTTAAAGAAGCCTGAGGATTTCTTTAGGCAAGGTACAGAAAAATCAGAACTCCACTTAAGCCCTTTTCCAGAACCTTAAAAATGGAGAGCAAGTAATTCAGTGTCTCAGCAATGTGGACACTTGTACAAGGACAAGGATTCTGACCCGCATCAGAAAGAGTAGGAGCAAGGGAAAACACTTCAGCAGGTATATAAAGCTGACCCAGTGTTTAAGCAGGTATTACAGCTGGAATTTGCACAAAGTAGTTACAGAAGAGAGATGACACACAGTGATTTATTAGAGAAGCATTCGTGCCTTTGGTTTCCTCCCTCATCAGTGAAAGTATCTAAAAGTCATCCAGTTTGCTAACTAGAGTTAGAGCTGAAGTGTCTTTGCATTTCAATTCAGAATACCCTAGCTTATCTATTAAAAGTACTTATTCAACAAACAGACACCCACTGGCTTCTGTGGAAGGCTGGTCTATGTGAGAACAATAATTCTCTTCAGAATGTGGTCCTTTGTATGAAGTAGTTAAAAAAAGATTTTATTCAGTGTCATACTTCAGTAGATGAATGTAATTGGCTTGCTAATAGTGTTTTCTATAAAAAGAAAATAATAAACAAGTTCCATTTCCCAGTGTGACAGATAAGATTTCATTATCTTTTATTTAGTTGTGCTGAAAGGCCACAATACTTTTTTTGAGGAGAGCCATAAGAGACTCTTGCTCAGTCTGTTCTTCAAGAAGGCAAGCAGCGACCTACCTCCTACACTTCAATAATTTCCTTACTTTGAGCCAGTGACATTTCTGATGACTTTGACAAAGCATTCCTTGTTTTAATAACTGCAAGTATCACTTCCTATTTTTAAAGCAATGTGGATTCAAACTAATGTTCAAAGTAATTAAAACCACTGTTTTATCCTCAGAACCTGTTCTAATCAATTGTCAGAAGAGGAGTTAGAAATAATTATGATGCTTAGACTAATTTTGAAAGCAGTTAGATGTCAAAGTGACAGAAAGAGCAGCAGTTTCATAGCACTGTGAGAATAAGAAAGATAAATAAAAATATCTTCACATGACTAATTCTACCGTGGTGTTAGAAATAGCTTAGTGTAGACAAAATGTCTTCTCCAAATTGGACAGTAATTGCAGGCATGGATTAGAATACTTTTTCTTCAAGCCATTTTGAATTGATTTCCTTTAAGAGAAACAAGGATATTTGAATATTTTTCCAGAGGTTTGTGTACAATTCCAAATGAGTAAGAGTGGCAGTAAATCATCGGTACTGCTGCTTTCTGCTGATGAACATTGTTACCAATGTATACAGGAGTCAAAAAGGCACGGGTGTGTAATATGCTCATGGTACATTCTTGGGGCAAGTCTGAATTGTAGAGATTTGTGACAGAAATATTAAGATTTGTACAAATGAAATATGGGTGGGAGTGCATGTGGGCTTACAAGCACCAGAAGAAACAGCATGACAAGGGTTAAAAGAATAGCCTTTTTTGACAGAGAACACCATTCCCAGGACACTGCTCTCAGATTGAGGAATGTTAGTTAATGTGAAGACCAGAAGGGTGGTACTCTGATAAGACCACAGCAGAGTTGTGTCGTCAGAAGATCCTTCATCATAACAACAGGAAGACAGCAACCAGGCTGCAGCATCTCATGCCATACCTTTTCTTGCTAGCCCATCAGGAACAGACATATTTCTACCAGACAAGGGAAAAAAAAAAAAATCACGCAAGGTTACTCCTCATTGTCCAAGATCCATGAAGGCCCAAGCAAGCAAGATCCTTAAGCAAAGGACCATCCTCTAACAACTGCTGCCTCCTACAAATAGGAAAGCTTGGTTCATAAAAAATTAGTTTTATATCAGTCAAGAACCACAGCAATGAATTGAGACTAGAAAACCAGCATTCCTTGTCCTCTCTAACACAAATTATCTTGGCTGTAACATTAACAACATGCATTTTGGTGATTTTGTATGTCATGTATGACAATGTGAATCAAAAAAGTCTATGAGAAAATGAGTGCGTAAAATCAGTTTATTCAGATTTAGGAAGCCAGTATTACAATTTGCCTCGGAGGTTGTTCCAAAGAAAATTCTTCACTGAACATGGTTACATCTGGGAACAGACTGCCCAGAGAAGTAGTCTTCCTCACTGAAAATATTTAGGACACAGCTTGACAGGGCTCTGGATTAAATAATCTACAGACATGCTTTTAAGAAAGGCTTGAACTGCACAATCTCTATACATGTCCTGCAACCTAGACTTTACATTTTTTATGATTATTCTTTCATATGATCTCATTTTGAATCTTACAAAGTTTCCAAGTGTTTATACTACTTTAGATTGTTTTAGCCAAATTCTATGTACCTCATATTGGATAAAAGGCTTGTCATTAGTTAGAAGAATGAAGTATGGATGGGGTTTGGGATGGGAGTTTTTGTGAAGTATCGAATCCTGTTAAGAACTTGCTTTTGTTCTGGAGAATATATAGGTTTATTGGAACAGCAAGGAAATTTGTCACTAAGTCTTCTGAGATTCATGAGAATATTCTGATTCCATCTCACAGACTTAGCATAAGCAGTGGACTCTCAGATCTGGCTACACGGAAAACACACACCCTAGATCTTCCCTGGAAGACTCCTATATACTTCAATATATCTTATCCAAAGACTTCAACATATCTTATCTAAAGTATTTTCTGAGCATGAAAAGATGAAAGGCAAACAGAAAAGAGATGACTGATAGCAAAATATTCACGTGAGGGTCGTCAGGTTGTCAGTGATGTCACAGGAGAAGTTAAAGACACTGCAAGTTTAGAACGCCCTTCCATGCTAAATGGAGCTAGCCAGAAAAAGTAGTGCAGTCATCAATGTAAAACCACAATGATTCAGATATAAAGAAAAAAAAGCATTCCCTGGGCTCACTGTTATTCTCAGAAACAAACTTGTTTCTATTTATTTTCCCTTCACCGTCCTTTCCTATTACTGTCTAAAAATATGTATTTTTAAAATGCAACCAAATGAAGGACTCTTAGGGATAGGAAGTCTAGCTACAAAGCCTGAAAATGCCAATTTTCCACATGAATCATATTTAAAAATTACTTCAGAAAAGATTGCACACTTCTCAAAAGCAATAACTATCACCCCATGCTATGTTCTGTAAACAGCACAAATGACATTATATGTAATTATGCCTGTCAGGAAATTCTATGCAAGCCCACTCTGGTCGAGTCTTTCAGACAGAAGGTGCAGTAGCCTTGCTGCAATGCGCATCAGCAAGAGCTCCTACAGCTATGCCTTATAATTACGCCACAGTGACATGGGTACAAATCTCCTTTACCCAGTGCACCCCAGCAGGTGGGCTAGGTGAACTAGGTCTACCAGGTATGAAAAGATTAACCACTATTGCCATGTCCATCACCTCACAAGTAAGCTGCTGTAAGACCGTGATGAATGACTGTTTGTTAAGCCTCACAACTCATAGGTTGTTTGTACCAAGAACCTGGCAAAAACCAATCTTATACTCAGCTGTTCCGATCCATGATAAGGTTGACTGACTTTGAAGAAAATAGCATGAAATGAAGAGTACGTTAAGTTCCCTCTGTGAGACTCCCTCTGCTCTGCAGCCAACATCGGGTGTGAGGCAGCCTCTCACACAACCTGTAGACGCCTCATCTCGATCAAGGCAGCTTCGGGCACAGCAACAGCCAGTGACAGAGGGCGTAGTAGCAGGTGCCTCATGACTTATGTGCGCACACAGGTCACGCTGCCATAGCAGGTATCAAAAACATGCAGTACAGCTGTATTACACCACACTAAGGCTGCTATTTGTATCTTCTTCCAGGATTAGCCTGGCCACAAATGCAGGCATTTTTGCCTCCTGCTCCTTTGAGCATTAGTTTGCACAGGAACATAAAAAGTGGCATCAACAAGTTCATCTGAAGTGTATTCAAAGCTGTGAATAAATCTGTCAACACAGCACAGTACTGCGCTCTGTAGAGATACCTGCACTAACTCTGAAGGAATGTCATGTTATTGTAGCTCTACTCTTATGGAGAAATACTTCCAACTTGCAATGCTGTCCAAGACATAGCTGGAAAGCACTTCCAAACTATCCCAGGATTGTCTTCAATCATTTTCTTAGCTCACTCTTGTAGTGCAAAAGACTAATCTTGTTACTCTGTAGAATCTGGGCTTTAAAATAAGATGAAATAAGAAATCAAAAGAGGTCAAAACTGCAATACCTCAACATGACTAAAGCATATTGCAAACACTTCAAAGAAAAAATAAAGCAAACCACGCCAGCTATAACTAATCAAAATAGTATTGGGCCCTACCCCTTTATTTTTTCACCCCTATATAGTAATAATGTATATTACATATACAAAAATTACTTTCCAAAACACCAGAATCTGAGTGTTCTACTTCTTATACTGAAAAGGAGCCTATAATTTAAACTAGTTTGTACATTTTCTTGAGCTATAATGACCATTTTGAACATGGAATCATTAGGTTCAATACTTTCTGCTACTTATTCATAGCATTCAAAACCAAATCTGCATGAGACATATGTATATATATGAATAAAGCCAGTTTTAGTTAAATCTTGTTGTATAAATTCTGTTTAACAGCTTTGGTTTTTGTTTTTTTTTTTTTTTTTTTTTTTTTTTTTTTTTTTTTTTTCCCCTCAAACAGCACCAGGAAAAGTTTTCAATACCCTTCAGACAAAGCGATTAAGCAAGACATTCCACAACTGGGGATCTGCCATATCATACGTTACATATAATTGTTTTTCCAATAACTGTTCTTACATACTAATTGCCAATGTCTAGCTATTTTATTTGGTTAGTGTCATCATACAGCTATATAATGGCTGATCTCCTTTATTTCAATTACAAATCTATAAATACAATGCATAAATAAAAATAAAGAGATCCAAATCCCTTTCCCTTTACTGTTTAACTAGAGTTTGGGCTTAAATCTAGCTAGTTACCTACCGAAGATACTCAGGCTATTTTTGCATACCATAAACAGCAGTTCTGGCTTCTGAAACTTGTTTTCAAAGGCTTTCACCTGGACTTTTGAAGGCACAAGATGTACTCTTTTATTGGTAGTAAGCTCCACCGTTTCTTTTAATTGTTTCTGCATGGGACAGCACAAAATATCTGATCACCTTCATGACTGTAGAGTTCTTCCATTGTTTATTTGTACTGCCATTGCTCAGGCTTGACTAGAGAATGTTTTCTATTACACAGCAACTCAGACTAATGCCTTTGAACACTTCGTAAGGTTACAGTGTTATTCCTAATTGCTTTTTTTTTTTAAAAAAAAAAAAAAACCTAAGAAGCTACAGTTCATGGGTACCATTAGGCTCCTAAATGGAAGCAGTTATTTGAGATAGTTAATCAAGGTGAGAAAAAGGACTAATGAGTACAAGGTCTCCGATCAGATCTGCCATGCCTAGAACTTGTGGTAGAGTCCTATACTCCACAGGACTTCAACACGTTTTACAGTCCTAGCAGACACTACAAGTTTTGCTGGGACTGTAGCAGAAGCAAACCTTTCATGTACTCCTGGGAAGTTTGTACATTCTGCATGGCTTCATGCTGAATAGATAAGCCCTGCATAGACTCCTGTAGGGGTTACTGCACATAAGCCACACAGTGTTTTTCACTCTTACAGGGAATCACAG
Organism: Psophia crepitans; assembly: GCA_013399095.1. NCBI lineage: Eukaryota > Metazoa > Chordata > Aves > Gruiformes > Psophiidae > Psophia > Psophia crepitans. Next base: position 39,037 of record VWZZ01004532.1, on the reverse strand, counting down.
GAGATTTGGGGCCCTAATAAGTTGATACTGAGAGAGCTGGACCACTCAAAAAAATCCTACTTAGAGTAGAGATAAGGTTATGCAGAAGCTTATAACATACTATTGTTTTATAGTTGGAAGCATACCCTCTTTCAAAATCTGCTGTCCATTAAAGTATCACAGAAAATCCTCACCTTTAACGAGGTTAAGGTACTAATTTAAAAACAAAGACAAAACATGTTTATGAAAAGAGTCAAAGAGACAGGAAACAAAGTAAGGTGTTGGGGTTAATCCCAGTAGGCAGCTAAGCACCACACCACATCTAACTCCATTTCTTTCCCCACCCTCACTGGCACAGGTGAAGAAAAAAGAAAAAGTAAGAGAAGACTCATGGGTCAAGACAAAAATAGTTTCATAAGCAAAGGGGAAGTGGATGAAAAAAGATCAAACATAAAACAATGCAAAGACACCACCTCCTATGGACAGACTGATGCTGACCCAGTTCCCAAGCAAAAGATAGCGAACCTCCCTAACTCTCCTCTGCATTTTACTACAGAGCATGACACGATACAGCATGGAGCAGCTCTTTGATTAGTTTGGATCGTCTGCCTGGTTGTATGCCCTCCCAGTCTCTTGCTCTCTCCCAGTCTCTTCACTGGGGCAGGCACAGTAAGAAGCAGAGAAGGCTTTGATGCTGTGCAAACACCTAGAACAGTGTGATCAGCAGTGTTTTGGTCACAAATCTGAAACATGGCACTGTACAAACTCCATCCGATACAGACCCAGTATGAAAGGAAAATCACTCAAATTAGTATTTTGAATTTAATCCCAAGTCTCTTTTGCTCTCTATGTAGCTGAGAATTTGTTCATCACATAGTCTAACAAGTCCCAAGTCTCAGGCCAGGTGCCTATTCTACCACCTCATACTGCAACCACAGGAGAGACCAGCAGCTGGAAAAAGCTATAATTTATTTTCCTGCCTGTTATTTCTGGTTCATCTTGCTCCCCACCAGAAAGGGGGAAGATTTTGTGCTTGTCAGGGGTTTTGGTGGTTTTTTTTTTTGTGTTTTGTGTTTTTTTTTTCCTTCCCACCCTCCTTTCTATAACTGAAAAATCCTCAAGTAAAATGCCTTAATCAGTGGAAAAAGCAATGTGCAAGTCTCAGCATGAAGCCTGCCATACCCTGAAACTTCCATTTAATGTAAAGACATTTTGTTCAAGCATCAAAGAGATCAATGCATAGAAATGCAACACCATTGTCAGATCTTGAAGCCAGCTCTGATGGCAATCAACCATGTGATGATAATGGTTTTGGGGATCCCTGACTATTAATCACCTCTTTGAAGTGTGCTATGCTACAGACCATGCGTACAGACTTGTGGTTTGCTGCATAGTCTAATGCTCAGGTAAGAATGAATTAAATTTTATGAAGTATGATGTTTTACAGGCTGCAAATTTATCATCATCCTCTATTTATTTGCTTTACTTTTATGAAAAATTCTCCTGGGTGCTTTAGTGGATGCTAAAGCCAATTTTCTCCTTCCCCAAATACCAATCTAATATCTGATGTCTTTCACCTTATGCAAACCTGCAGCTGTTATTTCACATGTTCCAAGGTCTCTGATCCAATTTCAAGTATTTTCTTTCTCTCTGAACAGTCCCAAACTTGGCTTGTTCTTAGAGACTATCTCACTTTGGACTAGTCTTCAGCATCGTCAATAATCAGTGTTACTGTTTCAAATAGATAGCGCCTGAGAACAGCCATCTATGTCTCACACCAGCATAGGAGAGGAAGACATCAATACAGGAGAGCCTAGGCCAGTCTGAAGACCAGAATAAAAATTCCCCTTTGTCCAAGGACACCTGGACAGCACAGGAGATCAAGTACATGTAGTCCTAAAAAGCATTTTAACATATTTTCAGAGTCCAGATAGGTAACAGGTGTCTCAACTGATCCTAAACTTCCCTCTTGCTTTAAAGACTGGCTTTTGCCAATCAGCCATGCATCAGTGGCAGAAATACACCGCTTCACTTGGCAATAGGGAGCTGTTGATTGATTGCTGTACAAACGGTGCTGATTTACATGATTTTACCATTGAGACTAAAGGTAATTTATTTTAGGTGGCTGGGAAGGCATCAGATCCTTGTAGAATGCTCTGAAGTTTTCTTTACCTGTCCTCAAAAGAGATGGAAATTATTCCATTTACATAGTTATTTTAAAATTAGTCCTCAGTTACTTAGATCTTTCATTTTGACAAATTGCCGAGTGATTTCTGAAAATAGGTAATTTTGATGACATACTGTTCTTTCAGTCCATCCTATACAATGACTATTTCCAAACCAGAGATTCATATTTGCTACATTACCATAAGAAATAAAAAAGGTTTTTAACCAAAATTAATTTCTTAGAAGAGTATCTTAAAAAGTATGAAGTCTACTGTCTTTGGCTTTCAATTAAAACTGACTAAAATCTACAAAAGATATGTTTACAAATGTGACAGATACAAGTGGGAAGGGCAAGTTGTGCACATGCGAGATTAACCAAAATTCATAACAATTCAGAGTGAATGCTGCCTTGATTAATATTTTTCTGCTGTGCTTTTTAACACTATGGTTAATAAGATTCTTTTGGAATATACAATTACAGAATTATGGGCATTCTTACAGATATTACCTGAACATTTTAGATAGACCCAAGACACATGAGTAACCTCTGAAAGTGCATCAGGTTATGCTGCATTTTAGAACATTGTCACCTGGAGCTTGTTTTCCAGTTGTACATCCCTAAAACATACAAACCCAGAAACTAAAATCTCCTTCAAGAGATTCGATGAAACAAGATCATATGGACATGTGCTACACTATTCATAATTTTTCCCTAAAAAGTGCTATACCCATAAGAAGTCTGGTCTTGTCAGAGTTGGAGACATTAAATGGAAGAGGGCTGGGTCTAGGGCGGGGTGCTATCTGTGGGAGCACAACGGCACGTCTCTAGCCCAAGTAAGAGAGGACAGTGACTGTACCCAGCAAGACCCTGCTTCCAGACACCCTGAGCTGTCTTTCTGCTGCTTTACTAAGCCCAGACTCAGGAAAAATTTATTACCTCTTAATGGGTCCCCTGGAGACAGGGGCAAGGATAGATGAACACTAGGACCAGCAGAATTGCAGCTGCCTGTCTCACCTCAGAAACAGGGAGTTGGAAGAAGCAGAATTATGAAAACCCTTAAGGGGAAGATAAAAAAAAAGGAAACATGGAATGCATTAACTGCAGTGAAAGGTGCTGCTGTTTGGATGGGTCTATAAGCATGACGCTACCCTTTAAATTCATGTGCCCAGTACTATTCTCCAGAGTCAATTAGTCCTGATCTAGTGGTGGAACATGACAACATCTCTCACATGTATTTAAGTTTAAGAACAGAAATGCTTGTGACAATGAAGCTGCATTCCAACCAGGCAAATTACCACAGTCATCATTACGCACTCATCATAGTCTAATATTTAATTACAACAGAGATCCTGCATGTTCATCAAGTCTTTTACCTTATATTAATTTGGAATGTTTCCCCTTGGTGATGTAAGCAAAGAAAGTCAGGGAAAGGACCCTGAACTGCCTTTAGGAGCAGTCAAAGCAGCACTGGAAGTTCCCTTGTTGCTCTATTAAGCGAAGACTGCTGCAGCTGCTCAGGTGAGCAGCAGCAAGTGTGGATATTCGTGTTGTCAAGAGGACAAAAGAGGGAAGTGTAGTGTTAACACCAGGAGGGCTCTGCATCAGAGAGCAAGGTGGAGAAGCAGGCGCTGCAGCAGCTGAAGGTGCAGTGGCAGCAGCTGAACTCCCAGAGCAAGAAGGCTTCCAGAAAACCTTCCCCCTTTCTGCCTTCATCCATGCAAGAGAGACATCTACCACAGCGATGCAGTGTCACAGACTGTTCAGTCAGACATGCTTGCAAGGGCAGGCATTACAAGCTAACTGGCAAGTACACCTGCAGAAAACCATCACACTACTCCTGGCTGCTGGGTTTTATTTTCAGGTATTGTATGGTTCCAACCCTGCATAGGCTGGGGTCACAACACCAAAGAGTGACACCATAAATCTTCCCAACTACAGTCTGAGTCCCACTTGCCTCCCACATTTGAGTTAGAGCAGCTGGAGGGCTGGCAGCTTTTAAACCACACTAAGCTGATGGAATGTCAGCACGCTATGCATTTTCTGAAAGACTAACTCTGCTATTGCACTCCTGTTTATCAAGATTATATGGCACTACTCAATTTTCAGAGCAACTGCAAGTGGCTAGTCTTCTCACAGTCCTGTCAGACTTCAAACCTCTATATGAAACTTAGGGTGATGCCCTCTTTTTAAAAACAAAACAAAAGAAAAATAACTCCCAAGAAACAGGCCTTCTACCTTACAGTCACCAAGGTCAATGCAAAAGTTCTCTCTCTCACCCTTACATGTACTTACTACCAGGTGGCAAGTCTTCCTGTCTGAAGCTCTGCAGTCTTTCCTCCTGAAACACATCCTAGAAAGTGTAGACACTGACTACATATTTATGATCAAAGTTGCAGGTTTTGTCCTTGCATGCCTAGAACAGCTGTATACACTTAACTTGCATCTTCCATCTTCAGGCTAGCGCAGCTTTCTCTGCTTCCATATGAAGAGGTACATCCGTAGCACACAGGGACCACTAGCAACTACCAGTGGCCTGCCAACCACATCAGCAGAGCAAACCCAAGGTAATCTCCTGTGTGATCTCCAGGACCAGGTGCAATCCCAGAGTGACTCAAGCTACATTTGAGGCATTGTAGAAACCCGGAAGGTTTTGTCTCATGAAGAATTTCAGGATTTGCCTCATCACGAACATTTCAGTACCTCTATTTTAGGATCATTAGCCACGCAAGAGGTTCAAGGCAGATGCCAGAGAACAGCCAGAATGGGGCTGTTCCTCATGGAAGGATAAGCAAGGAACCATGGGTGAGCACAACACAGGCAGTACCTTCATCAACAAGGCCACAATCCCATGACCCTGAGCTGGTGCCAAGCTCAATCAACAGTCTCAGACCAGGCAAGTAGATGAGTCAAGTCTGTGGCCCATCCAGGGAGCCCAGTCAGGAAACAAGGCTAAGGAAGCAACTGAAGACACAACTACCACACAGGTCCATCATCCACCCAGTATTCAGACCTCAATACACACCTGAGAATAGTGCTACCTACCATGTAGATCCAGAGCACGTGCAATAAATCCAAGCAGTAAGCCAGGAAAGCAGAAGATCCAGCCACAAGTACATTTACAGAATAGCTCAGAAAAGGGCAGGAGCCACGGATTTAACTTAGAGACCACAAGGCCCATGGGCAAGTGTGGGTGGTGGCTGCAGGTGAAGCCAAGTAAGGGCAACTAAGACTTATTAGCATGCTCAGGGCCCTGTCAGCAGATTTGCTAATGTCTGTTCCTTCTGGAGAGCTCCACAATAAACACCAGAGCGTTTAAACACAGGAAAGCTTGCCTTGAGGAAGCTAGTAATGGCAATACCTTTAGGAACTTGCTTCCTGCATGCTTGTAAGCAGGTCTTTTCTGCAGGACTCATTACAGTCCACTCAGTAGTTTTCTAAGTTGCTGCAAACCCTGCACAGCCTCCCTTCACCCAAAGCTCCTCTGCGAAAAGTCCGTTTACTCCCTGCTTTCTGCCTAGCAATTCTGTGCTATTCCTGCAAGCTCTTTGCTGCTCGCCCTGCTGCACCCCATTTACCCTTCAGCTCCAATAGATTTTTTTTTGTTATGATTTGCTCCCCAGTTACGCACATTTGTCACCCTGCCTATCCCTTTTTCTGTGAGCCTCTGAGAAGACTTACCTATAAGCACTTTCTGCCTGCATTTTGGGGAAGGTCCTCCCAGCTCCCTTTGTTGTCCTTTTTGGTTTGCCTCCTGCAGGGATTCTGCTCTTTGCTCTCCAAAAAAAATCTTGCATCACCTTTTCTGTCTTTTCTCTGTGTCATTTAGGAAATCTTGGCTCGCATGTCATCTGTGCTAGTTCTGTCCTGGCTGTTTCCATCTGGACCGAGACTCCCCAGCCTTTGGCTAAATGCCGTGCTTGCAGGAAGAGAAATGTTCGCAGGCCTTGTATCCCTCTGGGGAATGGCGTAGCCCACACTCCATCACCCACTTGGCTGCCTCGGGTACAGTGACAGGGTGCCTGCCCCCTACTTACAGTTTTACTGTTTACAGTTTTACTGTCAAAGGTTAATGAACACGTTGTTGTTCCAGGTCTAGAAAATACATGGCTCCTGCAGTTTCAGCCCTTTGTCCCTTAAACAACTTGCCCAGGAATTCCCACACCAGTAGCTGCTTGGCAGGTGCTATCCTGTTTCATTTTAGTTTGACTAAATCTTGGGCCACAGTACTCCAGCATTATTTCAGACTGTACAGCAAGGTTTTCTTCACTATGCTATAAACTTCAAAGTCCTCTAAAGATGTGCTTTAATCAACTTTTAGAGACTTTCTCTGCAGTAGATGGCAGATACTTAGCCTTTTCCTGCGCTTTCATGCATCAGACAAAACTTTTCACTGGCATAAAAAAAAAAATTGATAAATTATTTTCCTTTATGCTTTGGAATTGAGACTGCAATATCCACCTAGGTATTCGAGACCCTTGCACGAATGTTTCTTCCACCTTGAGGATGGCACTCTGACCCTGAGGTGAGGCTGCTGGTCACAAGCCCAGCAAGGCTCATTCTCAGCGGTGGCAGCCGTGTCTCGGCTCAGCCTCGAGCTTCCTGGGGTGGTCACAGCGCTCCTGTAAAGCTGGCGTATGTTGGGAAAGGCATACTTTGCAGGAGGGGACAAGGCACTGAGACTTTCAGGAGGCTGAGAAACACCACATGTTTTCTGCTGAAGAGCAAAGCTGGTGCCATTGGTGCCCTTTGTAACACAGACCCAACTGCAAGTTATCCTGTGGCTGTAGATCTGGCCACTGAGACGCAGCGCTGGAGGAACAACAGCCTTTTACTGCTAAGAGCAACTGAGCCTGAACTGCTATTGGTAGGGAAACATGCCAAGTGGCTGGGCTCTGAACAAACGATGAACTACATTCTCTTTCCCAGGAATATTTTTTTTTGCATAAACACATAACACGAAGAGTACGAACAAGACCTTCCTCCTCTCAAATATAAAAGCGACGGTTCCAGTCTTTTGTTCAGATCTACTGCTGTTAAACTTGGCTTTTTTTAAACCTCAATAGCAGTTTGATATGTTTCACACTCTACAGGATAGGATAAATTTAATATGATTTCAGTCAATATTTTAGGGATGTACACACAAGTCAGACATAAGAAGACACCAAACTGCCGAGCGCCAAGAGTCTGGTATGTCTGGGCACATAGAAAACAGATTATTAGCAACCGAAGTAACTGCTGCTAAAAACAGGTGACTGCTTGTGATGATGACAGCTCAATGTAAGAGGTTACTGCCCTCTTCAGCTGGAAACGACTGTCTCTTTAGCAGAGGGTAGCTGACAGTTGGCACGGTCTGTTCTGCAGACTAACGAAGTTCACTGGAAAACTTTTGGGGGTTCAATTTACATTGTAAGAGAAAAAGATCTGATGTTATGTCTCAGCTGGGAGGAAGTAACTTCCATTAAGTGTGCAATAAGTTGTATATGTGCTCTTGTCTGGGAGGTCAGCAAAATGGTCAGACATTTGATGGGTTAAATAGAAGTGGTGTAGATTGTTTGCTTTTGGACTGGGAAACTTAAATTCCACTTCTTTTGAGTGTTAGGCATCAAAGTGCTTTATTTTTGGTCTGGTCCTTGTTCCATAGCCCAGATATCAAAATCCCACTGGGGAAAGGAGGAAGGTTTGATCAATATAAGAATCTTATGTCCCCTCATGGCATTGTGTTATACACAAAGCATCAAAGGCATTTCTTTGCCGAAGGTATCAATCAGACTTACATACTGTTAAAGTTGCTGTTAAGCCTGAACTGAAAAGGTCACTATGTGTGTTTCATTCATCCCTTCTCACAGGGATTAGTTTTGCTCATAAACTTGCATGCTTTATATATACTAAAATGTGCATAAGGTACTTAATTTCACAAGTCATCTTCACCGTCATCCTTCCTAATAATTTCTGATTAAGAGACACATTCAATGCCAAAGGACTGAGCAGACTTTTTTTTTTTAATATTCTCTCTCTACACAGACTAAGAGAGCTGCATGAACTTGGAGGCATATCTAATGATCACATGCAAGCAGGTGCAGGTAAGCTCACCCATGTTTTTAAACAATTAGAAGTCAGGAAATCTTGGTAGACAACAGTGAGTGGGAGGTAGTACATTGCAAGCTGGTTTGCTTATTCTCAGCACCACACTACCCATAAACATACTACTTCTAACTGGATACTTTGAGCACAAGCTGAACTTATGTCCGTATTGAAAATATTGAAACAGCATGCAGAAATGTCCCAAAAGTGACCGCACAATAGAAACGTCAGAATTAGTTCCAGGCAGGAGAATAATATGAAAGTTTCAATTTATTGCAATAGACACAAGTGATAAAGGCAGATCAACTTCTATTACATCAAAGAAATGTGATATACTGAAAACCATCTGTAAAAGGGAAGGGGGCCAGCTAAGGCCATCCATTCCAGAAGACTAGTCCAGAGTCACAAATAATCTTTCTAAACTGACAGGAGTGCCCAAAAGTGCACTCAACAGTCATATCTGCATCACAGAAATCTTCAGGTTTTTTTTGTAGTCACCCTGACATGTGTTCCATGATATGATGTTGGGCTTTACAAATTTTCCCATGCTCCATTGCACCTGTGACTGTGCCACATTTAAGCAGCAAATGCTGCTTCAAACTCATCTGGTTGAGACGCAACCCAGTATGATCCAAACGCTGGGCCTTGCCTCCTACAGATCTTTAATCTCCTCTCTAGACTTGATGCATAGTCACATTGCTGTTCACTGTTTCCACCACTGAGCTACAAAAAGTCCACAGCACAAAATCTGCGAGCAATGCACATCCTCTGAGGGGTCATGCGTCTGAACCAGGAGATGGTGAAGTAAGTACCCTGTGACTCCACATGGGAGTAAGGGAAAGGAGGGTGGTAGCTATCCTAGGCAGGAGATGACTGTCTCCTTCCCTAGCTGGTTCCTCCTCCATCATAAACCATCCTTGTCTTTGCAATAAATGTCTGATGTAATTATAGGCCAGGGAAGGAGGTGAGCACCCAATTTCTGGAGTCACATCCACTGGGGGTACCTCTAGTGCCCCTAAACACAAAGCTTTTCTTTCATAAAGACATTCCTAGGTGAACACTGAGTATCCTTCTCTGCAGGTGTCTCTCCACCTGCTATTCAGACATACCTCTAATCCTTTCTATGTTGCCTCTGTGATGGAGATTGTGGATTCATGTGCTCTCTCCCCACTTGATGCAGCTATGGATGAAGAGGAGGACTGAAGTATCAGAAAGGCAGCGCTGTTCAATGACCTGCTATCAGTCACACCTTGCTTGCAGATGTGAGAGTACTATCTCAGCCATAGCTGTCTCACTGCCTTGCCAATGGAAGCAAAGCCATAATTCATACTTGACAGGATGTGTGGGCATGCAAGACATGGGAGCAAAACAACACACACAAACACAGAGGAGACAGGTAGGTTAAGCAACACAAAGAAACTTATGAAAGAACCCAAACATAATTAAAACTATTGAATTGTAGGCCAAGCCATGCTCTCCCTGAATACTTCCATGAGCATCATTCCTGGTTATCCATTCTGTTTCATCTTTTCTTCTCTCCCTGAGAGCAAAATGCTGCCAGCTGCAGCATCCAAGCTGACCACCTTTAGTGATGGTGTCCAAAAGAGCACCGCCTTTTTTTCCAGGAATGGTTGCTCTGTCTTTCCTTGCTTTTCTGGGAAACCACCAAAGATGGCAGGAGAGCTGTGCCTGCATTGCTATATCGGTAACCACTAGCGTCACTCCTTTGTCAGAGGAGTGTCCATTCGTGGCACTAGTGTCACTCCTCTGTTAGAGGAGTGTCCATTCGTGGAGCCCTTGATTGTGGCAATAGTGCCTTGAAGTCTAGGGGCTTCCACAGATGGAGTCAAATAGCATCTCTAAGGGGCAAGGGCCGCAGGCCATCTGGGACTATGGAGAGGAATTAATTCTCCATCTCTCTGGAGCTTTTCCACACTGGGACAGAGCCAGCAAATGTCCTTTAGTGAGTAGCTTTAGAGTTTTTTGCTTGGCTTGAGTTGACAGGACTGGATCACAAAGTTTGCTACAGCTACATACAGCCTGCATCTCACAACTGTTGCTCACCCACATCTTCTCTTGGAATTCTGCTTTCAAACCTAACTATGGAGTGACTAGTATATCTACACACGGCTGTACGATGCAGGTCTATGTGTTGCTTCCCTGGTGCCCTTTACATTGTTGCTAATTAGTTTTACCTAGAAGTGCAAAATTCATGGAACACCCAGAAAGAACTATTTGTGTGGTAGGGAAAGATGAAAAAGGAACTTCATTTCACATAAATATTGTTAAAACCTGCTTATACCTCCATGCACAATCCTCTCTTCATATTTAAACTTTATAGTAGAGTACAAGGTACAGCATTTCTTTTCATATTCAAAGTTTACAGCTGAGCTTCAAATACATATTAATGTAGAAGCTGTAATGTATTCTGAGTTAAGCTGTCATAAAATCTAGGGCTTTTCACATCATCGCTTTTGAAGGTCGGTGCCACAGAGAAAAAGAAGCATCTGTATTGGATCACCATGAAGGTTTGTAATACATTGCAATAAATACTGCAATATATTTCATTTTTATACAGTTTTGATGAAGAGGCAAAAGTGCATCTTCAACAGTTGCTTTTCAAAAATTGCTCATCTGTTTGGAACGGCTGTAAAAGAGATTGAAGCTAAACATTATTCATGGATACATTATGACTCCTCACTGAGACCACAGCTGAAATGAGAAGAAGATTCCAATGATATTTCATCTGGAGTATTGATTTTTCTGAGCTTGTCCCACAAAGCTACTGCATGTGCGTTCCAGGCAAATATGAGAAGATGTAGATTATCCTAGCTGACTTTCTTTCCTAAGTTTATTTTTCTTCTCCCAACCTGGTTCTACACATTTTTGCTAATTTTGTGCTTTGATTCTCCTGGAACTCGTAACACAGGCAAAAACTGATCCTTGACAGAACTGAAAATGAAACTATCACTTGTTGTTCAGAGTGTGCCTCAATCAATTCCAAAGTGATGTGTAGAATACCTTTGCCCCTCACTGCACAACAATGAAAAGTAGCAGTTATTTAACTGTGAAACAACACTAGTCAACAATGTAGGTTGCTGGGTGCAGAAACCTGGAAAAGTCCCCAGTCTAAGACACGAGCATAAAAAATAGTTGCAGTTCCCTGCCTCTACCTGGGGTCTCATACAGGCTAGAAAGGCAGAAAAGAAGCTGGATTAGTTTGTGAAATGATAAGATAGAGGTCAGATTACAGCCTTCACTTTAGACTTAGGTTCCCTGTAGCTTACATGCATTTTATATCGAGCAACTATTGAAACCGATGTTCCAGAGCATATGCTAGCACAGCAAAGTGCAGACTACCATTGGCACACCAGTAACATCCCTGAAGGAGTGAAAAGTAGGGAAGAGGTTGTAGACATGCTAGTGGAGTACTCCATCTGGGCATGGATTGTCCTACTCTACACTGCGCTGGGGTGGCCTCACCTTGAGTACTGTGTACAGTTTTGGGTGCCACAGTACAAAAAGAACATAAAACTATTGGAAAGTGTCCAGATGCAGGCAACAAAGATGGTGAAGGATCTAGAGGGGAAGACCTATGAGGAGAGACTGAAGTTCCTTGGCTTGTTCAGCCTGGAGGAGAGGAGACTGAGGGGAGACCTCAGTGTGGCCTACAGCTTCCTCACAAGGGGGAGTGAAGGGGCAAGCGCTGATCTCCTCCCTCTGGTGACCAGCGATAGTACCTGAGGGAACAGCATGAAGCTTTGACAGGGGAGGGTTAGGTTGGAGATCAGGAAAAGGTTCTTCACCGAGAGGGTGGTCAAGCACTGGAACAGGCTCTCCAGGGAAGTGGTCACAGCACCGAGCTTGGCTGAGTGTCTAGAGAACGCTGTCAGTCATCTGGTCTGATTGGGTTGGTCTTGTGTGGAGCCAGGAGTTGGACTTGATGATCCTTATGGATCCCTTCCAACTTGGGATATTCTATGATTCTATAGGTATATTTAGTCTGTCAAGAAGTCTGGCCCTGATTTTTCATTTGCAGCAGACTGCTTAGTAGGTAAACTACAGAATTCACTTTAGGGTTTTCTAAGGACTGGCCAGTCTTCAAAGCTCCCCTCTCATCTGGTCAGAGCATCTCTTCAGGTGAGATGCTCACCACAAAGTACAGTGACAAAGGAGCAAGTGCTGCAGATACTTCTCATGGTAGTTTAACCTTGAGGAACTGAAGTCAGTCTGACTCCTAGCAGAGTAGTGAGCTCCTGGAGTAATGGAAATTCATTCTTACTTTGCATTCCCATGTGCCTGGTGGCTGCCACTAAGAAGACAACAGCAGGTTTTCAGCAGTTCCTAAAATAAAAAAGCTCAGGGAAAGAAGAAGGAGTGGTAGTGACTTCAAGGTATTTTCTGTCTGCAGAGACCAAGCTGCTGGGAGGTCAATGTGGCCTCCATAATGCTGCGCAGGGATGTTCTGTTGGCTGTTACCCATCTTGGGCAGCTCAGTATATACTTCCAACAAGGACTAAGGGATTCCCTGCTGACTTGTGCCACCCTGCTCTCTGTGCTGCCTTACAAGGGTTTGCAGGGAATTGCTGATGGCAGCTTTGCCAATGGACTACATCAGTCCTTTTGCTTTTTAGATAAGCAGACCATAGTCAGTTGAGCTTTCCCCTATAAGAAATACTGTTTGTCCATTCCATGATGACTTATTTATGTCACTATACATTGAATTCTGCTAGAATGGTCTATTAACTACAGACTATCAATACATTGCACATATTCCAGAAGAAATTGCATTAATGATAACATAAAATAGTGAAGACAGAGGAACTCACAATTCTGTATGATCCTTTATTAAAATGCTGCAGGTGAACATTGGATTTTATGTTTGGATATACCTTAGCTGAATGAAGTGAAAACATCAAAAATGCAGGGCTGTTATACTTCAGTGAAGAACTGGGGTGGTTTCTCAAACATTTTACTTTGTGATGTGAAAACCACACACACACACACACACACACACACACACACCCCCCCAACCTACCAAAGAAAAAAAGTCTAATAAAACTTTACATTTCTGCCTTTCTTTTGATCCACACTTCAGGGTTTTCCAAAACCAGAGAGTCTTATATTTTGAATGTATAAATAGTGATCAAGATCTCCAAGTATCTCAAATTTGTGGTGCCTATATCACTATTGTAACAATTGGATAAGATTTTATTTTTTTTTTAAATCCATTGACAAAATGGTTTTGTGAAAAAAAATCTTTATGGAAACACAGATCTTTTAGTTACCTTCTCTGGGCCAAACAGATCAATTGCGGGATGCACTTGCTTGCCAAAACTGGGTAGAGAAGCATGGCAAAATAACTCACTGACGAAAACCTTCCCTTTTGCAACTGGCAGATTATTAGTAACGAATAAGACTAAGGTTTGAGCCTTACTGATTTTATATCTGAGCCTACTTCATTTAAGGTACGTCAACCACCAAATTAATATCTTGCATTCTGTGCCTTTCCACAGAAACTCTGAAAGACCTATATTTGATCCTATGTAACAAGTGAAAAATCTTTTAAATCCAATAAAAAAAGGTCAGAGAACAGAAAAATTTTTCGCTCCATATCTACTTGATTTCAGTTTTAGGGGGAAAAAGAAGAGGGACACTTACAGCCAAAACACAAAACAAAACAAAATCAAATGAAAAAAAAGGAAAAAAAAAAATCAAAGTTTTAGACAGCTACCCTAACAGGAGGAGATCCTAAATTACTATTTAGTTATGAAAAGTTAACTGAGAGCAATTTTTCTGTTTTGTTTCACTAAAGATTTGTTTGAAATTGCATAGAAAGCATAGGCATAAGCTGAGACAATCAGCAGGTAAATATTGAGCAAATTTATTTCAAAGTCTGTATCTTCTCCCATTGATAGCAGCAATAAAGCTTTCAGCAGTGTAAAAGTCTAGAAAAACATTCCCTGAAACTATGGCCAAATGGATCTATTTTTCACTCAAACTGTATACCGTATAGGGGCCATAAACTGCCACAGGGTCACATTTAACAGGGGAACCAAGCTAAATAAAATAAGAACGAAGCACATAATTTAGTCTCCAACATTCCCCACCCCCCACCCCAATATGAATCTTACTGATTTGAAAACCGAGTTGATTTTGCTTTATAAATAAATAAATCACTTGCTTTGACACTCAGTGAATTTAGCTGGAGGCAAAATGAGATCTTCTGAAGACTGTTTGGTTTTGCACCGTTTCTGACAGAAGCCCAAAATCCAGCAATAACGGAGTTTAAAAGAGACGCTTTCTTCTGAGATGTATAAAGAAGAAATAGGAAGATCGTATCTTGAGTTCAAACAAACAAAGAAAACATTCAAACCCATACAGACAAGGTAGATGTTAGGTGGAAGCTTTTAATCTGTTAATGTCTATTGACACATTCGCATTGCTATTACACGACTACTGGATAGACTTGCCACTCATGTCATCAGGATAGGTGTTATTTTTTTCCATGCAGTGACCACAAATGGCTAATTACTTTTGGAATAGATTTATTAATGTTTTGCACTTGTTTCTGTTACTGCATGTGTTTGGACAGAAGAAACAGAGTATCCTTGGGTTTTGTCTTTGTTTTTATTTTTTCCTTTCATCTTGACAGCCTTACTATTGAAAAAAAACAACTTTTTTTTTTCAAGATCAAGAAAAAGGCTTCTGTAGTGCTTTAAGAAATGACATTCAAGACATCATTTATCTAGTTTTACTGAATACATTTTGTCGAAGGTTATGGTGCAAATTTAATGCAACATTTTAATGCAAGTTTTAGAAAAACATAGAACTCTGGATTCACAATTTTCTACATGTCTATACATCTATTAGGGCCATAATTATTTAATTAAGCTGACTTGCTTATTGGCAGTGGTAAATTCTGGTCCTGGACATTTTATTCTGAAAAGTCTTTGACTGGTAAATCCTTCAGTTCTCCTACTGCTTTGCCAACCCTGTCCTGCTAAAAATAATTATCTGAAATGATCACAAATAATCAAGCCCTTGTTCTCTCTTCAGAAACAAGACTGATCCTGTCCCTTCACATTGCTCCAAAATAAACCAAAAATCTTGTAAAACACACAAAACTTCATTGCCTGCTAATGGGGATAGTTGTTATAATGTCGTGTGTTTCTCGTCTAAATAGGTTTATACTAATCATTACACAACACTAGCATCAGTGTCAGCACAGCTTGAATGCCAACGTTTCTGCTGAGGTTGTTAGAGAGACATTAGGATATGCTAGGAGCAGTGCAACAATTTGTCTGTCTTTCTTAAAGAATATTTCAAATCCATTTTCCGATCATCCTGAAGATTTTTCTTAGATGAAGCTCCCAATGAAAGCTGTAATTTCCTTTCAGGAGAATTCAAGATCCACTGATAAGCCCCAAAGAATAATTGTTGCTGCAATGTGGATGGAGAACAGAAAAAAGGCACATCATACCAGATACAGATGATACTTTTCTTTGAGAGATACTGGCTTTCCACATAGACGAGGGAAATATGGTAGAACCAATTTGCCTGGATTACAGTAAGGTATTCAGGGGAACTGCTAGAGTAGAGAAGTTCAGAGTTAGGAAACTGATGGTAGGATGGCGTAGGAAGTAAAGGAAGATGACTGGCACTGTGGTAAATAGGGAACTTTCAAACTAGAGGGGAGCTGTTCTCCTAACATCTCAGGTCTTATGACATGCTGTGTTCAGTTTTTCTTTAATGACCTTTACACAAGGAAAAGACTTGTAATTCTACTAATAGAATGTGCAGATGTTGCAGACCAGGAAGACACCACCAGAAAGAAAAAATGGATTATCATGTAGAGAACCAAATGACCTTAGGGAATGAAGTGAGAAATGAGAGACAACGTCACCATACTAACAGCTGTAACACTGTACCATGCTATCAAAGAAAATCCTCTTATGCGCTGGAAGTTAATCAACTGGAATTAATACAGAAGGAGGAAAATCTCCTTGTGGATAATCAGCTTGGAAGAACAAGAGACACCCATCTGATGTGGTCATCAAGGAAACAGCTAATATTTATCAAGCAAAGTCACTCTAGCAAAGATGGAGAATATTAATCCTTCCCTATAAAACCCTGTTAAGAATTTATCTAGAATTCAAAGCGCAACTCTAATCACAAAGGCTCAAGACAAGTAAATTCAGAAGGAAAAGCTACACGGTGTGGTTACTAGGATGGCAGGGGGAATGAAGTACCCGTCCTGCAGAGCGGGAACAGAGGTGCCCGCCTTGCTGAGGGAATAAAAAAATCCTTGTTGAAAAAGAATAAGGTTTGGGTACCTGAGTTTTGAAAGTTTGGTCTACTCACTCTTTCTGTTCAGATAGAGGTACATTGCCTTTTTTTTTGTCCAGGGCGATCCTATCCTCTCTGAAAATGTGTCTAAAAAAACCCAAAACAACACACACACAAAAAAACCCCACCTCAACCCCCCTCCCACCTCCCACCCCCGAAACCCAAAAAACCCAAACCCCAATCAAATCCACCCTACGATTTTGTGAAGCGCAAGCAAGATCATCATCCTGCCTGGTAAGTACTTCAGTGATAATTTCAGTAAGGCTGATCTGTAAAGCTCATTTTACAGGATGCATATGTGTTCACAGTGCAGAACCTTATAGCAAAGACTTGCTACTAGCAGAATACATTAGAAAAAGACTCATAAATAAAGATTTCACATGCTCCTTAATCAGTTTTTCATTCCTTTTAAAATTCAAGCAAATGTCACTTCTTTGTAACTTTTTGTCCAACACTGTTCTGACGTAAGTTCCCATTAACTGATGCCTTTCTACAGTAGGAGTACCTTGAAGTCTTCATCCATTTAGTTTCTAAACTTTGAAAGAACAAGACTTCTTTTTAATGAACACCAAAGCTTTCTGATTCCTTAAATTTCTCAGTTTTGTGTAATGAAAAAAACCTTTTTTATTGTTAAAATCCAACCACTCTGACAGCATATATCCAATAAAATTTTTAACTTCATTTGCTGCAAAATTTACCTGATAATATATCAGAAAAACAAAACCAAACAGTTTTCATCCCTTACTTCAGAAAGAGTTGTATGTTTAAAGGTGTCTATACATATATATGTTTAAATGCAACAGGGATATTTTTTTTAAAGAAATACTTTCCCCATCTCCTGTTCCCACTTCTCGCTTCCATTGCTTACGTGCACTCTTTCCTTCTTCTCATTTCTTACCTTTAATCCATGGAGTCATAGACACTTTGCACAAAAACAGCCAAGAATGGTCTTCCTGTTATCAATTTCTTGTACTTTCACTGTATCTTGAAAAAGATATCCCTTCTTTGTGTCTCTGTGCTTCCAAAGCAGCCTCACAGAGTACCAAATGACAATGATGGACAGCAAACATTCCCCAAGATTAATTATAGATTGATGGAAATGAAGGGAGAAAAATAGAAGCCATAAAGTCCACAGAATGATTTTGAAAGAATCAATGGAATAAATACACCTGCTTGTGAGACAGCTCCATGTATCATCTTGCTTTCTGGTTTTATGCAAAGCTATTTTCATTCCCCAGTCTTGAACTTCCTTAATGAGTTAACAAGGAGCTCTGTCAAATGAGATCCTATTATACAAGCTAAAGACCTAAACAAGATTCATTTTTAAATGATTTACAGTCCATCATCTTATTATTCAAAATTCAGATATAGAAAACTTCATAGGCAACATCCCTCAAAAGGGAAAATTCTCGATATCTACCTTGCTCTTGTCATTATTACTTGTAATATAGCTTGCAGTCTGTCAACCTAGTGCAGCACATTCTGGCACGCTCAATGAGGAAGACTAACTGAATGCTGAATTATTCATTCCTTTTGCCCAGCTTAGTCCCACACAGCACCTACTCCCAAAACGTGGAGGAAGATCAAACAGCCTCTGGTAGGCTTAGTCTTAGGTCATCTGGATTTGTAGCCATTAGCTGCCCATTTTAAGTGACTGCAGGTTTGCATTTGACACTGTATTAAACTCTACTAAATAAAGGACTCTCTTATTCAGATGGGAAAGACAACTCATCATAATGGAGACCTTAGAAAATGCATCTTAATTTCTTACATCATAGAGTCATCTAGTACTCTTCAAGAAAAAGAAAGGATGGTATAATGGAAAATACTGAATTAGTCCTCATGTTATTGTATGCTTTTTGTATGATCCCAACAAGTGATTTACCTCTCTGTGCCCTTTTTGTAAAACAGGAATAAAAATGCTTCCTATTACTCACCTTTTGCCTGACTTCCCTGGAGTGTGAGCTAGTAGGGTACAAATTCTCTCCTTTGAGTATATATAGAGCCTTGCACAGCAGGACCTTTCTGCACTGTGCCATCTGAATAAAGTGCTTGATAACATTTAATGAACACTGAGTATCCTTGATACTTTGAAAATGCTTCTGTTACATTCTCATTCCTAAGCAATAGCATGATCTCAGTCATTCTAACACTTGAAACTGCTCCCAGAGAGGATATGCAAGATTAAAACTTATGAAAAAATACCTCCAGGCTTGCATACTCTTTTGTATGCTTTACATATGTAACACATCACTCTTATGCATCTCCCTTAGTTAATACAGTAGCCCTGGGATCCAGTGAAGAGGACAAACCTTACCAGCTCCTTGGTATTACAGACCACCATAACTAGAAAAATCCATTTCTGAGAAATCCTTCCTCTCAAAAAAGGTATTCTAAGACCTGAGAGGTCCTAAGTTAGAGCTGTGTCCCCTAGTTGCAGGCTGGGGTACCAGATATTTCTCAATTTGTGGCCCAAGAAGCTGTGCATGCACTCAACAAAATTATCTCCCTGGAGACATGGATGGGAAGATTAGTTCTGTCTCTAAATGTTCACGGTACCCCCAGCCTCAGCTCTGGCATGGCCACAGGGCTGCTGGTGTTTTGCTCTCCTTCTCCTGGGGCAGGCAGAGCAGTTAATGTAATATTAAGATTGGGGAAGGGAGTGTCGTTTTGTTTTATGGTTTCTAGATCCCAACCCACCTCATTCCGCTCCCAATGGCACGTTGCTGGCTCTGGCTGTCTGTCTGCCCATGCTGCCCTGAGAGGCGCCGGGCAGGATGGCTGAGCTTGGCTTCTGCTTTTAACCTAGCCAGGCATTCTGTTGGCAGCGTTCAGAAAACATGGCTTGAGGCTTTCCAACCGGCAGTGCATTTCACCAGGAACTCCAGGCTTTGCTCATCCTGTGTGAGGGCTCCCTTAGGCTGAGTTAGGCTGGTGGGTGCACATGGGACTCTGAGTATCAGAGTTGTTCATCAGACCGACCCATACTCTGCAGGTTCCCCACAAGATTCTGGTTTGGAAATGAGGCAACAACAGGCAGATGAATTCTTAGCTTTGCAAAATCTCTGTGGGAGCAGGAACAGACGCAAAGCAAGACTGATGCATCCAAGTTCATGAACATGCACTTACCACTACCAACTGTTACTTTTGGGGAAGCACTGAGAAATGCATTCTGTTGTCTCTGGGATCTCAAGGGAGCTTCAACATGATTCTAAAATTCAACATATGCTTTACTGAATTGGGACTAGGAAATTAGATAGGGAGGAGGGAGAGAGAAAAGAACAAAAAGCCATGTTTCTGTATCTGCATTTTTCTATCTGTTGATCTTTCATTTCAGTGGAGAACATGGAAACTCATTTCCCAGGAAATAATCTGACTCCGATTTTCATTTTACATTTCAGTTTTGAACTGGCTATCCTACCAGGGTCTCCTGTCCTAAATGCAGCTGCAGACTCTCACTACTGTAACAGATCCCCCAGGTGAGCCAGAAAGCTCGGGGGATATTTTAGGCCAACCCCTGGGCCGAAGCAGGACTGCTATGTCTACCTCATTCTTGACGGGTGTTTGTGCAACCTCTCCATAGGTGCTTTTAATTTTTTTTCTTTTTTTTTCTCCAAAATCGATTCATCTCATAACAATTGAAATATGGTCTTTTACACATCTTAATAACATTTAATATGTCCCATCTAGTAAACACAGACATTAGTGCTGAGATTTTATCTCCAAAAGCCATAATCTTCTACTGATGCTACTTCTAGATAGCAAAAATAGTTGTTCAGAAGCCTATCACTCCTGTTTCATCAAGCAAACTTTTGATATAAGTTGCTTGTTTTGGGTTTTTGGTTTTTTACCTTCTTTCGTACACATCTATATTAGAAATTACTTGCTTGATCTCTTCTTCGAACATTCCCTATTTTACCAACATTTCTCCAAAGCCTTTGCTCCTGCTAGTATACAAGCTTGTGCACCAAAGTGCGTTTTATAGATTATAAAGATTTCACAAGTACTTAAGTTTGATGTTTCATTTCTTATATGTAATTCTTCGGACAATTTTCACAAAAAGCCACTCTTTTACTCGTCCTCATTAACTTAGTTTTAGTGGCATTCGATCTTTCTCTACCAACTTTTGTAAATGTGGGTTTGCTTCCTCCAAATGTAATCTATCTAAACACTGGACACTGCTTAAATCTGATTCTTTTTTTTTTTCTCCTTATCCTACACGATTTTTCATCCTGTTTCTTCTAAACAAGCTCCTATTCATTATTTAGACTTTCCATTGAGTGTTTGATCTTGTTCCATTTCTGTATGCTACTAGAAGTTCTAACACTTACTTATTCAATGCATTAACATTTCGTGTTCTCTCACCTCAAAACATATGGCCTGTTTTGATTGTCTCCCTTAGTCTGCCCAATCTGTGTTTGATTTTTATGTACAAAAAAAAGTCTTCTGATAATCATTTTCTCACATTGGGGCCCCTGATTTCTGTTATAATTTGGTCTCAAATCAGAAATTGCACAAGATGTCTGGTTTTGCATGTTTGACATCTGTTTCAAATGTGTTATGGTGCATAATAAGCTTTCCCTAATTTTCTGGTTTCCTTTATCAAATAGATAGCCTTCAGAAGTTTCACTCTTTCTTAGGACAGTATATGCTTTACCTCTCCTTAGCACACTTCAGTTATTACGCTGCTCCTGTTATCCTACTCAAGTTATCCACTGCCTTCCTGGACAACCTCAATAGCTCTGGGCCTCCTGATTATTTCCACTTTACTGCATTTCTTCTACTTTTCAGTTTGAATAGCACAATTTAGTGCTTGGTAGTCAAAGAGAATACTAAGTCCAGGAGTCTATAAATATGAGGTATCCCTAATTAAATAACATATAAGCCAACATACAGATAAGTAAACCTATTGTGAGGACGGGACAGTGTGTGCTACCACCAGTCGAATTAAGTGACTATTAGCAGCAATTCTAGTTTGGTTCCTGTATGATATATTATTCAGTTTGAAGTGGTCTATTAGAGGACCAGGATAATAAATGAAGGCAACAATAGGGACCATACATTAGGTGTTAGATTTCTTTCAGTGTTAATAAACTGCAGTGTCATAAAATTTTAAACAAGATTTTAACAGACATAGTTCATTCTGTAAATGAGACTGCCCTTTTAGCATTTTACCTTTAAACCACATAACTAGAATATGACATAAAAGAGAAAAGATACCCATTGAGAGAGAACTATTATTCATTGTAATGCATAATCAAGGTTATTTTCTCTAAAAATCATTAAGTAGTTGTCACCAAATTTTAAATACTTTAAATGGAGACCTGTGAAAAGCTCACATATTTAAATGTCTGTGTTTTCACAGGTCCATTAAATACAGGCTATATTGAAATAAAATCATTTAGCTTCCACTTATGAGCAGGGTTAAAAATAGCCACTAAAAGAAGAAAACCTCAGAGAGAGAGAAAAACAAAACAAAAACAGTAAAAAAGTTGTGTTTATAGGGCCGACACAAACACCACCAAACCCAATTATGTCTTTTCTGGAAGACTATTTCTGGAAGCTTTCTCCTATGTTTTCAAACTATTTTTAGTTAAAAACATTTCCTTCAGCCAGCCTGCAGCCAGAACCTGAATGGCTAGAAAACAACATGGGTCAGATTGTCAGCCATGTATTCCATTCATGTAAAATTTTGAGCACATACCTGGCTGTGGTGTAAGGCAGCAGTCACTGTTTGCGAGTAAATGGACAGTTTTTCTAAAGGAGTTTAGCTGGAAAATAAAATGTTGGAGTCTTCACATTACTTGTTCCTTCCCTGCTTGAGACCTCTCTCTTCATTGCACCTCCTATCCTTTAAAGTTTCCGTGTT
Source organism: Psophia crepitans (assembly GCA_013399095.1). Taxonomy (NCBI): domain Eukaryota; kingdom Metazoa; phylum Chordata; class Aves; order Gruiformes; family Psophiidae; genus Psophia; species Psophia crepitans. The sequence goes on along the minus strand of VWZZ01004532.1, from coordinate 16,592 downwards.
GAACAGAACCAGGATCACAGCCTGTGAGTTGTGTCGGGTCTTTTGTCTTCCTGTTCAAGGTGAATCAAGCTCCATCCAAATTGCTTACTGAAACAATCTAGGCCTGTCTATTAATCTGCCTCAAATACATGTCCTGGAATAGCTCCGAGGAAAGTGATCTATTAATTGTATTGATCCTCATTTGGCCTTTTATATCACTGGTATTTTCCCCAGATGGGTACTGTTTGCTCTACAGGTTTTGTTAGACCAAAATCCCACACACCAGCATCAGCCTTGGAATGGGGGTTCCAAAGTATTTGCATTTAGTGATTCAGATCCATCCCCTGTTCTGACAGAAACGTGTTTGGATTTAAGTTGCTTGATCTTAAAATCCCCATTAAAACAATGATTAAACTCTCTTTGTCTTATACGTGACTTTAAATGTCAATTTTTACTCCTACTTACCCACGGGGAATCCCTCCAGGGATGGTTCTAATTTACTCAACCCGTTAATTCTTCCTAAAATACCTAAATCAATTAAAACATTTTAGATATTTATTTTTTTTTCCAAAAACCACGAACTATGTTTTGTTTTACTGTGGGTCATATTAAGATTCTGTGTATTGTAATGTGAATGTAGGTAAGGCACAATTTTTTCAATTCAAGTTAGAAAGGCTATCACTGGTGCGAGGTACTATTTAGAGCAAACAATGTCCGACAGTCTAGGCTTTGGATTTTAATAGTTATTGAAAACTTCCTTATTCTTCCATCTTTCTCATCAAACACTAATTATGCATTTCACACTTTGTATTCTACTTATCTGATAGCTCTTCCAGTTCCTGCTTGTAGACAGCAGAACACATAAGGCTGTCACTTCTTAGGGCTGTGGCAATACATGTGGAAAAGCAAGATGGCACTTGCAGAAAAGGTTACAAACCTCGCTTTCTTTTAAGTAGTCCAAACATCAGTCTGATCAAGGAGCTCAGAGGATGTGTATCTTCCACTCTAAGTTACTACATTTAGTTTTAAATAAACTGTTAGACATACATAATTCACAAGAAGCCAAACGGGTTTCTTTACTCTGTTGCATGCAAAATATTTCTGTTTAATAACAACCACCAAGGTAAAATATACTAAACAGCATTCTCATTATTTCTACCAATTTATTTTTCTTCCCCCTCACCCCACATGGAAAAAGGGTGATTTTCTATTCTATTTTATATCACAGCAGAAGTCCAAATTATATCCTTTTTGCGTACATTTTGACCCTGATGTGTGAGTTTGACACATTGAGATGCAAGTGATACAGCATCTGCCAAACAGAAATCTGTTTTTAACCTTTTCTTTTTTGCTACCCGACAATGCAAAAAGCAATAACCACACTGTGGTTTAATTATATATTAGCACCATATTGTATGTGTAGAAATAAAATAATAAAGATACAACCTATTTTATGCTTTAGCAAATTTACCACCAATTAAAAAAAAAACCCTACTGAATGTTTATTTGTCCATTCTGTTATTTCCCATATAAGGTTTAAACTTTAATGCTTTAACAACATATAAATAAAACAACTTAGCTTTTTAAAAAAATCATTTTATATAATTATACAAATGATGTTGTAATTCTTAAAATAAAAATAGGCATTTGTAGACTTTTTATGCATGAATATCTTATATAATTTGAGGCATAGCCTTTCCATCTGCAGTGCTGCAATAGCCTTTAGTTTGCTGTTATTACCTCTTGTTGTACCAAGCTGGCTTTTTGGGGTCCTGTTTATTGTTAGTAAAAGAGCATATCAGCAATACAGATGTCTTGATTAAAAAGAGAAATAAAAAGTTTTAAGAACTTCTTCTAGTTTGAAAGTGGAAATTCATATATAATTTTAAAACAGCTCTCATGAAGGATGTTGCAAGTTTACAACAAAATATTTTCTAAAACCAAAGATTGTGTTATTCAGCTCTGAGAGATTTCCAGCAAAACCTTTTTCTTCAACTTGTGTCAGACAGGACAGATTATTTTCTCCTTAGAAACATACCTAACAGCTTTCTCTAAAAGCAATTGTGGTTCAAAATCTCTCATGTTTATGAATAAAGTCCAAACCTAAACAACAGTGTATGTGAAATGTTTTTATGCCTACTATCAACATCTAAATACCACTCTTGACTGTGATTTGCATTACCTACGTAGATGCTTCCCCTATTCTCCTTTGTGACCTTTGATAAAAATTGTCTTTTTTGACAAAAGTTTGCCTGTAAAGTTCCCTAGTTGGGTAAACCCCCAGGAAGAACACCGGCATGCACAGTCATCTGACTTATTGTGGATGTTTTTCATTTATTGCATGTGCGTAGTCCGAGATCATATGTACGATGGACTGCAAATGGTTATGACATGTTGGAGTCTCTTCATGGGTCTCACACCCAAGCTGTAGGTGCATAGTGGCCATTCACCGGATGTTTCAAGATCTTACTGTTGGGCTGGGTTACTACACATCCAAAACTCTGTCAACCAATTAAATATATATTTTCTGGACATATGAAGAATAGGTAGCTGGGAAAAATCAGGTAGCCCTAGAGTACTCCCTCTCCTCTCCTCAGATGGCAGTGACCTTCACCAATGTGTGTACACTTCAAAGAGAAAATAGAAGAATGGATTGTCTTCTTCCTTGTACCCCCACAAGCTAAGTGGAAAAGAGAACAAAAGCATGTTTTGTGTCTAAAAGCAGCTAGGTCATTGCATAAAAACACCTGTTCAGGCAGCCTAGGAGCATCCCCAAGAGACTAATTTTCAAGGCACCATCTCCTAAATGCAGAAGGGAAAGGAAAGGAAAAAAATAATAGAAAGGACGAGGTAAATATACAACATGCACTTGAACATCATTGTACAAAGTGCTAAGAAAGGAAGTCAAAGAAGGTGCTTTGATGAGCACTGGTAAAAGTACGGTGCAGCTAACGAGAATCAGAGGCGTCATACAACCCAAAGGCTGTATGAGACTCACTGGGCTCAGAGGGGCAGTCGCTCTTCTTCTGCAGCATCAGAGATACTCTCCAACAGCACGAACATCCGCTCAGAGTTTACATTGTGTCAGGGCAAAGTAGTTTTTTGCACTGTTAAATTCTGTTGGTCTTCACAGACTTTCCCTAAAACCATGGATTATAAAAAACTGGGGCAAGAAACAATCTACGGAAGGAAATTTGTCTCTCTCTCATTATACAGTTATACTATATAGCATATAAACTATTCTCCGATTAATCACATTTTTGGAAAATATAAGCTACTTATCTGTGCAATAAGCTTGATTCCAGCTATTTTAATCATATAATTGTGTTTCTCCTTCACCAAGGAAAGCATTGTTCCAAATTATATCATAGTTTGCTGTAATTTATATTAGTCCCACTAGGATATTTTGCAGTTCACACAGAGCAAATACAGTTACCCACACTGTGTCATACACAGCTTGATTCTGTCACTTAACCAAACTGGCTTCATTGACTTCAGTGGAGAGAATAGAGTCATACTCATTTTACACATATATAAATATAAAGATAAAAATATAAATATATATACACACAGAATATATATATATATTTTAACCTCAGATATATTTGGGTATTTTTTGGGTTTGGTGTTTTGGGTTGTTTTAAACTATAAAGAAGAGAAAAATCTGATATCACCTACATTTTGTATCACAGTGAAAATGTTTGCTGGAGTATAAAAGTGTGTGGTAAGGGATATTAAAACATAATAGCACAGTAGGCCAACTTATACCAATTGCTTCACAGTGGGACTATTGCCATTCAAGTACGAGTACAAAGTTAAAGGGCAATAAATAGTATATTAGGTCTATTACTGCAGGCATTTTAGCTACAGTAATATCTACTGGAATTACTTGTGTTGTTATTTTAATAGATGATATTTTGGTAACAGTGTGAAAAAGCAGGAACATGAACAGTTTCTTTCTGAATGAAGCATTATTCCACCTCTTTTACTCACTAGGATTTCAGATGACTGGGCAAATAAATAACAAGGCAGAGAAGCAGAACTAGAGACTAGGGATCACACTGGCTCTGCAATAATTATTACAAAAGTGCAAACAGGCCCCAGGACACTGCAGCTGCAGCTGGAGGGCAGGTGGAAAAGAGAGAGGAGGAAAAATGCTGGGAGAGACAGAGAGAGAAAGATGGAAGAATGAAACCCTAATACCTTTTGCAAAAGAAATGGTGAATTTTCAGATGTGCTGAAGATCCTTCAATTCAGATTATCTGCTAGAAAATGCAAACCTTGATGATGGCACGCTGGTCATCGGTGGTTTTCATAAGTGCGTCATAGGTTATATTTAATTTCATAATGTATGAGAGGTGACATTTAGGAAGAGAGTGTCAAGCCTGCCTGCAACTTCTGAGCAGGAAGAAGGGGATTCCTAACACAGCATGAAGCTGGTAGAACCCAGTACTGCTGTTACTGTACGAATTATCTTGTTGGTTTTTGACAGTATTTGTGACCACAATGGCATACAGATATTATTTAGCACTCTCCTTTCAAAAGAGTAAGAGAAACAAACCCAAAGGCTAGATCTTAGCTTTTGGGCTTGCCAGCATCACAGCTGCAGCAGAGAGAAGTCTTCTATGAGTGAAGTTTCAGTTAGATGAACTTAAACAATTTTTTTTTGTGCTAGTAACCTATGGCTATAATATTATGCATGGATCACAACTTAGATTTTCATTTGTCTATCTGCAAAAGATTGATGAGAGTTGTCATCGGTAAGGAAGAAAAATCGTTCTGACTCTGAATAAGTGTAGAGCGAATCTTGTGATTTCCTGAGAAATGTATCACTTTCTCACCATTTAATCCAAGAAATAGGCCATGGAATATGCTAGAATCTCAAGCTGCAGCCTAAGGAAAAGAATTGGTAATTTGCTCGATGACCCTGAATAACTGGTCAAGAAGCATTGAAAAATTGCAATTTATTTTTTTTTAAAGAGATGGTAATACACAATAATCAACAAGTATTTAAAAAACCCTAAGACCTATGTTGTACACAGAAAAGCAACTTTTAGACTGAGTCCATACTACAGCTACCATAATTCTTTTAACAAAACAGAAGCACAGCTGTCTTATCTGTGAAGAAGCCACAAAATTTACTGTCTCTCCTCACCTGGACATTTGTCATGAGAGACATCCCTCACTCCACATCTCCACGTTGTCATGATCCCCGGGGAACCTATGAACCAAGAAGGCAAGGATCCATGGTGTCTCTTCCTTCCAGTGGGGCACGCATGTCAGCAGCATCTGACAAGCCTGCAGATGATTATCAGGAATAGGAAGGTAAATCTGGAGCATAAAATCCCCAGCAGACAAGAGGAGATTGGCCCCCTAAATGGTGGGGGAAGTAGCGCTCAGCACGGCTATGCAAGGATGAAGGGGTTGCTTCAGCAACACTGCTAAGGACAACGGCCTGTACCAGGGAACAACATGTGGAGCTTGCTGATGCTCTCAGTCTGCAAGAGATGCAGGCAGCTCAAAACTGCCTTTCACTCCTCCTCAGCATAAACACTCACCTCTGAATTTGCAGTCAAGTAGAAATTCTGGAGGGAGTAAACAATAGAAAACAACAATGACAAGCCCTTTCAACAGTAAAATGACTTCACTGAAGTGTTTTGTATTTGTGTGTACAGTCTATTTTTGGGGGGTCTTTACAACTCACACAAAAAGCAAAAGGAGCATCCCGTCCTTCTTGACTTGAACAATATTTCAGTCTGTGTTTTATTCTCACAGTAAACAGCTGCTTAAACCAATCAACCCTGGCTGATTAAATCCACTTCTATAGGGCAAAAAAATTTCACAAAGCTAAAAATAACGTTCACCTGACACTTACATGCACAGTAGCATGTCTTAGGATATTCTGTTTCCACGGAAGTTATTCAGCATCAGATTAATCCATTATTAACCCATAACTGTTTGCTGTGTAGAAACGTACATGCTCTAACCAGTTATGTCTCTAATATAGCTACATGGAAAGTTACAAATTTGTGAAATTAAATTTGTAAATCTTAATAATAGGCTAAAATTAATAGGACTTTACCCTTCACAATCTTAAATATGTGAGCTGGTCTTATTAGAAAGTGACTCTGAGAAAGTGAGGGAAAAGCTCGAAAATAAACAAGCATTAAGAGCAAAATTCTCAGTATTTGAAGATATTTAGTCTTTATAAATGATTTTGGGGACATGAGGCATCTGTTTGCTTTTAAGCATTGGGAAGCAGCATTTATCAGCCACTTGCAAGTATTGCTTGCTGTTATGAAATGGCTTTTATTAGTCCAGATATTAGAAATTGTAAGCAACATGGCTATGTCAGTGTCTGCAATCTTGCTTTATCTGCTGTCTTCCAACTGAGATCCTAAAAAGCCACTGACCTTCACAGGCCATGGGTAGAAAGCTCAGATGCTCCACTCAAATGCTGCAGAGCAAGCAGCATGGGGAAACAACATGCTCTTAACATCTCCTACAAAAGAGAGAAAAAGCTTGAAGCATGGATTTTTAGTGCTCTCAGTTCAGGTCACTGGCGGTTTCTTGACAAGAGCGTAAGGGTACAACAAAACAAGAAAAGGTGGCTAACAAAATACTGCAAAATACTGTCAACAGTGGCTTTTCAGATTAGATTTTTAATGAGATGTGTAGATGGTAACTCATTCATCTCTTGTCAGAATGAAGTGACTTCTTCGGTTGTTGCTAATTGCTTCCAGTAATTATGTCTAGCACAGTACTGCAAAAACACAGAAAATCTGGGTTTTTAAATAAAAGGAATTAGTTCCCTGCTTAAAAGGAAAGGAGGAGTAAGGTTTTATATAACTTTTTTGTATTAAAAAAATAATACTAAAGCCAACAAATAACAGGCAGCAGGGGAAAATATTATCTACTTATCTTGAGATTGTTGTTATTTCTGCTTATGATAAAACACCAAGTCTTGAAACATTTATTCACTCCTTTTTCATCCTCTCTCAGAAAAAGCTGCCATTTAACACGAATGGTCTGAAAGATCCTGTTGACTTTGCAGTGAATATTTCCCTTTCATAGCTCCTTGCTTGTCCCTGTAATAAATCACAAAGTTAGCATTTTTACCTATCTATGTTCATAGCTATAGATGTTAAAAAACAGTGAGTGTGGAGCTGGACAACTTCCTTGTGTAGAGCAATCATGGGGACCACCATTTGTTGCTAATAGAATGGGTAAATAATTATTGGATGTAATTGGCAATTATTCACAATTCAAAGGGATCAGACCAAACTCAAGTGAGAGGTCACTATGGGAGTGTCTGTAACCAAATGAATTGTTTATAGGAGATTTTAAATTACCATAGTGTTACAACATCTTTTTTTTTTATCTGAAAAATAGAGTTGCTTGGAGATAATTATCATTGTATGACAATGCATTGTTTTGTGACAAAACTAAATTTTTAGAAAAATGATATTTTGATTGAGTCAAGCCATTGGCTCTTAAATATACGACTATTCAAAATATCTTTCAAAAAATACAGCATTTCATAAGAGAACAAAACTTTTTGATTCATTGAAATGCAACACTTTAATTAAAACTGGTATGAAATGCATTTTTTTTTGTTCAAAACGCCTCAACTTCTGAACAAATACTCCAATTTTCAGCCAGTACTCATTGTGACAGAACAGCAACCACATACATCACCTTACTGATGTCAACAGAAGAAGACATCAGCATCTTCTAAAGTCAGGATTGTCACTATTATTCAGACTCTACCATGCTCACCACTTAAGGACAAACTTGAGTAATTTTCTTCCTGCAAATACACAAATGCGATTTTGCTTGACAAAATGCAAGTCAATTTGCTGCAATACTAATGACTTTGCATTTAACTAATTTTCTTTGTAAAATTCCTCATGATGATGTATTAATTTGTTAAACATATGAAGGATATAAGGCACATATGACAGTACTTTTAAGCAACTTTAAACTGTCTTAGTTCAAAGACTCCTGAATAATTTTTTCATATACTAGTTTAAAAATTGCTCTTTTTATTAGTGGCCTGGTTTCGACAGGGATAGAGTTAATTTTCTTCCTAGCGGCTGGCACAGTGCTGCATTTTAGATTTAGGGTGAGAATAACGTTGATAGCACACTGATGTTTTTAGTTGTGGCCAAGCAGCCAAGGACTTTTCAGCTTCTCATACTGCCCTGCAAACGAGAAGGCTGGGGGAGCCCAAGAAACTGGGAGGGGAAAGAGCCAGAACAGCTGACCTGGCCTGGCCAAGGGGATATTGCATATCACACAACATCATAATCCTTATATAACTTGGGGTGGGCCAGGAGGTGGGTCAGCTTGGGGTCTTGTGGAGTATTGACTTTGGCTGTTGAGAAATGGTGCTGTTCATAACTTGTTCTGTATATTTTATTATCTTCCTTTTTTTTTGTTTGTTTTGTTTTGTTTTGGCCTATTGTCTTTATCTCAATCGATGAGTTTGGGGTTTGGGTTTTTTTGTTGGTTTTTGTTTGTTTGGTTGGGTTTTTTTCCCTTTTCCATTTTCAATTCTCTCCCCCAGCCCCCTCACAGAGCAAATGGCTGTGTGGTTGTTTTAGCTAACTGCAGGGTTAAGCTACAATAATTACACGTGAACAGCATTCTTTTCCCTATTTACAATTTCTTTAGGATAGAAAGACAGATCTCAAAAGAAGCTCTAGCCATTTTTATTTTTTTTAAGTATGTTGCTGAGAACTATTATATAGCTAACTGGAGTCAGGCTGGTTTTTACAGCTGTGTGAATGTAGAGCACTGATTTACAGATGTCATCCACTGTACGCTATCTTTCAAATCAACTTTGTCACTTCCTTTAAATTTGCACTACAAATTCATACTATTACCCACTTTGCTGAAGCAGTTAGCCAATATGGCCTGGCAAAGTCGTTCCTGTTAAGATGAAAAATAGATTATGGAAGTCAGGTATATCATTTGGTGTAATCTTGTTTATTTACAGAAAATAAGCACAAAGTGCAGGTTCCTTCAGCGGAGTAGGAAAAGCACACAGCAGGTAGTTCAGCATCTCAGATAAACCTACCTCTGTTGCTCAGACAAGCTCGAGGAATTTCTTTCTCTGTTTCCCCTGAAGATGATTCTCTTGTTGCCTTTCTTGATGCACCCCCCCCTGCCTTCAGCATCACCAGCACTCAAACGGGGTCTGCAAAGCCCTTGGCTTGTTGCAGTTTAGCTTTGAGAGAGGCAGCTGATACTCAGAATTCCTCAACTGATTATTCACTCATTTATTTTTAGGAAATTTTAAAAATCAACAATTCATTGTCATCCTTTTTTTTGTGGGCTGGTAGGGCAAGGGGGATGCCATTTTAAACCTCTGCCAATGGCCTCTGTGAATATTCATGTCGTAGTGTTTCTTCTGTGGTGGGACCTGGCTCTGCTCCACAGTTTCCTTCACAGCCTTTTCTCCTGTTTTATTTGCAGTTCCTGCTTTGACAATGACATGAAATTAAGGACTGTGATAGACATCTGCTCTATGTGGTCTTTATTATACCTGATTAACGTTACTTCATAAGCAGTATTAACTGCAGCAGTCTACGTTACAGGAGAAGCAGAAAACAAAAATTGAAAAGCTGGTGAAAAAAACAAACAAAAACCCAGCATCCCCTAAAAAACCAACCCCAAACCACCAAACACCCCAAGAAACCCAACGATGTAACCCCAAAACCCTACAAAATTTCAATTTAGTTAAAAGTGTTACTTTGATGTACCAAAAGCAGAAAATATGGCTAAAAGGAACTCAGAGGTGACGGTTCAGTAAAAGGCAGATAAAGTGAGAAGACAATATGAAGTAGGCAGAGAGAAGAATGTGGAATTTAACCAAATCAGAGCTGCAGAAAACAGAGCTTTAGTGAAAAGATGGGCAGAAAGCCAGAGTAGATGGACAAGAATCTAGAACAAGTAGTAAGAATTAAAAAA
>VWZZ01004531.1:95258-132647 GCA_013399095.1 Psophia crepitans | reverse complement strand
TGGCCAGAGCCAGGACAACTATGTTTGTCTGGATGCTTGTACATGCAACAATCAAAGATCCCATCTCGAGAGACACTGAGAATTATTCGTGAGGTAATTCTTCCCAACATTACAACTTTGTACTCTTGCATTGCTTTTTTTTTTCAGAAATTATGAGAAAACTTGGGCTGATTTATGTTTTAATTAGAACATCAAGATTTGTTGCAATGTCTCTTCTCTTGTTAACTTACCAAATATATATATAGAAATTTTTTAAAAAAACTCTCAAACACATTTCTTGAATAAGATTCTCTATAAATCAGATGATGTTTTAGTCTTGTTTATTTCTACTTTAAACTTACAATGTTTTAAGATAACAGATTAACCTGGCAGTAAGGTGCACCTAATTTAGCTTGCTACTTCAAATATGTAATTTAAGAAATGCTTGTAAGAATATGTATTTGCTGACTTTCTTTTTTCTCTTCTCCCTGTTAATTCCTCATGAGCCTGTCTTATGATTTGACAAGACTAGATCATGAATTCTTACCTCAATACCTGGGAAAATAACGGAATTAGTCCTCCTAGAAACTATTACTGACCAGATGAAGTAGGTGATTGGGAAAAGACAGCATGGATTTATCAAGGGCAAATCATGCCAGACTAATCTGTTCACCTTCTACAACAAAACAAGATCTTCTGTTGACACGGGGAGAGCAGTGCGTGTTGTTTACGTGAACTTCAGGAAAGCGTTCAACACTCTTTCCCATAGCCTTCTCCTGGACAAACTGGCAAGACGCAGATTGGATGGCTGATCTATGAGATGAGCAGAAAATTGGCAAGCAGGTCACACTCAGATGGTGATGATCAATGTTTTTTAATCAGGCTGGTGACCCGTCACGTGTGGGGTTCCCCTGGGATGAATGCTGGGCCTCGCACTGTTCAACATCTTCATAAATGATCTGGGTGATGGGATTGAAAGCACCCTCATTAAATTTGCTGATGACATCAAACCAGGTGGTTGAGGTGGACATCTTAGAGAGACACCTGGCAGGCTGGAAGAGTAGACTAGCAAGAACAGTATGAAGTTTAACAAAGGCAAGTGCAAAGTCCTGCACCTAGGATAGAATGACCGAAGAGCCCAGTACAGGCTAGGATCCATGGGGTTGGGGAGCAGCCTTGCTGGAAAGAATCTGTGAGTCCTGATGGACAACAAGTTGTATATGAGTCAGCAGTTGCTGCTGCAGCAACAAAGGCAAATTAGATCCTGGGGTATTACCAGAAGAGATAGAGATGTGATCATCTCACTCTATTCAGAACTTGTCAGGCTGTATCTGGAGTACTGTGTCCAGTTCTAGTCCCCACAACTCCAGATAGTTGTGGACAGATTGTAAAGGGTCCAAAGGAGAGCGTGGTTATCAAAGGGCTGGAGAACCTGCCCTCGGAGAAAAGACTGAAGGACTTAGATCTTTTCTCCCTGGAGAAGAAAAGTCTTGGGGAAACCTCATCATAGTATTTCAGTACTTAAAATGCGGCTACAAAGGGGATGGAGGCTCTCTCTCCCAAAGAAACCACATAGAAAAGACAAGGGACAATGGGTACAAGTTGCACCAGGAGAAATTGTATTTTGACAAGAGAGAAGTTTTTTACAGTAAGAACAATCATTCACTGGAACAACCTCCCCAGAGACATTGTGGCATCTGCATCACTGGAGGTTTTAAAGATGTGATTGGACAGGATGCTAGATAATCTCATCTAAGCACCCTTGCCCACAAAATGTTGGACCAAATGATCTTTCATTGTCCCATTCCAACCTGGAATATTCTATGATTTTATGATTTTAATTATCTAAGTATTATTCCATTCGGGATAGTATTGGAAGCATCTTTCTTTCCTTTCTCCCATCTATCTATCATTGAATACAGAGTGGTCCGTAATAAAATTAAGCTTCCCAGAAGACATTTGAACAGACCTCTGGTTGGAATGAGGAAGAAATTCAGAAGTAAGATTCAGGGTTTATTTTTAACTTGTCCCATAATATCTTGTGTGTGCAAGAGATAAGACCTTGTTGTAATGAGATGAAATATGTGTAAAATTTTAGCATTTCTGTTGTAATAGTCAAGTTCAGAATACTATGTGACATTTTAATATTTATTTTTATTTCATGTAAATGTTTAAATGAAGAATGCATGAAATAGAAATACAAAACTAGAGTGCATTACTTCTCTTGGATAGTCAATCATAATGTTTAAGCTCTTTAAATGCCCTGTGGACTATTATCACTATGCAAGAAAGCATGAAGGTATGATTATCTGGTTCAGAGGTTTATTTCTGTAAATTTGAGGTAAATGTGGTTTTGGTAAATACAGATAAAAAAAGTAAATACCCTGAAAATCACTTCAGTGCAGCATGGGCTGCCATATACTAAAAGCTGAACTATTCTAGATATGAAAATAACAGCTGAAAATTCTGTTTCATATGGTAGGAAAAGTAATGGAAACACTATACCTCTACACATTACTAACAGTCACTGTATGTCCCCAATCTCTTTTGCACACACTTAGTTCTAGATTTTTAGGTTTTCTAGGATAGGCTATGCAAAATGATCAGTTATGTAGTGATACACACCATAAATTCTCTCCCAGCCTCTCACAATTTGCAGATTATGAAATCCCTGGGTCAAGATACTATATTTTTGGTATGAGATTATTTTCAGTGGATTAGTTTCAGGAATTTTCCTGTTACTTTTTCATTTCAAGTACATTTTTACTATGTAAAGTTTCCTCTAGCAGTAAGCTTCAAAACTAAACTCTTCCACTTGTTTTGAACTTGCCTTGTTATTGGATTCATTTTCCCCTTGCTCTTGAATTGATAAAATGTGCCATATTACCTTCAATACACAGCAATGACAACAAAGAATCCCATTATTTATTTCCTCTGTTGTGTCCTTTCCTATTCCCTAATTTAAGACCTTTTTTAATATTCTTTTCACAGAATCACAGCATGGCAAGGATTGGAAGGAACCTCTGGAGATCATCTAGTCCAACCCCTCTGCTAAAACAGGATCACCCAGAGCAGGTTGCACAGGATTGCATCCAGGCGGGTTTTGAATATCTCCAGAGCAGGAGACTCCACAACTTCTCTGGGCAGCCTGTGCCAGGGCTCCGTCACACTGAGTGAAGTTCTTCCTCATGTTGAGATGGAGTTTCCTGTGTTTTAGTTTGTGCCCATTGCCCCTTGTTCTGTCGCTGAGTGCCACTGAAAAGGGTCTGGCCCCATCCTCTAGACATCCACCCTTTAGGTAATTATAAATGTTGATAAGATCTCCTCTCAGTCTTCTCTTCTTCAGGCTGAACAGACTCGGCTCTCTCAGCCTTTCCTCATACGAGAGATGCTCCAGTCCCCTCATCATCTTTATAGCCCTCCAAAGTCATTCTTAGTTTGGTTTGGGTTTGGGGGGTGGGGTGTGTGTGGGGGTGTGTGGGTGTGTGCTGTTTGTTTGTTTGTGGGGTTTTTGTGTGTGTGTGTCTGTGTCTGTGTGTGGTTTGTTTTTGTTGCTGATGTTGTTGTTGTTTTCTGTAATGATGATCACGGAAAAGTGAAACTGTGAAACCAGGGCAGAGTAAAGACCCTAACATGATTAGCCCACCCAAACTTCAGTCTGAAATAAGTATTACTAGGAATTTAAATGCCAGAGAAACATAGATTTGCTGCATAAAAGAATGGATATGAACTATGAATGTGAATAACTGGAAAGAAGCAAAAAGATTTCTTAACATGACAGAATTTTGAAAGGTTCTTCCAATCAGAGCAGACACAAATAAGAAAAAAAGAAAACAAAACCAGCAAATTCAAACACTTTTTAAAATAAAAATCAATGTGGTTGTGAAAGGTATAATATGATGTAGTGCCCAAAGTAAGAATGGAGAAAAAATATTGTAGCTCTGCAATGCAGGATTGTAAATATTTTAGGTTTGGGACTGTTTTGCTATGTTAATTTGATAGAATCTATATTAATAATATTGTTATTACTGCTGCCACAAATTATCTGTTGTTAGTCTGCTTCTGCATCACTAAAAATTCATGATCCCTGAAGCTACTGGAAGATGAAGACACATTTGTATAGATATTCAAATTGCCATTGCTTATAAAAGAATTGCTCTGCAAATAAATGGAAGATTTCACCTTTCAGGTATGTCAATTTGGCATGTCTTAAGAGCATTAAACTCAAACAACGAGAAAGAAAAAAAACAGTAAATAAAACAAAGTGATAGAAGTTGTTCATGAATCTTATGCAAGACATAAAAAGGATCAAAAAGTACTTAATATCTGTAATTTTTTTTGCTCCAGTATCCTCGGATTTAGTCCAAACATATTCTTTAATGATTTTTTGGGGGAAGAAAAATCAGCTCTGGTTTATAGCCTTCACTGCCAACTTTGAGCCTCAAGGAAATTTTTACAGCTGAGTTATAAACTCCTAAATATCGGCATTTATAATGGCAAGCTTGACAGACCTTTAATTTCAACACTAGCCAGTGTCAGTGCAATAATTTAAAAAAGATAATAATTTCAGTGAGGTCAAATCCAAGTTAAAAAAGTGTGCCTGGATGTTGCTAGCCCACAAGCTCACATATATCCTTAATTGCACCCTCACCTAATTTAGGACTGCTTAAAAAAATATAATGTTTTGATTTTTTAACTATATCATTATTCCAAATATTTTTAAGTCCTGACATTTTCTGGCCAGACTATAGTCAAAATCCTGAATGTGTTTTTAATGTAATCTTGACTGCTTGGTTTTGGATCTCCAACTATTTTTTCTTCTGCTTCCTCTCTGTGTAAATAGAGCATATGGTAATTTATTGAGTAATTAAGAGTTATAAAACATGTAAGTCACACACACATTTAGTCATAAAAACACCCTCTTCTTTACTACATCATGCAGCGTAATCTTATTGATGTTACTGCCATTTTTCCTCCTACAGCTCCCACACAACTTTCTTGTTTCCCCTTCATTTCATCACCTCCAGGGTAACTAGCCTGAAAACATCTCGTGTGAGGCAATGCCCTGTCTGGTTTTTAGAGAACCATAATGCCCTTCTGAATTCTGGCAGAAATAGCAAATATAATTCTTACTAATAAACTCTAGACCTTTGAGATTCAGACCTGTCCCCATCCCCAAGATCCAAAGAAGATTTCCTAGATGTCCCTAACCATACGAAACCTTGTTCGCTGTCTACAAAATCAAATCTCAGACCTATTTTCCTCTTTAGTGTCTTTGTGCATTGTTCTAGGGAATAGATGACTTTCTAAGGAGTGCCAGTGTACTCATTAGGAATGACATCTCTTTGATCATGGACTACCTTGTCCAGCTATGTCTCGGCTATGAAAGGGTAAAATGCAGAGAAATCTTTTTTATATTCCAAATACACAAAGAAACTTCATATATTTATGAAAGGCATATGTAGGTAAAAGTAATAAAACCTTGTCTAGTCTACTTATACAAAGATCTTATCTAAAAGATACATTCCTTTGCATATATTCAGCTGCCTGGTCATACAGAACTTCCTGGTTTCTGTGGTCAAGGACTCTTCCTCTGTCTCACTCCGCATTTCAAGTTGTATTTATTAAAGAATATGCACAACATTAATATCAAAGTAGGCCAGAGGGTGAGTTTTATCACCTGACATATATTGCCCATGCTGTTTATCTGGTAGCTTAAATACTGCTTCCATTTTCTCTTTGCCAGGAAAATGTATATAAAAGAAGTTAGCTTTATGCAGTGTGGACCTACCAGTATCATTTGGTCTCACCTCCCTGAAGATCACTCCCTGCACTCTTTTATTTATATATGTAGACACAGGCAAAAGTAATTATACCAGCCATGATGGCCAATCTCCTCTTGTGAGTTTCCATCCACTTATTGTCACTCCTTCAAAACCAATTCAACTTTCATCACTTCAAGAGATGGTATTAATTCTTTTTTGACTAAGTTATGTCATATCTCATCTCACTGAAGATGCATATATTGCTTTCTAAGTACAGGTGTCACATCCTATGCACTGTAGATCTATTAAATGTTCCTTAACTCAATGAGTTAAAATGCACAATTTTATATGAAATGTCCCTACTTACTGCACATTATGTTTTATATCTACAAATAATTGAGAAACTAATGTATACACAATAGCTCTTGACTTAAATGAAGCACAAAAATAGTAATGCTTTTTTATATCTGACATCCTTATGTGATTGATATCCAAAATTTATCTTAATGGAAACCACAAAAATAATCATGAACAATAAATAGGAAGACAAACTAACCTTTGGTGCCCTGAAAGTCAATGACAAACCTTCTTTTTATTGTAGTCACAAATTAACCAACCATTGTACTTTTTCAAGAAAAATATGTTTTATGAACAGTCATTATGAGACTGAAGTTAAAACCTTGGTTTTCTGTCCTTTTACTGTTTGTATTCACTTTGAGCTATGAAATCATTTGCATTCAATCAGCTAACAGCAACAGCACTGCAGACCATTGAAAAATATATTGGAAGCACATAAAAGAACAGAAGTTGAAATTTAGAGAAGGATGCTGTTTAACTCATCTTGCACATGGACATCATATGCCCAAAGAATAAACACTGGTTATCCAAAGCTGGTACAGATCTACCTCTCGTATTCAATTGCAAAATTGCCATTTATGTGCTTACATATCTGAGAACCTTTAATCAGAAGCAAGCTTGAAAGATTAATAGTTCACAATCCAAAGAAATAGAACAATGGAAATACTTGTCATTACTGTTAATATTTTTTTCCTTTTTCCTTTTTTTTTTCTTATTTTCTTACGCCAGTTTGTGAACAGGGTTGTGGGTTTTTATTTTTTTTGTTTGATTGCGTTCTTTTTTTCTTCTTTTTCTGGAAGTTTTCTTTCTAATTCAAATCTTTCCATAACAAAGCAGATGTTGAATAGTCACACTAGGGTAACTGAAAGCTTATCATGCCTTTCTTAAAAGGCTTTTCAGCATTCAAATAGATAAGAAGACTTTAAAGTTAACAGGACTAACTGCTTTTATAACCTTACTTAGTTATAACTAAGGTTATACTTAGTATAACCTTACTTAGTAATTCTGGTTTGATGCTTGGAGAAAAGCTATCTGGTTTGAAAAAGGTAAAGTGTATATCAACTTCTTACACAGCTCGTCAGTTGTATTTATTGGTAATGGTTAAAGCCATGAGCAGAATGGTTTTTTGCTATTTTTTTAGTGACTTTTTCTAGTTGTAATATATGACAAGAAAATTCAAGTTCTTCACTAAGATAGTTTAGAATAGATTAGATTTCAATTAAGTCAGATGGAAACTAGAAATAATACATTAGAATTTTCTTATTCTGGGTTAGACCAATAGTAAGACAACCAGACAGCAAAATAAAAATCTGGACTAGAACAAAACTTGAGAATTAGTCTACGTATCTCCCAGAATGTTTCCACCTCTGTGGTTGGTGAATGAAAAGCTAGATTCATTGCTTTGAGACAGCCACCTCCTATGCCCATACAAGTTAGGTGAACATTGAAATAATGGAACAAATTCTTCAACGGTACAAACCTAAACAATTGAAACTGATGGGCCTACCTAAATTTAAGATACTGTAAAATTTGATTCATATGGACATTCTTTTCAGGGTTAATTGTGTTTCTACTAATTCAATCACTTGCTGTTGACTATTAAAAAAGCTTCTATAATTAAAAAAAAAAAAACCAAACAAAAAAGAGATCCCCAAACTCCCAACCTGTTTTTTTGTGATTTTGGTTTGGTTTGGTTTGGTTTGGTTTCGTGTTTTGCTCTTATTGGGTTTTTTTGGTTTTGATTATTATTTTTTTTTTTACATTCTGGATAGCTTTAAAGGATGGTGTTGTATAAACTGAAATTAAATAGCAAAGGATATTATGAAATAGCAATGACAAAGTTATTGACTGAAGAATTGTGCTTTCCAACATAAGCCTCTTCTGAACAAGGAGGTTAGGGAAATCAGATACATATAGCTTTGCCTTAGATTCAGGGACAGTTAAAAATAGATAGTCTAATCATTTTAAGTTTCAGCAATTTTATTTTTATAACAGGACTATTTTAAGCGTGAAAAAAAAAAAGCTAACATCCTTTGAAAGGTTTTAGGAAGATTCTGAGGTTCTGTTACATTATGAACTCAGGTGCAGTGTGTGCTCTCTCCATCTACCAAACAGATATGCCTGCACAAACTGCATGTTTTTAAGATAAGACAATTATCAGAAGATAGCAGAATGTAGTTAATGAATCAGTTATTACTACCCATAAACAATAAAGCCAATTTGATTTTCTTTTACCTTTCTGGGTACTATGTTCCCATTTAGAAAATGTCTGTTCTAGTTTCTTCCTGGCTTTCCATCTATCCCTTGCACACATTTAACTGTATATAAACAAAAATGATAACCAAACAAATAAACAAATCCTCCAATAAACAGATCATAAACATCTGTGTGTTCTTATTTGGAGCATTTGGTTTATTAGTTTAATACGGTGTCTAGCTGTGGACTTATTTGTCTAGAAGAATGGAACATGTGAGATTAATTCTTTCTCATCAAGGTCAATTTTTTCATTACAAACCCACTGGAAGTAGAAAGAATAAAATAAACTAAAGACATATCTTGCAATTATTTACATATACTTCTACATTTAACTGGTGCCAATTGGATTATTCCATCTTACAAAAATGTTGCTGGAAAGTATATGTACTGAAGACACTATTAGCAAGAGTAAACATGAGGAGGCAGTGATCAGTTTTGTTCATCAAACAGCACCATCCCCACATTCTTAGTTGATACTGGGAAATTTCTATTGCTGTCAATCTATCACCTTTCAAGTCTGTTCAAACACATCTGAGAAAGAAAAAAAGTATTTAGAAAATTCCTACTGAAAATGGCAACTGCATTAAGCAAAAACATCCATGACCTTTGCCAGCATTTTCCAAAGTGCAAGTTTTCTCACTAAGAGACATAAATATAGACTTCAATCTAGAAACACTTCAAAAGCCCTAACTGTTGGCTTATACTGTCTCTGTACCAGCTGTTCATACCTAAATAACTTCTTAAACCATGTACAGCATCTCAACCTTGTGCATATATTGCTCAGGTTCAATCTAAAAATTTAATATTTTTATGCTATTTTAATACAGTCCTTTTGTGATAGAGAATATTACATTGAATTTAATTAACATAACTTCAGTTGAAAAGGAAAATTTATGGAATTTTAATTTTTTTTTTTAATAAATAGAAGATGACACAGTGATTTGGAAGGACAAGAATGTCTCTAACATATTCAAGTTCGGACAAACTTTGTGTACTTAAAGCAAAATAACTTCTATAGTTAGTGGCATGACAAAGAATAACATTAACAGCTTTAGGTTTCACCTACTTTGACTGTCCAGCGTAAATAATGAAGTAATCTTTGACAGCTTACTTGGTTAGAATGACCATTTATTTTTCCAAAGCTGGTCCTGACTGGTAGCAAGACTTCTTATGTTCTGTAGCAGTGCTTAGGGTCCTATACTCCTGTATGTTGAACAGGAAGGTGAAAACTAGAAATTAAGATCCCAAATGAACAGCCAAAGTGAGATGTCTAGTTACTATGAAACTTACATTATTAACTATTCAGTGTTCATAAATTTTATGTTTATACTTTTAAGCCATAATAAAGGCACATTCAGTTTACATACTGAAGTGGTCTTTAGGATCTTAAATTCAAATAAAGTTCTTCAGAGTCTTTGCTCAGCTTTTTAGATGCACCAGAAATTAATAGGTAACCCTCTCCAGAGCAGTCTCTGGCCTATTCTCCTTCCCAGTCTGTACCCTGATGCCATACGGCAAATTGCTAGCTGGCCTAGGCCAAAACTGTGCCAGCAAACATTCTGATCAACGTTAATGCTTATTTCTGTTTAGTTCTGTTTAGGCATAGACATATGTCCTGGTTTCGACTAGGATAGAATTAATTTTCAGAAGGAGCCAGGACAGGTGAGCCGAGCTGGTGTGTGTGGGGAGCTATTCCATACCATCTGCTGTCATGCTCACCATAAAAGTGGATCTTCTGGGGAGGGGCAGCTCTGCGCTGCTTCGGGATGGTCTGGATGTGGGCTGAACAACTGATGGGTTGGTTGAATTGTAATTTGCTCTCTTTGTTATCACCTTGGTGTACATCCCAAGTACTACTGCTGTTGTTTCTGTTTCCCTCTCCCTTTGCTGGCCCCTTAAACCATCATTATCTCAACTTGAGGAGGCTTCCCCTTTGTTTTTGCCATTCTCCTCCCTATCCTGCTGAGGTGGGGGAGTGAGTGAGTGGCCGTGTGGTGCTCAGCTGCTGGCTGGGGTTGAACCATGACATAGCTTAAGAAAGTTGTAGTAATGTTTTATATCTGTGTAAAATGACTTCAAACTCATGTCCTAGGAAAACATACCTTTCATGTATCTAAATATTTTCTGACCATCTTCTAACAAAAAAGACCTTGATGTTTCAGGAAAACATTTTGGTCATGCTCATTCAGTATATGAAGTCCTTAAAAGCTTCTGATTTACTTCTGTTACATTTTAAATTGAGTGCAGTTTTCATGTAAGAGGTAGTAAGCAAAAACATTTCACCCCAGCTAAAATTAGAGTCTAATGGGAACTTCTGGCACTGGAACAGGCTCCTCAGGGAAGTGGTCACAGCTCTGAGTTCAACTGAGTTCAAGAAGCATCTGGACAGCACTCTCAGTCATCTGC
The DNA here is from genome assembly GCA_013399095.1 of Psophia crepitans. Lineage (NCBI taxonomy): Eukaryota > Metazoa > Chordata > Aves > Gruiformes > Psophiidae > Psophia > Psophia crepitans. Next base: position 121,884 of record VWZZ01004531.1, on the reverse strand, counting down.
TCTGATTGGGCTGGTCCTGTGTGGAGCCAGGAGTTGGACTTGGTGGTGCTTATGAGTCCCTTCCAACTTGAGATATTCTATGATTCTTTTCCTCTTTTTCATTCTTGGAAAACAGACTCAAGGATGAACCCTGTAGAAGCAACTAGTCATAAAGAGTGTGCTGGGAAGACTTCCAGAAGACTTGCTGGCTGTAACCTGTCTCCTCTTCAAATTGCCTAAAGATCTGCAGGGGATGGTCTGACCTACCCCTGACTGTTATGGAGCCTCAAGAACATTGAGACATACACAGAGGGACATCAAATCTCAACACCCAAAAAGCAGTATGCAAGTCTCCATCACGTCTCTGCAGTCCAAACATATATGGCAAGCTTCCTAAGCTGCATTCTATGAAAAGCAAACTGAACATTTCTTACATTTACTTTTACATTTCCAGTAAAAAAGGTGAAAACAAAAATAGTGGTTTATTTTGTGGCAAAATAAAATACATTGTAATTATAAGTAAGAACAGAGAAGTGTATTTCTTTAAATATCTTATCAAATACACTTATCTTTTTGGACCACGTTTGAAAAGGAATAATGAGAAAGAATTAACTATTGATCTGTATCACTATAGATCCATCTGTAAATGTTACTGTTACCCTTTTACTTATATGAAGGTTAGAAAGTTAGGCATTTGTAATGAAGTCAGTTTTGAATTATCTAGGCTGTCAGCTACAAGTGTATGTTCAGAGTACCTTCTCAATACTACTAGAGATTTAGTAACTGCTGATTGCAGAACATCTGTAGTGCCAAAAAATGGAGAGACTTTTCTTTGCCAAAGTAAATCAGAAAGGGTCATGTCTTCCACTTGTATAAATCGTTGTAGCTCAGTTAAAGTCAATGGATCTTAAGCATGTTTTACAAGCATGGGACTTCATCCAGTTTGTTTCTTCATTTCTTTGACAATAGAAGCCATTCAAAGTAAGGAAAAAGAAACTTGTAACGAATTGATTTAAAAAAAAAAAAAAAGCAAAAAAACCGCAACAAAAATCCAAACTTATTTAGTGTTTTCTTGTGTGCAAAGCACCTTTAAAGCCTACTGCACATTTGATAACTGATTGAACATAAAATTTATGCATGAGTTTTGTTTTAAAGCAGGCATGTAACTTCCCTACTGAATTGGAACCAAAGGAATGAAGTACCTATTCCAAGCAAGTATATGATTATTGTTTTCTAACACCTAACAGGCATTTTATACATTCTGCTTTGCAGACCTAGCAAGGCTTTTGTTTTAAATAATAGACTTTTTTTGTTTGTGTGATGTCATATCTGAAAGCAATTAGCCAATGAAATCTTAGATGTGAAAGTTAAATAAATACTGTGGTCAAAAGAAGGTCTCCAATTTAGGCATCCAGAATCAGATCTTAGTTGATGAATCCAATTTTATTTGAGCTCATGTTGCTGTATCAAGATCTCCATTACACTCAGCTATAATTGTTTATATATTACTGGTTGGTCATTTACATTTGTGGTTGATAAACAATTTGATTCATCAATCTAAAAATGTGTTTGCACACAAACGACAACAAAACACATGCAATACTTGGGTCAATAGATAAGTAACTGAGAAGGAAAATAAAAAACCAGGCTTTTTCATCTATGCCTGGGAATTTATCGCATGGGTTCATACTTGGGATTGTTTCTGTTTGTAAGAAATCTTATGACCTCATGAGACTTGAGAAGCCAAATATAGGCACGTCCCTTCAACCCCCAACTTTTCACACTATTGTTAATTTGAAATAATTAATATAATATTTAGATTATGGTAAATTTAGTATCATATCTTTATATAAAATCAGGTTTGAGGTCAATTTTATCAAGATTATGATAAAGCAGTAAAAAGAGATGAAAAAATATTATCTTGTCTAATAAGTAGTGGAAATGTATGCAGCCACAAGCTGTCTGTAATAAATGTTAATTGATTACAATTTATATTTTTGGTCGTCTTCCCAGAGACTCCAAGCTATTAATCTAGCTTGAACACAGCCAGAATACTGTAACAATTCTTAGACACTAAAAGCCTTAAGGGGAATTCAAATCTGTTAGAATAAATGTAATAGCTTTATCCACCTTACAGCAGGGAGTAAGGCAGAGAAGGAAAGAAAATAAAACAAAATAAAACATAAAACCCTGTATTATTTATATTTACTGAATTTTATAAAAACCTCTTGTGCTTGAGTTTGAGATAGACATGTATTCATCTTTTTAAAGTGATGAGAATGTATGTTGTTTACTGTGCTGCAAATGTAGAGTTGTATGCAACATTTTCTGAAATTAAAGGGCTGTATATCAAAGAAATAGCTACCTATTGTTATCATTGCAGGTGATATTATATACAGTATTCATATATGGTATTACAGATTACTTTAAACCCTATGTTGTCAATATCAAATGTCAAAATATCCTCCCTGAGTTGCAATCCTTGGTGTCTCTAGTAGACTGGAGATATCTGAAATAACAAAGTATCTAGTTCTGTTCTCATACACTCTTTTGCATCCGCAATTGTAGAAGATCATCAGTGATGATGGAATCACCTATATAAGCATCGCATACTCAGAGTTCTTCCTTTTCAACAATAATGGTCTCCCTTTCCCTTTTAATGGCTTTTAATTGATGCTATATACAATCTTTACAGTACTTTGTCTACCCTAATTTTTTATGCCTCAAGGCTCTAAAACTTTAAAAAGGCAATGAAATTATAAAAATAATAATCTGAGTTTATCAAATGGTTTGTGGTTTAGTTTTTGGGTTGGCTTTTTTTTTTAATTAAAGTTTTCATAAAGGTTTCCACTCTGAAACATGATCAATTGTATCTACTGCATAGTGAAATTAAATCTTACTTTTACCTTTTCCCATTTTGTATCTGTGGATTTCTTGCAAGCAGTTATCATTTTATCTATCTCACAATTTTTAATTTTTTTTAATATAAGTGAAAAATACAGTACCTCACTACACATTTAGCAGCCTGGTCTCTGCTTGTCTTTGTTCACAGATGTTTAAACAGCAAATTTAGACCTGCACTTGATACCAACACTCAGCAAAAGCATCCATTTCATTATCTGCACATATCTCCCATAAAACCTGGGAGAACAATACAGATGAAAGAGCACAGGCATCACAAAGTATTCAGGGATGAGGTGCACATTCCCAGAAATGGTGATGTGCAGCAACAATCTCCATGCGCTTGCTATGGGGTGCTGAGAGATGCTGGCTCCAGCCATAGCAGTTGGGTAACTCAATTCTTCCTGTCAAGCATGAGGTGAGCACAACACCCTCCAAGGGAGATCTGAGGGAAAAAGAAGCAACCTGGTTTGTTTTTTTTTTAACAGGAAACAGCGGAAAAGAGAGATCTACATGAAATCCAGACTTTGTCCAAGGGATAGCTATGGTGCTATTAACATTAACTTCACTCACTCAAATTTTCTTTTTTTTGAGGGAGGACCCCTCTCAGCATGCATGGTATAAATCTTCTCCATGCAGCAGTAAGAAAGCCCCCACCAGACCCCTTGCTCATCTACAGAGTGTCTGTGCCCCTGGGCTGTGGTAGGACTGGCCATGTAATGGCCTCATGCCAGGCTGGGATGGCTGACCTGTTACCTCTTCTCATTGCAAGGCCTCTCCCCATAACTGCACACTTTCCCTCATTAGTAGCCACCCTAAGCAACCTTCACCACCTCTCAGAATAGACAGGTTTGGGTGTTATGCTCACACACATTGTTTGGGCTCACTCTCATCTGTAGTTGTGATTCATGTTACCAAGAGGAAGCTATGCAGACACCTTAGAATTTGTATTTCAAAACTGATGTAAAATTCACTTCTTGCTTTACAATTAAGCAAAGAAACAAAGGCAACCAGTCTTCTGTTCCTATCACTCATACTACTTGGGTAGGAAAGTAGTATGAGGTCAATTCCCTTCTTATTCTTACAGTTTCCACATTCATCTATTTTACCTCGTGAAAGAATGAGTTAATCTGCTCGATATGTGCTCTTTCAGGTGTGGTGATCAGGGTGAAAGGCAAATTTGCTGTCTGTTAAAGTTGTCCTACTCTGTAGAGAGAGAATGTGAGAAAAATTTGAACAAGAGAGAGACAGAGAGCAAAAGAACAAAAAATATAAGCATTAGCTTGACAAAACAAGCTAATTATGAAATTTGCTTTAGTGGGGGAGCAGTTTACATTCCCTAAATGATCTACAATTCAAAGTCCGATCCTTCATAACTTGTCCACAGATAGCAGAGTTGTCCAACAGCAACATGCACAGTCAATTGCTGCCTGAGCTCTCCTGGAAGCTTCAGGAGGCATCCCAAGAAAGGCAGTACACCTTAAGTGTGTCATGAGTTGTTTATCACTAGAAAGTCTAAATGAAGTTAATGAGATTTCATCTCAATATAAGCTTCAAGAAGTACATGGCTCTTGCTAAAGGGACATGTTGAAAGGGGAGGTGCCAATAGAGAAATTTTGAAAAGTGCAGAACAAAAATATAACAAACAATATGTGAACATATATAAGCTTTTAACTGCGTAGGAAAAACTTCACATATTTTATAATCCAGACAGGAATTCTTTTATCTGTTTCACTTGCCAGCTGAATTTTAATTTTTTTCTCATACATTGCAGATCTGTTGTTTCTGATGTGTGAATGGACTAACTTTGCTCCTAACATGTGTTTTCTTATTATTAAAGATCATATAAACCCATGGTTTTCTAAAGAACAATGATAAATCTTGACAGTTTTTGCCAACATTCTTAAGGTTCTAGCCTAGTAATTAATTATAAAGGCTCATGTTCAACACCGCTATGCGTATTAACGACAATGGCAATGAGTTTAAAAAATCTGGAAAAATGTGTCAGGGAGGTTGCCTGCAGAATCATTAAACATGGATCATCCTTGGGTGCCTACTCAAATGTAATTAGTGGAATGTAATTAGCATCTAATTATAATTTCCCATATGAAAATCTTGGCTGCCTTTTGCCATATTCTAGCCAAAATGTGGCAGGAAGTACCCCAAATCTTAAGACACTCTTATTTTGGCCAAAGAAAACAAACTCTAGCCTTCAAAAATACACTTCTTTGCTTGGAATTAAAACTTACTGTTTTCTTGTTATTATCTGAGAAATCAGTGGGTGATAGCAAGAATCCAAAGTGGTTAAGTAAATAATTACTAGAGTAAAGCAATAAGCACAACCCTAGCAATGAGACAGTGACGTGAAGTCAGCCAGTGAAAGAGAGACCACCCTATAGGTGTCACTGTGGAGACAGACCACAGTGTTATATTACTGCCTGACTAAGGGAAGTCCTTTTAGTAAGTAGTCTAAAATATGCTAAGAATAAGATCAATCTGCTGAGCACCAAAATGTTTAAAATATAAATAAGATTCTTTGATGGGTTTGGGTAAGTTTATCTAATAAGGCAGCCATGTTGTTGATCTCTCACCTTGCTGAAACAGGCTGAAGGAATAAGAAACCAATTTGAAGGCAGATTAGAAGACATGGAAAAGGTGTGAAATTAAAGAGACATGGCAGATAACAATGGAAAAAAGGAAAATACATTAAAATCTCCAGTTATTTGATTATTTTCATTAAGTTGAAGTCTCAAAGAACATAGTTTAATAAATGCTTCCTATATTATATGTTAAAAATATTATACATAGAAGAAAAAGTCCATCCTGCTAATATGAAGAACATTTGAATGCAAACAAAAGTATTTTTCCACAAACCTACATTTAAGTGTATAAATGTCTAGATCCCCATTCCTAGAATATTGCTGATGGCTTTGGTACAAGTTTGCATTGCTGTTGGGTTGAGGATTTTGTTTAGGTTTTTTTTGTTTCTTTGTTTGGTTGGGGGGGATAGCAGATTTTATTTGCTGCAAGTAAAAAATGAAAAAATGTGGGATGATAATCACAACATTTAGATTTAAATTATACAGCTATCACTAAGTCAACATCATGCATACTCTATATTTTATATACCATATGATTTTTAAATTGTATAATTTAGAAAAGTGTTCATTTTTCTTATAAATTTAGGAAGAGTATAAAAGTAGATTTTATACACTAGTAGTTTAGGTTACTTTTTTCTGAATGTAAGACACTTAAAGGTGAGTTAGCAGAATCAGTACCAAATCTCATGCAGTCTTCGTTAGATTAAAATCTTAATATAAAAAAAATACACTTATATATCATCTTCCTCCTTTTAATTTTCTTACAATTTTCAGAATGTTGCTAAGCAATTTTGTGAATCATTATAAAAATGAGTGTTCTGTGTAATTTCTATTTTCCAAAGATAAGAAAGGGCAGTTGTTATGAAAAATAAAGCAATATCGACCCTTTAGTTTTATATTTATTATATTTAACTACATTTAATTTGCATAGTTAAAACACCTTTGCTTATTACAATAATGAATAACAAGAAGCTGTGTAACATACTTCAATTATATCCTGTATGGGTAATTAAATCAACTCTTAGCATTTAAATTCAGATGAAAACTACTTGCTTTCAAAAGCAATAGTTAATCTGTCTGTCTGTCTGATAGGAAGATTTGCAGCCCTATGCAAATTTTAGAAAGTGTGATTTTCTGAATTGTTTTCCAAATACCTTGTTTTCGAATTACTTTTTTTTTTTTTTTTGTAGCTGCTCTCTTCCTAAATTACCAAGAGGGTACAAAATAAATAAACATGTGTGCATCTTTAAGATTATTAGATGTGACCAGCTGTTCTGTATTCTCAATGCCCACTGAAATGAAAATGTAAGGAGTAGCACAAAAAGCATTAGAAAAAGCATGATGCTGTAGTAAATATACTATGGGTACTATTCATTATGTGTAAGCTATTAGAATAGAATAGAATAGAATAGAGTNTAGAATAGAATAGAATAGAATAGAATAGAATAGAATAGAATAGAATAGAATCATTAAGGGTTGGAAGAGACCTCAAGGATCATCTAGTCCAACCATCCCCCCCCAACCTATTACCCACTAAACCATGTCCCTAAGTACCGCATCTAACTTTTCTTTAAACACACCCAGGGACGGTGACTCCACCACCTCCCTGGGCAACCCGTTCCAATGCTCGACCACCCTTTCCGAGAAGAAATTTCTCATCTCCAACCTAAACCTCCCCTGGCACAACTTGCAGCCGTTCCCCTTAGTCCTGTCACTAGTTATCTGCGAGAAGAGGCCAACCCCCAGCTCGCCACAACTTCCTGTATTACATAATCATATGGTTACCAAAGTCTAATTTCAGAAAAGTGTTATATGGTAAATAAAAAATGAAGGAAATTACTTTCCTCCATTCCCCATGTCCCTTTTGATTATAAAAGATTTATTTCTTTTACTTTGTTCACTGGAATTTATATTCAAATACAGAAACTGCCATGGCCTTTGTGGCCTAAAAGGCTATACTACTAGAACAGTGGAAGCAGAATTTTAATGTCATTTTATGATTTTTTAGGAACTCTAGTGCTGTGTATTTTACTGACAATCCGGTGAGAAAAATAACTCTCTTAGTCCTCAGTCCAATGCTTCCATTTCAAACCTAAGTTTGCCAGACTGGAAAGTCTTTTTGGGCATTCTTTAATAACTTGATGAAAATTGTGATATTATTTCTTCACGCATGGTCAAATTAAGTTTGGGGTGGTTCTTCTCAAAAGGTGCATTCAAGGTCAAAACCTGATGGTTACTGACATTAAGAGGAGAATGTTTCTGTGCTCTGAGCCCATAAGAGCTATGTATCCATCCAGCTTCTGCCACTGTCCTCTACTAAGTCCCAGCTATTTCTGTAGCTGTGTAGTGAAAGGTGATGCTCATCGTACCAAGGAACACAAAGTGCACTTCTTCTGTGGGCAGATGTCCCTGAAAAACTCACAGAGAAGACAAATGAAAAGAGTCCATGGCTAAACAGGGAGCTTATCACATATCCTAGCAGTTAAGAGACAGCACATCACAGACCTGGTTGACATCTGTAATGAAGATTTTAAATAGTTAGTATTTTTTCTGAAATAATGTAAAAGTCTTTTCTGAATGAGTGTAACATTTTCCATTACTAATTTTCATAACTTCTTCATACGTAAGTTCAAACAGTTCAGAAAATTTCTTCCTTTGATTTGGCAAAAAATACACGTGTAGTTTGTTTCTTCTGTGGTGAATATCAATTAATCTTGTAGATGTTTTTAGTTTTTCATTAAGATTTGATACAAATGATAAATAAATAGCACGTTTCCAATTGCACATATTAGATATGCTCTGACATAATAGTATTAGCCTGGAAAATAATGTTATTAGCATTACATAATGTCAGTATGTTTAAGGGGTATGGCTCCAAGCTCCTGTGATTTTTCATTATTAACGTTCTGCTAAAATAATTGTGTCTGGTAACAAATACTTCTCTGCTCAGCAAATGTTTCTCTGTGTTGGCCGAAATGAACAGCTCATAAATAGAACGGCACATCACCATGAACCAGCTATAACCCAAGTTGCTGTGAGCTGTTTGTTAATGCTACAGTCCCTGCAGAAGAATTAAGAGCCTCTGACAAGATTCTGCTTTGAGGACTTAAATAGCAATTTTTCTCACACAACGCCACTGGACCCTGGTAGAGACTGTCATTCAATTCCTTGACCTCTTTGGAGAGTTAAGTCAGGAGATAAATTTCAATGATGCCACCATCTCTATCTTCCTGCCAACACTGAAAATCACCTCAGGTCTGAAATCCAGACGAAGGTCAAAAGAGGGGAAAACACTAAACTTTCTCTGAGCAGTTCAGGTGTAATTCCCTGCAGCTACAGTATCAACCATGCTGCATTTTCTGAGGATGATGCTATAGATCTGCTGTGCTCAATATTCAGGTTTGGCTGTATCTCCAGTCCTGTGACACCCAGTTCACTCAAATCACCTGCACACCAGCCAGCTTGCCACAGAACTTTGAGCAAAAGAAAACAACAAAACAGCAATTATCTGCTATGTCTGTGCTTGGTTTATGACTCCTGATCCAAAAGTAATCTTTTGAGATGTATTCGTGATCTAGTTCTCCATTGCAAATCTTGCTTCAGAAGTGACAGTGAAAACAACAGTCCTGCTCAGTCCTGAAGAGAACTGAGAAAGTAAATAGACTAGACACACTCATAACTGAGTTCACTTGAAAGCCTGAAAGGAATCTGAAATTTTCTGAGAATGAAAAGAAGGCAACGCCAGCATAGAATTTGATCTTCCATTAGAAAATGCTGCTTTGGAATAAATATCTTGAATTATATTATTAACATGAACTTCTAAAAGATTTTGATTTTTGTCTGAATAGCTAGTCATACTGTTTCCATACAACACACTGAATGTCTGAAAGAGAAGTTTCATGAAAATCACCAGCAATTACAGATTTATATTAAAAAGATTTTCATACAAAAGAAAACAGTCTAAAAAAGAAGCATAATATTATTAATTCAAAGGATTAAAACACAGATTAAAAACAGAATGTGTTGACTGGACAGAAACATTCTCACTTCTTTGCAAAGAGCTCTCTTATTTCAATTAGTTTGCTTTTAAGACCCATTAAAATGTTTGCAAAACCATGGGTTTGGCCCAGACTTTTTAAAGGTGTAGAATAATCTTTGAAATTGGTAAGAAAACTAAGAAAAGACTGACACACAGTCAGTATTTTTGGACAGGAAGAGAAATTTCAATCACTATTTAACAAACACAGTAATATGATAGCCTCCTAGTGAAATCCATAACCACTATAAATTAAACAACATTATATTAGTTTATTCTGTTTAAGCAAGTTATAAAAATCTGACACTTTGCAAATAGTGTCTGTTTCCACTCCTTTCCTACTCATAAAATGAACTTGGGAAAAGGACATGGAGGTATTGGTTGATAGCCAGCTGAATATGAGCCGGCAGTGTGCCTGGGTGGCCAAGAAAGCCAACAGCATCCTGGCCTGCGTCAGGAATGGTGTGGCCAGCAGGAGTGGGGAAGTGATTGTCCCCCTGTACTCAGCTCCGGTGAGGCCGCACCTGGAGTACTGTGTTCAGTTTTGAGTCCCTCACTACAAGAAGGACATTGAGCTGCTGGAGCATGTCCAGAGAAGGGCAACGATGCTGGTGAAGGGTCTGGAGCACAAGTCTTATAAAGAGCAGCTGAGGGAACTGGGGTTTTTAGCTTGGAGAAAAGGAGGCTGAGGGGAAACCTGATCACTCTCTATAACTCCCTGAAAGGAGATTGTTGTGAGGTGGGTGCTGGTCTCTTCTGCTAAGTAACAAGCAACAGGATGAGAGGAAACAGCCTCAGGTTGTGCTAGGAGAGGTTTAGATTTGGTACTAGAAAAAATTCTTCACCCATAAGGGTTGTCTAGTGCTTGAACAACCTGCCCAGGGAAGACGTGGTGCTTAGGGACATGGTTTAGTGGTGGACTTGGCAGTGTTAGGTTAGCAGTTGGAATAGATGATCTTAAAGTTCTTTTCCAACCTAAACATTTCTATGATTCTATGTTTCTATAAAACTACTGATCTTGACTCCAGTCATCTTAGTTACAAAAGGTTATTTTCCTAGTGCAGGATAAGACCAGGACCTATGGACTTCTTTGGCTACTAAAAGAAAAGTAATTTTAAACTATTCTACATTTTTCCAGTGAACTGATCAAAAGATGAATGTTTGCATGACTTCAAGTTCAAAAAAAGCAGGTGAAAGCTGGTAGTACTCAGATTAGTTTAAACCCAAAGCTGAGGGGAAAAAATACTCCAGGGACAAAAAGTTTTATAAGCCAAAACTATATAAGCCAAGACAAAAATAAAAAAATTTATTAAACCTCATGAACCTGTATAAAACCCTGATGAATATCAAGCAGCTCTAACACCCCCAACAACTTGCAAATGCTTAAAAAGACTCTCTTCTTGTTTTGTGGCAAAAAAAAATAAAAAAATCACTTCACAGCTGTTGTCTATTACCTTAGAGACAATGCTAACAGTTGGGATACAATAAACCCCTGATGATAAAGGGTATAAGTGTTAGCACATCTAACTATAACAGTGTGAATAGTCCAACTATAATAGAGCAAATGACCTGGCAGATCCTACCCACTGAGCATTACTACCCATCACAACTTCACCAGTAGCAGACCAAGGGACAAGAAAATTCTCATCCTGCATACAGTGCCCCTTGGGAAAAGCACAGTCCTATTAATTTACTGGTGGCAGTGAGAGAACAGTTGTCAAAGTGCCTGGAAGCAGACCAGCAGACTGTTGACTTAATTATGCCAGACAACAGAGCCAACATTTTAAAGCTGTGAAAGATGGCATTTTTTCACACTTTTTCCCCCATTTTTTTCCTGATAGCCAGACTTAACAAATTCAAGTCATTCAAAATATTAAATATTAAACATAGAAATTATCCTTGTGCATCTTCCAAATGCAAAACAAACTAAACCCTCACGACTAGAATTAGATCACTGAATAGTAAATTTCATGTTAGGATTCAACGTCAAGACATAATGTTACAAAACAAAATATTATTTCACAATAAGTTTAATGAACTAGTGTACAACATCATCTACTTTTAGATCCCACCATCTGAGTGTTACAGAAATGCAGACACAGGTTGATACATGCTAAATATAGAGTAAAATGCTCATACATTCTGATTTGGTACATTTAAATTTTCCAGGTTTTTGGTTGCACTTATGTGAATTTTCAATAAATATTTCTAATATGTGCTCTTAACTCAGCATATAAGAGCTGAGAGGTACATCTTTTCCTCTATAACTGGGACATATAAGGCTTACTACAGTAAGCCCTTTTCAAAGGGCTATACTATCAGATAATTTTTTGGATTTGTCTATAATTAGGCTGAGATGTTTCTTTCTGTATAATGACTTTTTTCTGTATTAAGTTTGCATGACTAAAGCATTTATAAACCCCATCAACTGAACTATAGTGTTGTGCTGGTTTTGGCTGGAATAGTTAATTTTTTTCATAGTAGCTAGTATGGGGCTGTGTTTTGGATTTTTGCTGGGGTCAGTGTTGATGATATAGGGATGTTTTCATTACTGCTGAGCAGTGCTTACACAGAGCCAAGGCCTTTTCTGCTCCTCACAGCACCCCACCAGCCAGTAGGCTGGGGGTGCACAAGGAGTTGGGAGGGGACACAGCCAGGACTGCTGACCCCAACTGACCAAAGGGATATCCCATACCGTATGGTGTCATGCTCAGCATGTAAAGATGGGGGAAGAAGGAAGAGTGGGACGTTAAGAATGGTGATGTTTGTCTTGTCAAGTAACCATTACACATGACACCCCCTGCTTTCCTGGAGATGGCTGAACACCTGTCTGCCCATGGGAAGTGGGGAATGAATTCCTTGTCTTGTTATGCTGGAACACCTCAAAGAGTGTGGCCATGGGTAAGCATTCCGTGCCATATGACTTCATGCTCAGCATATGAGGGTCTGGGGGAAGAAGGAGAAAGAGAGGAATGTTCGAAGTGATGGCGTTTGTCTACCTAAGTAACCATTAGGCATGATGGAGTCCTGCTTTCCTGGAGATGGCTGAACACCTGCCTACCATGGGGAGTGGTGAATTAATTCCTTGTTTTGCTTTGCTTGCATATATGCTTTTTACGTTACTTATTAAAGTGTCCTTTTCTGAACCCATGGTTTTTCTCCCTTTTATTCTTCTGATTCTCTCCCCATCCCATAGTGAGGGAGTGACCAAGTGGCTGTGCAGTGTTTAGCTGCTGCCTGGGATTAAACCATGACAGGTATACTCTTAGATCATACTCTATATATCTCATTCTTTTTTACAAAAGTATATCTCAGTACCTCAGTGCTATGGGAAAATAAAATTAGATACCAACTTTGTGACTTACTCTGGTTCCATAAATCTATAATAACTTTTACATAAATCCATCTGCAGGCCATTTTGATCTGGTATTTTGTCGAGGACAGTTAAAAATGCAATGTTTAAGCTGTTTAAACTGTTTCATAATATATGTAAAACTTTTCTGCAGTCTACTTTCAAATCATATTTTTGATGTAAACAATCACAATAATGAGTTTTTTCCCATTGATACAAATAAATCTTTGTTTAAATTTAACTATTTTAAAGAATCTGAACTATTTTAAAGCTCTTGACTTGTATTCAGAACACTTCCAACACAAATTCCACAATTCAGACAAGCATTGGCCCTTTTTCTTAGGCCTTCTTCAGCTACAATCAGTATTCTAACATAGAGGAATTAAAAATACATGTTTAATGATTTCATATCTAAATACAGAAACAATGAAGGACTACTAGGTCAAAGTAGGAGGTGCTGGCTGCCATTTGCTCTATTATGTTTTTGCTGATTCCAGATAAGGTTGGAGGTAGATTTCATTATAAAAGTTGCCTCTTGCCCCACTTTGAAGCAAGCAACAAGTAGATCATCAGTGTACAACATTTTCACTATGCTGACTTCTGCTTATAAATATTCTGTTTTGTGCAACTCCTAACTCTGTATTCTTGTTTCTAAAACAATGATATTTCATTAATTTTGGCTCAGAGGTGTCATCCAAAGCCACAACACAGACAAAACGTACATGTCCTTATGAAAGTATAGTGAAAAGAATTTATTGATGTCCAGTTCTTCTGAGTGGTGATATTTTGCTGAGTTCTATAGAAAGAGGAATGAGACTTAGAAATCAATAGAATTTGAATTTATGTTAGTTGGAAGATGTTAACCTAAGCCTGAGACAGCTAGACTGTTCAAGTCTATTATGTAGTTGAAACATATGATTCAGTGCTATTTAGCATTGCTTCCTGAATCTCTGGTCCCTCCTTCCAGTATTAACTGTTACTTCAGAAAAGATATGCTTGAATTGTTGTGGATCATTGATATCCCATTCTATCCATATTTGATTTTAAAATGGATAGGAAACTCATTATAAAATATTTTAAGTACCAAATTGTTCTGGACTTTAAAGGGATATATAACAGAGATTTAACTCTGAGTAAAATCTGAAAGCAAATAAAATGCTTCCAGTGACTAGTGTTGTTATTAATTCTCCTTGGGGAACATGTCGTTCCTTGAATAAGTAGCTTTGACTTCTCCCAGAACACCATATTTTGTGTGATCCACCATGTGTTTAAAACATTAGTGTCTGTTGCCATGGAATTTATTTTCCTGCTGTATCAAACAGAAGAAGAATGTTTAATTTAAATGTGTAGATCTGAAATCTGAATACTATTTATGGAAAACAAATGGGAAAAAATTGCCTGAAGGACTAAGAATATTTTTTTGAATATAAAAAAATTCATGCAGGACCAAATTTTCCCAAAATCTCAGCAGCTTCTGAGAAAAGTTTCTAAGTCATCCATTTACATTGAAAAATCCTGACTCATACATGTTTGAACCATGAGTATTGATACTATCTCTGTCTGGTTTGTTTTTCCTTGACAAAATTGCAAACTAATTAAAACTGCAGTTAATATTTGCCTGTTATTATTCTCATGAAAGCCAACAAAAAGACTAAAAGACAAAGTCATATGTAATAAAATGCAACAACATGGGCTCCACCTCACACCTCCACCCCATTAATGGTCACATTAATGTCATGAAAAAGATATGAGAGTTAAACAGAACTTCATGTTTTTTGTTCTTTTTTTTTCCTGAAAAAAAAGTTATGCTGCAGTTGTATACTTTCAAAATGTGAATGTTAAGGCTTGAAATTTTAAGTAATTATTTGGAATATAAACCTTTCAAAGTTTAATGGCTAGACATGCACTTCTGTGGATGTGAAACCAGATAATTGTGAAATAGTATGAAGCAGGAAATAAAACAGGCAAATTTTAGTGGGATAGATATAAAAATGTAATAAACTTTCAATAATTTAATAAATAAAATTTAGTAAAACCTAAGAATGATGTCTAATGAAACTTGTAATTATTTCTGGCGAATGAAGAATAAAAAGAAGAAAGGAAAACTCAGTATTTGAAAATAAAATAAGTTAATTATATTTGGTGTACGGCTTGAGGTTCCAGGAAACTGCAGGTAGATGTGAAAGCTGGATGTTAAGACATCTGTTAAGATATGTTAGGATTTTTCTTAAAGAAGTAGCAGGGATGAAGAATAACAAAAAGGTCTGAAGAAACATCATAAATAATGATAAATCATAATTATTTACAAGTAACTGAAAAATAATAACAATCCTTCCTTGTTGTGCAGTTTTGCCTGACATTTGTTTTAATCAAGTCTTCATTCTTAAATAAATGTGTTTATATGTTTTAGGGAGTTCACTGTTTGATGGGTTTCATTTACTGAATGTCTATGTTGTGACAGAGATAGATTTTTTTTTTCCGTTTTTTCCTCTCCATATGATTTTACCAAGAATAAAACTTTTCCAGGCAATCATTTGTTGTTTTGTCAGCTCACATCCAGATTGCATCCAATGGCATTCTGATGTCCTGGTGTAGCATGGGGAAGAAAGTAAGCATCAGACAGTACTTTCTGTGGTGGAACTCTTTCCCACACCAGGGAGGAAAAGAGATTCGGGGGCACAGAGATTAGGCAGCATCTACATTTGTTTAACAGTATTCTGAGAATTTAGAGAGGTTTTACATGTTTTATAAAGCCATTACTGGCTGTCTGCACAGGAAGGAACTTCACAAGGAAACCATCTGACATCTGTGCTCCAGAAATTATAGTGTATCATTCAGAATGCTATTTTTGCTCTTTAAAGCATGTCATGTTTGGTTGCTGTACATTTTCAAGTCTCTTTTTCCTGTTGCCTGTACTCAGGCAACCTGAGAAAACCTGAGAACTAGGATTTTGACACTGACAGTACCTCATAGAGTCTATAGGGCACAGGAAATAATGATTCTGTGTACATAGTTTTAGAAGCATGTTTTCCAGAAGTGTGCTGCATAGGGTTAGAGGATAAGCAGAAAGCTAAAGATTTAGAGATCAGTGACGAGCAGCTATTAAGCCCCTTTTTCATAGGCAAGTCATTGCACATGAGGCTGAGCATTCATTTTTTAGGAACAACACTGAGACACCTTCAAAAATCTGTGCATCTTCCCTAATGCTTTCTGAGGCACTAGAGATGGGAGGTTAATTTTAATCTGTCCAGTCCATTCTAGTCATTAAGAGCTGCTACTATTAGCTTCCGTCACAGTGTTAAAACACACACACTAAGGAGTCTCATAAAACTAAAAAGAATACTTTCAATTCCAAATATTCTAGCACCAGAATACAATGTAATGCCCAATTAGATAATCTTCATAAATCTTATTTCTTATTTTTCTTTCTCTAGAACATACCAGTAGGAAGTCCTGAGGTCTCTTTTTCCAGTAATGGAACAGGAATTCTTTCTAGTGGTCAGTTAAACAACAAAAGGTATGCTGTTCCGTAGTTACAGCAGATTTATGTCTTATTTTCTAAGATAAAAGATACTGGTTTTGGTAAAGGTAAAATGTTCACAATCACAACTGCTAAATAGCAGACCTGAATCAAGTATATTGTCAAGTAAATTGTTAATTTTTCCAGTTTCTTTTTCCTTTCCGATCCCAGCAGCTTCAGAATACTAATTTATTAAGAGCTCTAGAACTGAATGAAGAACATGAATTGTCACTAAATGCACTCACAGTAGAATTCACTATATTTCATGGTATTGGAAATTATAGAAAAGGGTTAAGAAGACAGAAGAAACTTCATGTAACTTGCAATGCTGTGGAGGTCCAAAATAAGATCCATTATTCTGAAGTTAAACCCTCTAAAATGGTTCTAAAGCAGTATCTCCCAGAGGATTCCTTTAACTGACACTCCAATGGCTCTGCCTAGTTGTCCTTTGGGGCCAAACAGGTTATGCAGACAGACTTGTCATTTATTTTGATTAAGAGTAATTTTTGTTGATGGTTTTGGAAATAGAATAAACAAAAGTACTATGCCAAATCTCACAATCTTTTTGCTAGTTTCATGATATGTGATGTTTTTCTAATGGGCCTGGTTCCTAGAGTCATGTGACTGCACCGCACTCTGCTTTCATTAAAAATAAACACATTTCTACTCCACATTGCTGCTGCGAATGCTTGAAAACATGACTCTTCAAGGATTAACATTCGAAAGACAACTACATCAAATAGAGCATTTAAAAAAAAATAGCCAAAACCAAACTGACAAACAACTTATGATGCTGAGGTCATAGAATCATAGAACGGTTAGGGTTGGAAAGGACCACAAGGATCATCTAGTTCCAACCCTCCCTCCATGGGCAAGGACACCCTACACTAGACCAGGATGCCCAAAGCCCCATCCAATCTGGCCTTCAACACTGCCAGGGATGGGGCCTCCACAACTTCTCTGGGCAACCTGTTCCACCGCCTCACCACCCTCACAGGGAAGAATTTCTTCCTGACGTCCAATCTAAATCCCCCCCCTCTTTTAGTTTATACCCATTGCCCCTTGTCCTGTCACTACACTCCCTCAGAAACAGCCCCTCGCCAGCTTTCCTGTAGGCCCCTTTAGGTATTAGAAGACTGCGATTAGGTCTCCCTGGAGTCTTCTCTTCTCCAGGATGAACAAGCCCAGCTCCCTCAGCCTGTTCGCATAGGAGAAGTGCTCCAGCCCNTGTTTTTCATCAACCAGCACCCCCAAGTCCTTCTCCTCAGGGCTGCTTTCAACCCATTTTCCACCCAGCCTGTAGTTGTGCTTGCGATTATGCCGACTCATGTGCAGGACCTTGCACGTGGCCTTGATGAACTTCATGAAGTTCACACGGGTCCATTTCTCAAGGCTGTGAAGGTCTTTCTGGATGCCATCCCTTCCCTCCAGTGAGTCAATTGTACCACACAGTTTGGTGTCGTCAGCAAACTTGCTGAGGGTGAACTCGATCCCACTGTTCATGTCACCGACAAAGATGTGAAACAGTGCTAGTCCCAGTACCAACCCCTGAGGAACACCACTCATCACTCACATCCACTTAGACATCGAGCCGCTGACCACAACTCTTTCAGTGCGGCTATCCAGCCAATACCTTATCCAGTGAGTGATCCATCCATCAAATCCATGTGTCTCCAGTTTAGAGACAAGGATGTCATGCGGGACAATGTCAAAAGCTTTGCACAAGTCCAGGTAAATGATGTTGGTTGCCTTTCCCTTGTCCACCCATGCTATGACCCCATTGTAGAAGGCCATCAAATTCATCAGGCATGATTTGCCGTTAGTGAAGCTGTGTTGGGTGTTGTCAATCACCTCCTGACTTTCCATGTGCCTGAGCATAATTTGCAGGAGGATCTGCTCCATGATCTTTCCCGGCAGAGAGGTGAGGCTGATCAGCCTATAGTTCCCTGGGTCTTCCTTCTTTCCCTTCTTGAAGGGTTATGTTTCCCCTTTTTCAGTCAGTGGGAACTTCACTGGACTGCAACAAATTCTCAAATACAATGAACAATGGTTTGGCCACCTCATCTGTCGGTTCCCTCAGGCCCCGTGGATGCAGCTCATCAAGTCCCATGAACTTGTGCACCTTCAGGTTTCTTAGGCAGTCTCGAACCTGATCTTCTCCTACAGATCACCTAGTTCCAATCCCCTTGTCATGGGCAGGGACACCCTCCAAAGCCTCATCCAACCTGGCCTTGAATGATTTATTATTGTTTAGGATTGGTAATGTTTCTTTATCAGAAACAAAGATAACCTATGAAATTAGTTTAACTGAGCAGTGAGAAGCGTACAAAAGAGTCTACAGCTAGCTCCATTACGGAGGTTTTGACCAAAGCAATACTGATGTAGCTGCCCAGCTTGTTCTCCTACTGATTTGTAACCTCCACCTGATGTTTTTCAAATTCTTGTACCACCTTCCTAATTCTAATCTGCCATACTAAGTACTTAGTCTCACATAGATCTGAACCACTCTTCTCTAAGTCCTATTATTATTCTCCTTCTGCTTCTTCCTTTCATTGAAGTTCAGGTACTATTTCAAAGACTTTGTTGAATCTAAATTGTCATTGAATTTTAAAACAAATCCACTTACTGATTTCAAATACCAATTTGCCAAAATCTTTCATGGTACAGTAAAAAAAAAATCCTTTTAAAGATATTTTTTCAGTCTATTTATCTTTGATTATCTTTGGTTCATTGCTTTATTATTTCAGGTATTTTTCTGCAGCATCTTGTACTCTGTTCAAGATGTGTTTTCACTAGTAAAATATTAATGAGTAATCACACACATATAGATAATAAGAGGCTACTACACATTAAATAAAATAATCACTCATGATGGAGACTAGAGACAGCTTGCAGCTTTAGAAAAAGCAGCCTCTCAGTGCTTCTTGAGACTTTGTATGGACCTACCTGACAGAAAAGTTACTTCAAAGCTCAGTCTCGTATAGCTTGTCCTTCCTATTCTTATGAAGTTGTGACTAGTATACAAACAAAAGTAACTGCCATATTTTGGAGTATTTACTTCCTGGCACAAGAGATACTTTCTATTTAAAAGCATCACAGACATTTTTGCTTGGTTGATTCAGAATGAAGAAAATTTGTGTTAATTTTTAATGACCTTCCATATTCCTTACCTATCAGCACCATGGATGACTAAGCAAATAAGAAGAGCACAATAATTACTAATTTAATCAGCAGGGAGAGTGATTAAAGGTGTGACATACTGAGATATATTCTTTAGTGTATCATGCATTTGTTGCAGCAAGATACCTGTGAAGCAAGACTGACGCCAGACACACCTCAGATACAAGTGGTGTTGGTAGTTAATTTCTTACTGTAAAGACTTGCTATAGCCAATCCTATTAGTCAATTCAACTGCCATATTTTTATGTTGCTGTTTTTCAGCTTCTTGATCTGATGGGTTGAACAAGTGCAGGAAGTTACAAGCTATCTAGAAACAATTATCAATGCCTACATTTTTGCAACAAAAATGTGAAGTTAAAACTGTTACATGTAGTTAATATATGTGGAAATATTACTGAGACTACAACAACCAAGCTGAGAATGAACAGGACTTTATAGATCCCGAAAGAAGACCTGTTATGTACATTTAATAGAGACTCAGTGATTCATATCAGAAATAAAAAGACTAGGCTAACAAATGTTTTTCAGAAGATTAGCATGTAGTCAAGACTGTGTCAATAGACCAGTGTGTGTTTTAACAATCATGTGTTGTATAGTAAAATAATTTGTACATTTTAAAACTTCATGAGTCACTTTTCTCCTTACAGATCATTGTTGCATTCCAAAACTGAGAAGATAATTCACACACAGATTCACAGATGCGTAGGGGTTGGAATGAAGCTATGGAGATCATCTAGTCCAACCCCTCACTAGAGCAGGATTACCTAGAGCAAGAGCATCATGAGCAGTCAACATGGCTTCACCAAGGAGAAGTCACATTTGACCAACCTGATAAACTTCAATGATGAAATAGCTAGCTTGGTAAATGAGGGAAAAGCAGTTAATATTGTTTATCTGCACTTCAGTAAGGCTTTTCATAGAATCAGAGAATGGTTAGTGTTGGAAGGGACCACAAGGATCATCTAGTTTCAACCCTCCTGCCATGGGCAGGCAGACCCTCCACTAGACCAGATTGCCCAAAGCCCCATCCAACCTGGCCTTGAACACTTCCAGGGATGGAGCCTCCACAACTTCTCTGGGCAACCTGTTCCACTGCCTCACCACTGACACTCTCCTGTAAGATCCTTATAGAAAAGCTATTGATAAACAGGCTAGATGAGCAGACAGTGAGGTGGATTGAGAACTGGTTGAATGGCTGGGCCTAGAGAGTGGTGATAAACATACTTCATAATGAGAAATTTGAGTCCACAAAAATTACTTATCTTGTCAAGTGAAGGTGATACTGTAGGAAGTAAAAGCAGTCATTTCACCAGACAGCTAGCTACATAGAGGAATTATTCCCTCAAAGCTCACATGCTTGCAAAGAGAGAATAAATCTTTTATTAATGACAAAGAAAAAAGTCATCCACATGAGCAGAAGTTTTTTCCCCTTTTTAGTGTTTGTTAAGAGATTTCGAACAAACTATAGGTAATCACAATTCCAGATCCTCAAGTAGGGCTTTGTAACACATATTGAGTGGACACTCACCTTAACAGTAGAGAGAGAATTTCAGAAAATATGGCCTGTAATAGATGGCACAAAACCTCAGAAAATATCTACAGCTTTCAACATTTTAAGCAGAGAAGCATAGTGATATTTGTGATTTTTACAGGACACTTTCTGGAGTAACAGTTAAAGGCCAGGATAGAGTAGGATAGCTGAATTAGTTCTAGAAATGTGTCGGCAACTGGATCAAGCCCTATCTGATACAGAAGTCCCAATATTACAAATACATAAACCTAGCTGCCTGAATCTGCATCTGAATCCGGTTCTGCATTATTAAATCTGCAGTCAATATACACAACGTGATATGGAATGAAGTCTGAAGAAACAGACTCATTTTCTGAGTGTGAAATCTGTGACCGTGGTTCATTGATACTCAAAATAAATACCTAGTTCATTGCTTATGGTAAATTATTCTGAAGACTATTGCAAAGGGAATAACATATGTCTAAGTGTTTGAAACATTTGTTAAGTTTTGAAAGATCATATTCATCATATTCAGCTGTACTCTGTAAAACAAGCAATGGAAGAGTCTTCAAGAAAATAGTGTGATTTGCTACTGAGCCTAAAGGCCACCAAAGGGCCATCTGACTTACTGCAGAGAGAAACGGAAAATCCAAAAAGACCTATATGGTAAAAAAAGAAGGCATAATGAAAAAATTGAAAGAGGTAGGAGATGTCACTTCAGAATTCAGTTCTTCTTGACGACTTTGAAGTTAGTAGACAATAACAGGGTGAAAAGAGGGACAGTTAATTTGTTTTGTGATATAAAACATCAGATATATGTAAGAAGTACACAGAAATAAATAGTAGGAAACTATGATAGATTGATCTAGTAGATTACATTATTTTTTACAGCCTACTGGAACAGATTTTAGAACGTAGGATGCTTGCCAAGACCATTGCAAGATCTTCAGGTGAGTGAATATAAATTGATATAGGTTCTGACAGCTGACAGGAACTAACAGCTGCTCTGAAGTCTGACAAATTGGCAATTTCAAAATGTTTTAGTATCAGAGATCTTCAGAAATCTTCTAGCAGGCTGAAGTGTCATCTGGAAAACTAAAAATCAGCTTCAGCGTTGACAGAATTTGAGTGGAAAGTGTGGAAAATCATGGAAAATAATTTCAGAAGTAAGCCCACGAGATATTAACTTTAGCTGTTATTCTCAGAAATTAACAAACCGAAGAGAGGATGTCAACGTGAAATGTCAAAAGGAAAATGGTCATCCGTGTTCTAGTACAGAACAAAATTACTCCAATTCTTACTGATACAGAAAATAAACTGATTTTAAATCTTCTCAGCTCAAAAAACCTGTTCAAAATAGTACTCATCTCTTTCTGACACTCAGCTAAAGAAAATGGACTATTTATATATTCATCTGCAAGGGTAGCTGTTGAAGAAAGATAAAAACTATACTGAAGCACTGAAAGATTCAAAAATATCAAGAAATGAGCTGTACCAATTGGCTCCAGTTATCCTGTCCATGCCAGCAGCTCTAGGGAGTGTTGAATTGGCATTTTCAGATTTTCTCACTGCAAAGATTCAATGTGAAGGAGGTAATCTTGAATTATGCAATGTTAGTGAAACTGAAGAATTTTAGAAAATTGTAATACTATCAGTAAAACATATATAAAACAATTGCCATAAGCATTCATTTCTAGTCCTACTGCATAAAATATGTTCATGTAGTGTCAATATTGATCACTCTTATTAGTTATCATTTTATCAAAGAAATGTAAGCACTGAACAAACATGACATTAATTCTCATCTTAACATGGGTCATGAGCATTAAATTTCCTTCCTTTATGGTTTTAACACTCATGCGATTTCCTTTCTCATTTATTTCTTCTTATTCAGCATGTGATTTCTGATGCGCTTTTGTAGTAAAAATACTACTGTTGTAACATACGCTTAAGATACATTCCAGTCCTTTAAATGCCTGTGCTTTTATTTCATCTTCAGTGGTATGATGATAGAACAATCTCAAAATATATGACTTGTCATCACCACTTTCTCGTATTAAATGATACAAATGGATGAATTGAAATTTCTTATATAAGTGCTGGCTGCAGAAATATTCTTGACACAACACTAGCCATTATCAGTGTTCCAAATTTATTTCTTTCTGTCAGTGTGAACCAGTTAAAAATGGTGGGGATGAACTCAGCCAGTTATTGAATGTTTCTTGATATAATCCAGAGAGGCTTTAGTTACAGCTGAACCTGAACTTGAACTCATCTTAAAAACAAACAAGCAAAAAAACGCAACATTTTTTCAACTCGTTATAAAAATTCATAACCTTTTCCTCTAAATATGTGTGTACTCACTCATAATTAAGAAAGTAACACAATTAAACACCACACATTAGTGACTGAGTGTGTAAATTACATGTGTTTATACACTAGAAAATTACAAAGTGGGTGTATTTCACTGTTGGGTTAATATTTGTCAGATGAACTTTTTTTACTATGTCTGTTTACTTAGATGGTGATTTTATGGGGTTGAATATGCACAAATTTGAACAGCCTTTCCCCAAGACTAGTTTTCCAAGAGTAATAAGTGGAAGTTATTTCTGCTCTAACAGCCAAGATTGTTTAACAATGATCTGATTTACTTCAGCAAACTTTATTTCTGTGACTGTGTTCCTTGTTTTCACGAGTTTAGACTGCTTATGTAATTCATATTATACTTACTACCTCTTTGCAATAACATGATGCCTAGGAAAAAAAACTTGCTACAAATGTTTGAGATCTCTAGCTATCTCTTACAGCGGTGTTATTTTGCAATAATTTTCACATTAAAAATGTAGACAAAACCAATTACACACATTAACACAGAAAGAGTAGCAAACGAAAATCAAACAAATACGCACGCAGAAATGCACACAGCTTATCGGCTGGATTGCAGATAGCATTTTCTGTTTTACAATTTTCCCAGTAAATGCAGAAACTTCATGAAATGTTTTTATCTTACTATTAATTTCTTACCAGTTGCTGGCATAAACCAAAGAGTTGATTTTAAGAAATAAAAATTGTTACTTAAAAATGGAATTCAGAAACAGAAATTGGAATTGCTGATTAAACTCAATACTACCTTTAAAATATCCCATAAGATATAAGAGATCCTTTCCCATGCTGCTCTGTCAGTATCTACTTTATCATAATTTACCAGGAGAATTGCAAATGTCTCTATTATTTGGATAAATGAGTGTATTCGATGGCCGGCCTTATCCCCTAGATAATGTCACAGAAAGCAAGCAGTCTCTCTTCTCCAGTGTAATTGTTACTTCCATGAGCAGACCAAATGTGTGGAAGAGCAGAAGTTCAGGTTTGAGCAGAACAAACTCTTAAGGAAATAGTTTCCTATTGAGTGATAGGCAAAATCCACAGATTTTTTTTCTTTTTAAACACCCACAAGCAGGTTTTGGTTTTTGTTGGTGAGTTCCTTATTTTAAAACATAAAATGATATATGTGAATGAGCATGTTTCAGGCAACAAACACCCAAGTAAGAATTTATGAGCAATTTCATATGCACAGTAAGTTGATCACAAGTTTCTGTGATCAAAGTGATTATCAGCCAAAAGTGAAAGAAAGATCAGTTACACACTTTATTTTGATGTTGGAGATCTCACTAACCTTATGGCTTCCCATTTGTTAAAGAAAGCTGATTCTTACTGTCTCTGATACAGGACACTGGAATATTGAAAAAAGAACTGGCATTTCTTCTAAAACAGACTGAGCTCATTCACTCCTTTCCTTTCTATAAACACAACTATACACCCACTGGTTCTGGGAAGTATTCCAGCTACAATGAATTCAAAGTAAGGAATATTCACAGTTGGGTGGCTTGTAAGGTGGTTGGCTGAAGGTTTAGCAGAGAAAGAAAGAAAAGGGAACAGAAAAGGAAAGTCAAAGAATGCAGAAAATGCAAGGGAGCCCTCAAGAAGGATGTGGGTGATGCTTGAAGGAAAATATGAGAGTAAACACTTGCTGACAGAAGGGACAAGATGGACTTGGAAAAAAAAAACCTAAAAAAAAATTTTAAAAAGGAACATAGAGAGAATAAATATGGAACATGACCACTATTTTTAATATATATATATATATATGTTTAATAAAATATTGACAAGTTGTCAGAAGGACTTACAAGCGTTCTTAAGATTCTTTGCTAAAATGCCAGGCAAGGCAGCTAGCAAAACTGGATTGGGTTTCTCGGTGTTCAAAGGTGCAGAAAAAACTTTTGAGTTCTAGAGATCTGTGATATTGTATCTAGTTTAAATGGCTTGGGCACACATGAAAACATTTTACTGTCAAAGGCTGACCTTTCAGTTACACTCAGTCTTATGACAACAACGAAGAACTGAAGTGTCATGTCTGTCGGATGTTAATTTGATACTGCCTGTTTGCATGAAGAGGAAACTCTTGTATTAGAAAAACTCTTCATAGGATCACCCCATCTCAATAATTTTATGAAAAGAAGATAGAAATTAATTACTTAACAGATGAATTAAAGAAGAAACATCCAAGTAGAACTCATATCTAACCAGAGCTCATTGTTTGAAGAAACAATTTTTTGGTCTATTTATAGGTACATGTTTCATTTGAATGTTGTTATGTGCCACACAAGTGATGCTACCATTATGGAAAAGCTGATGTATCTGTTCTGTCAGAATTCTACTCCATTTACTGGGTGTATCTAACCCATATAATCTATATGGTAGATGGAAATTTTTGAACACTCCTAGAAAAACCAAAAGATTTTGTTTTGCCATTTTTCAGTGCTAGGGATAGAAATCTTTACTGAGATTATCTGAAGCAATCTGGCATCTCATACAGTGGAAAAATCATGCAAATTTCTGTGTTGCTTTAAAGATTTAGGTAGTAGAAGTAATAGCAGCAGTAGAAAATTCGTCTCCGAACTATTTGAGATTAACCAAATGATGAGAGACAGACAATGATATGTTTCACTCCAGAGTAACTCAAGTTTGGGGGTAAAATGTAAGTGTATTTATTATACATAGGATACTTTCAAAGCCAAAAGTCATGCACAAATTTGTATGTCTGGTGAACACGGAATAAATATTGCTGTAAATCCATGTTCAGTCTGATGTAGAAACTTCTGCATACAGTGCTGGTATAACTAAAGAGAGTCAGAGAAGGATGAAGAGGAGGATGTGAAAATGAAAATTTTCATTTCCTGCTCTTTCCTGATGTAACTTCCACACAGGTACCTACAGGCTGTTTTACTCTGCATTGAAGGTAAATAGGTAACAAGTAACAGCCCCTATTTTTAATTATTTTTTTTTACTATTTTTATTATTCTCCTGCATTTCTTCTTTACTTAAGCTAAAATATGTATCATTTCTTTTAATTTCTGATTCTTGGTTTACACTGAGTGTACCCTCAGTAAGTTTGCAGACGACACCAAGCTGGGGGGAAGTGTCAATCTGCCGGAGGGTAGGATGGCTCTGCAGAAGGACCTGGACAGGTTGGATCGCTGGGCAGAGGCCA
>VWZZ01004531.1:77603-88972 GCA_013399095.1 Psophia crepitans | reverse complement strand
AAACACAGCCCCATACTGGCTACTATGAAGAAAAAAAATCTCTCAGCTGAGACCAGGACAATATAATAAATTTTGTATTTTGTCTGCACTTACTATGTCTTTCTAAATTTGTAATTTTCAGGTAACAGCTATTCACTTAGTTAACAGTGTAGGGCTGAAAGCTTAGCATTGACAGGGCTTATGTGAATTTGCTAACACTTGATGACTTGTCATATACAACAAAACCTGGATTTATTATATTCTTTTGAAGTATCTGTATTGGGAATGTTACACCCTAGCAAGCGACACCAAATGAAATATTGTGTTCAGAAATGTATTCATTTTTCTGAAGGAATTTTTAAAAAAGTACTTCTAAGACTCTGAATATACAGAAGACAGACCGAAAGGTTGACATGAGGGTCTGAAAATCCCCTTATGTATTTATGCAGTTTTGGATGTTTTCATTTTCTGAGCATAAATGAACGAGCACATTCAATGCCTAGATACTTTAAACGTATTTTTGTCTTCATGAATTATATGAGAATAAATACAATACATAAATATATAGAAAGCAATTTAAAATATTGTACAACGGTTTGCGTTTATGAAGGCATTTAAATGGTTATAGTTCACAACTTAAAAATTGAATGGGAAACTGGAACTGGAGCAGTTGTAGAACATGTCATTAGGGAAACAAAGTTGGTGAAGGGTCTGGAGGAGAAGTCTTATGAGGAGTAGTTCAGGGAACTGGGGTTGTTCAGTCTGGAGAAGAGAAGGCTGAGGGGAGACCCCATTGCTCTCTCCAACTACCTGAAAGAAGGTTGTGGTGAGGTGGGTGTTGGTCTCTTCTCTCAAGCCAAAAGTGATAGGACAAGAGAAAACGGCATCAATTTCCTCCAGGGGAGGTTTAGGTTGGATATTAGGAAAAATTTCTTCACTGAAAGGATGGTCAGGCATTGGAACAGGCTCCCTAGCGAGGTGATGGAGTTACCGTTCCCAGAGGTGTTCAAAAAGCCTGTAGACATGGCACTTTGGGACATGGTCTAGTACACATGGAGGTGTTGGGCTGATGGTTGGACCTGGTGATCCTAGAGGTCTTTTCCAACCTTAAAGATTCTATGATTCTTTATCTTGAGATTTGAAAAATGTTGCCTGTAAAAGGGTGTAGGAAGCAAGAGGATTTCTCAGTGTTAGCAGAAAGGCCGCCTTCTGCAAATCTTAAAACGCACAAATTAGTTTTCTTCATTCCAGACTTTATTAAAAATATTATTTTATTTAATTTAAATTACTCCCAACTAACATAAATGTTTATATAAGCAGTTAAACAAAAACATAGGGAAACACTTTTTTTTCCTATCCCCCAGGCTCAACTTCATTTTCCAGCCCCGCAAAGGTCAACCATGGGGTGCAGTCCTCAGGGGTGTTCTTGCCTTGCTGTGGCTGATCATAGTTCCCCTTCTGGCCTGAAGTGCTTACTTCCAAGAATGTGTCTCAATCCATGTCCACAGCTATGTTCCCTTTCATGTGCCTCATCTTCCTTTTCCTATTTCTCCTCTTGTATCTCTTCATGTCCCTTATGGCTGCTGCTCTTTCTTAAACTTTTGAGCTGGTGCACCAGGAGAGTTCATTTTGGGATGAAGTTTTGGCAGTCAAATGTCCTTTCACACCTGTGTCAGACTGGGCTGAGACCATCTGGGACCAGGACAGGGAATTTCCTGGCCTCTTCCACACAGGTCGCTCCTGAAGTGCCCTGCTGCCTGCCATTTATGCCCGAAACAAGAATTTGTCATTCCGTTCTTCTCCCACCTCACCTTTTTTATTTCCCAGTCCTGTGGGCAACAGGACTCTCCTTAGTACAAGAAGTGACATTTTTGTCATTATCACAAGATGTTCTAAGAAAGGGGAAGGAGAGAAGAGTGAGGGAATACTCTTTTAACTAGCAAGATAATCAGGAAAAAAAAATGTGTCCCATTTAGATAAGAGATGATAGGTTAATATATAGACAGGCAATCTCTCTTTCAAAATAAAAATGAAAACGGCATAAATCTAGGAAGATGTAGAAAAATAAACAATACTGTTAATTGAAAAATTAAGAGGAAACAATCCCAAATTATCCATAGCTATAGAACAACAGCTCATGCTAAACAGAGAGGAGTGACTGTTGTTAAGGGAACATGCTGGCAAATATATGTGTGCAATCATTTTCTCTCTTTTGCTTTGGGGTTGTTGTCTTATAAAATCAATAAACAACAAACAAAAATTTACTTTTTAAGCTACATAAAAAGGTGTCTAGAGCTCAAGGGTAGAACACTTCCCTTTGTAGTTATAAATCTAAACAAAACAATGTAACAAAATTTTTATAGCACTATTCCGCTGAGCTTCTGGGTTGCTTTTTTTTTTTTAATATGGAAAAGGCTCTTGTAAAAACTACAATTCCCTTTGGGTAAGCTAAAATTCTGTAAAATATTTGGGGTTTCTTTCCTTTTCTGTGCAAGGCAAGTACAGAAATATATTTCATGTGGGTGTATGGAGATTTACACAAAGTGCTCTCATTAACACTAATGGAAACGTAAATAGCTGTGTGCCAACTCCCTCTTAACATATTTCAAACTGGTGGAGAATAAACATTCGTGTCAAACACCAAGGGAGATGCATCTAGATTCAATAAAGAGGGAAGTAGATGTTTTCCATGACCACAGATTGATTTAAGTTAAAGTGAAAAGTGGAGTTAAACCATGCTGTGTGAGTTTGAGCTCAACTTGCCATTTCAAAGGCAAAATACTCTGAACACAAGCAAAGCTTATCATTCCAAGTCAGAGCCACAGCAGTTCTTATATAATGTGTTTTGCAGCTGTTTGTTGGTAGTGGCTTTTTGCTTGTTTGCCTGCTAGGTCAGATGGACCTTTATGTGCATGATTACACACACAGATGCACACGGTTTACTTAAAATTAGGTTTGGCCTCTATATTCAACTAGACAGATTCACTTAGTGAAGACTCAATTAAAGGAATGACAAACTGTAAGGGTAGGTCTATTTTTAGGAGGCAGAAGAGTTCAAACTTCTAGAGTCTGGGAAACAGTGTCACCTCCAATAAGGTAAAATGATTGATGCTGCGCAAGGGGGGAACAGGGACTGCAAGAATTGCTAAAGCCAGCTTTGCAGTTCTTAGAAAATGAGAGCTCTCCCCTTCCACTTGACACTTCCCATCCTGTAAGTATTGTTTCACTAAAGGAGAAACAGATTAAATTCCAGCTGCTGTCAGTTCTTAGCCAGGTCTGTTGAAGAGTGTGGCTTTTGAAAAGTTGCATCAATACTTCTCTTTCATTATTACTAAAGCAGGCTTAACTGTCTTTGATGTCTTCTTACCAGCATCATTACAGTTTTCTACAACCAGTGAATAGTAGGCTTTATTTAAGGTCACGTTGAAATTCTGAGTTGGAACTGCAATGCATTGGGGGACTGGATTGTTCATTGTTTATAATACCTTCTTTTTGCAGTCTGTATCGAAACCAAGTGAAAGAATGGCTTCAATTTTCTTTCTCAAACATAGACCAAGTTATTAACCTGGACCATTAGATTTCACAGGGTGAAAGTCAGCTCAAACATCTGTCTTTTCTTGTCTGCAGGCTTATCCTTGCTTAGGGGAAAAAAAAAAAAAAAAGAAAAGAAAAAAAAAGCTGATGGATCAGTTATACACATGATGCTTTGGCAGACAGTGCACTGCATCTGCAACATTTTATATGTGAACTTTTGTCATACCCTATTGATAAATGTATCACATATTTTTGTGTGTTCAATATCTAATGATAACAGAATAAGGTGGAAAATTTCTCTCTAAACAATATATATACATGGACAGGAGGTATTGCACTCAAGCTTGTGCACACTTTTGGGAAATCAATCTAACAAAGAGAATATATTTAATCATCCACTGTTGTGGTATTTGTACAGTGTTGCTGCTCGGTTATAAATCAAGTGTATCACTTCTGCTGCTCTACCAATGTTAACAAACTAACAGATAAATAACAACAGCAAAAGCAAAGCCCACAGAGCAGTAACGATAAAACTGTTAGTGTAAGTTGTTTTCTATGTTCCTCTGGCTGTTTGGATGGAACAGTTTGGAAAAATTTTATGCACAGCACATGAAATCTTGTTTTTTATAAACTCTCTCTGCAATTTTAATCCATGTTGTGAATTAAAGCAGGTATTTCCTGATGAGTGCATCTCATGTTACATCCAGGTCAAAGTATAGACATGGGACAATTAAAAAAAATATACTGGAAAAATGAATGACTTTGCCTTAAAGACTGAATATGCAAAAAAGATCTGTAATAAGCCAAATTAAATTGTTTGCTTACAAGGTGGTAACATAAAATTATGTTTTAAGAAGATGCACACTCTCACAGTTTTGGATAACCTATTAACACTGGAACCGAACTCTCAAAAAGGTTTCCTTGTGAGGAAAGAAATTATAAATTGTCTTCAGGAGAATCTTGAGACTCCAAAAGCAATGGTAAAAATGAAAAAGTCCTGAGAGTGTGAGGACAGAACAACAAATTGAAGGTAGCATTTGTGCAAGTGGATCATCTTGTTGGAGTGGTAATTTTCATGTCTTCAAAATGCCTTAGGAAAACAAAGCAAGATACTGTCTAGATCACTTATGTTCTACCTAAACTGGAAAGAAGCACTCAAATCCAAATAATGAAATAGCTTCTTATTTCTCAGCACTGATATTCCTATTAGGAGAAATTCAGTGAACTATTTCTTAGTTTCAAATTTTTCACACTACTTATAATAGCTACTCATCAGAGTTGAGACTGACTTGTGGTGTTGAGGGTCTGTCTCAGTAAGCTTAGTGGGAAGATTGATATGCGGTTTCAGAACTAGTTTGGTCATCTGTGGACTGTGGATTTTAAATCACAACTGTATATCTTTGATTGTCTAAGAAGACAAAGAATAGTTTCTGCCTGCTGTTAAACTTCTCTGGATTAGTATCATATAAAATTCAGAGTCTGCACCAAAGTAGAAGACTGCTGGGGAACTTTCAGTCATTTTGTGACATTTATGAATAGCTTATAAATAACATTTTAAAATACGTTGCTGAATTTAAGCCTTGTGTAGTTTCATTTTTGAACAGTTGCAATCTTGATTTCTTTCAGGTTATTATTTAAACTATATTCTTATTTCTTATACAAAGCTTTGTACAAATCAGACTGTGTACAATAAAGCATTTAGAAAAAGGCATGAAAGGATCACTGCTAAAGGACAACCAAAATGAATGAGGAAAAGGCTGCCTATGCTAATGCTGATCAATATCATCCACTTACTGGAAGTTAAAAATCCATCCAATACTTTAAAGACATAAGGGCATCTATATTTATGTATACTATCTTTGGTTAAAAATTTTCTGATTTTGGAATTTACTCTCAACACAATTCATTATATACCTGGATGTGGGACAGCAACCCTACTTCCAGTAGTGGCTGACACCTGCCTCATCACTGTTGGTAAGTCAACAAAAAAAAGGCCTATGCAAAGAGGACAGGGGATAGAGAACAGCCTTCTGCACTGCAAAGCTATTTACCATGTTCGTTATGAGATGCTTAAGCAACTGGATTCTAAAGCTTGTTCTCATGATCCTGCAGTCATCTACTGTATATCTATCCAATTTACTTAAGCAATTTTAGAACCTTCATAAAATTGCTAGTGATTTTATTTTCTTCCTGTTGGCCATTCAATTATTCACCTCCATGGCCTTGCATGGTTTGGACCTGGTCTAAATAAAGATACTATCATAAGTACAGCTAAATCATTTCACTGAGAAGGACAACAAAAACATGTATATAAGACCTTTGGCACACTGCTCTTGTATATTTTAAGTCAATTAAGTAACTTATGCAGTTCTATGAAATCTGAAATTTACAAGTCCATCATGAGTTTTGTCTTTAGTGTCTGATTAGCAATGTTACAAATCACTGCAATGAAAATTGATGAGCCCCAAACAATGTCATTTAAATAAACACTTTTTTTTTTTTTGGAGAAATATCCAGATAAGGTTGAAAAATAAAAGGTGTTTTAAAGTATGTTCTGCAGTTTTTTGTTCCTAGCAGATTTTTTTGTGTCTTTTTCTTGTGTCTTTTTCTTGCAAATATTTTGAGACAGAATAGAAGAATATAAACACTTCATAAAGACAGAGGTCAATTTATAGTCAAGGGAAGGTTAAGTGTTATATCAAAGTGATTCCTCAAGGACTTTTCCATTATTAAGTTTCAAAAGACAACATGTATTATGCACTAGGATATAGGAATCACAATTATGCAGTGCCACCCATTTACAACTCTGATGTCTCAGTAACACTATTACATAGTTTACTTCAGTTCTAAGCAGGGAAAACCACAACATTTTAGAACTTTTGGAAAAAAAAATTAGAAACATTAATATACATACTCTAACTAGGTTATATTTCCCATGTACTTGAGAATTTTTATATTCAACTAATCTGAAAATAATACAGTACCTTTGGCTTTGTAATAATAACATTTGGATATGGAGTTAGATATTATGTAAGTTGATTTTTAAATGGGTAAGATATAGCAGTAATTCCTTTTAAAAGGCACATTTGGTCTCTGCTTCAGTACTTGACCCTGACTACAAACTAAAAAGATAAAAACTGTGTTTCTTATAAAATAGTACTGATTATTAACAGAATCATACACATTGAAGGGGGTTTTTTTAACCTTTGAGTGTTTTTTTGTTTGATTAGTTTGGTTTTTTTTTAATGTTCTACGTTTTTTTAAAGTACAGACATTGATTAGCTAACCAGTCCCTCTGCTGTTCTTTGCTGGAGTTCTTTGGTGTTCCTTGCTAGCACATGTATAAAAATATCTTCTCAGTATTTTGGATTTACTGGTGGAAAATGGTACCATCTAAGTTCAAAAATCAAATAATTAAAATTAGTGTCTGTTATAAGTTTGAAAGATTAATCAAATAATTTCCAGCATCATAAAGCATGGTCTGACTGCAGGATTTAAATTTAAGCTTACCACATCAATACAGTTGTAAAGAGAAAGTGCTGTCGCAAATTTACATTAGCATTGCTGGAGAACAGGGATTTTAGAATTATTGCCATCTCGCCAATGTAATTCTTTTCAAATTGCCAATTAGAAAATAGCTGTGTCCTATTCTACGACACAAGACTACCCTTAACACACAGTATATTTCAAGGTAGGTGAAATCCTAGGTCAAGAATGATTACTATACTTCCATTCTTATTTTAGCCATTAAAGGTCGGACAGTCAGAACACGTGTTTATGGTGACTTTGTGAAGGTGATAAAGCTGCAGCCACAGACAACCTGAAGGACCTTCACATTTCTTTATTTAAGCTTGATGTAGAAACCATTCATCTCTTTTCTCCAGGCAGCCTTGGTTCAATATTGCAGAGTACAGGCATTATGTTTCACCACCTTAGCTGGTTTCTCATTGATCAGTGACATTAATATATCTATGTATGACACACACAGCAAATTAATACAAATCTGAACTTGAATAAATTTGTCTGCTGTGGTAGAATATAAAACAGTGAGTGTCTGTGCTGTAAAGTAAAGCTGATTGAGATGTCTTCAACTCACATTTATTAAAATCTATTTTTACCTTCCCTCTCCCCCTTTTTTGTAATGTAAAGTGATTTTAAGAACAGCAGAGTATTTTTAGTATGGTATGTCTTTGGAAAAAATGCTCAAGTTAACATTAAATTATGACATAATTGCAAGAAACTTTGCACAATTAATTTTGTTTCTTTAACTGTTATTGAAGACAGAAAAACAACAGCAAAACCCATAAGTTTGAATAGTAAATATGTATTGAGTTTTGTTATCTGATTCTCTTTTGGAGTGGGCATAGTTCCTACTACTCTATCACAGATTTTTAACAATCTTCAGTGTATATACCTTTGAATTCTCTTGTTTGAGTTGAGAAGTAGTTTTTTACTCATTTGACTCATCTGCAACTAGGGTAACCCTCCCCAGGCTTCACAAAGTCTTCACAGTTAAGTACAGAAATCAAGATGTCAGAAATGAGGGTTTTAAAGTAAGAACAATCTTTCCCAGAGCTCAAAAATTCCAAATTTCTTTACTGTTTTTGCAGAATATGCCAATTAAATTATGTGGAGATACTGAACTCGGTCCTCTTAAAGAACTGAGACCTTTTGTTAGCAGAGTTTCAGAAGAGTGAAATTAGCTCAAAGTCCCTATGAACCTTAATGTGAGGAGTGACTTCAGTTACAAAACATGGCTTTGGACAGTCTTGGGAGTCATTATGTAGTCCGGCATTGAAGGCAAAGTAAAAGTGGCTAAATAGGACAACAAGAAATACAATGAAGGAACGTGTACATCAAGGTTGACTGGAAGAAGTAACATAGATCAGTGGTTAATAAGAAAACAAAATTTTGCCAAAAGTAGTAGTGAAAGCTAACTTTCACCTTCTCTCTGCCCTCCCCCCCCACCTCCCCCCACCCCAAGCAGGCAAATATAATGTCTCTGTTAATGTCAGTACACTGCAATGAAGTAAATGAGTTAAAAGAACTGTGAAGACCAGAAGGCAAAGTACGCTGACAGGCATTTGTTTAAACAGTGATAAAACCTGGCACAAAAGACTGAAGAAATTCAGGCAATTAAAGTGTGCCAGTTCCAGCTATGACCAGAAAATACAAGAAGCAGTGAACGCACACCACTCAAACATCATCCTTTGGAGAGCTGGAAACAGCTTTTGCACTGTTCTTCAGGCAAGTTGCTTTCTTTTATGATGTACTCAGGCAGTAGTTGGGACATTAGAGCTAGAACAGTAAAGCAACAGGCCCAAGGCAGTCTCTTGGAATTTGGCCTCCTACAGAGTTTACAGGAAAAGAATAGTTGTAATAACAATGAAATGTGAGGATTGGAGTGTTTGTTTTGCCTTGTGTATTTTACAGATAACCACCCTGAAGCCATCTTCCATTAATTTTTAAAACTTATTCTTGTTTTTAATAACCCAAAGGACAGAATGATAAACCTGAAGTATCTCAGCTTCTAAGGGCTTGGGTATTTGTAACGCATTCCAACATTTTCAGCATGCAAAGGAAAAAAAGAATATATGTATAGCTATATAAGATACTGGTCATTGAGAAGTTCCAAAAGGAATCTTGCCAGATTTACTGCAGAGATGCATTAATCAGACACTAAAAAACAAGTGGAAAGGAATACAGAGAATACAAAGGAGGAGGCACATAAATTGAAAGTGACTGATAACGACTGATTTTCACTATCAAGATTCCACCTTGATTAGGAGTTTTTACCAAATTTCACCCTCCAATTTGATAAGACCATTGGCATTTTTCTGCTTCTTACTTAACATCTCACCTCTTGCTCTACTGATAATATGCTGTGCAAGAGATCTGTCTGATGAATGCCTGCAGCAATGTGTTCTGGAGCTAAATTACTTTTGTAAATCTTTTTACTAAAAAATAATGAGCACCAGGATGTTTGTCATTTCAGCTGTAACAGAATAAATATTTTATCGTCTCTTCTTCAAAAGCTCGTCTGTAACTCAGTAGGTTTACAGAAGAATTTAAAGAGTAAAAGAATTTAATTCACTTTAACTTTGATTAAATTACATGGACTATTGTGTTGAAACCTTGAAGTAATTTGTGTCTGGATTTTACTTAAAATACTGTATGATTTCAAGCTGATTTTTATTTAATTTCCTCAGGTAAATTGCTACTTTTTTCAAATGGGTGTACAAAAGCAAAAGCAGACTATCTTTGAATTTCTATCAAAAGAAAATTTATAGCTTTATAAAGATGATGGGTTCCCCTCCCCCTTTTTCTTAGAACCTCTTGAAAGCATCAGAATTTAATGCACAAGTGATAAAACATTAATGAAAAGGCATGCTGAAGCATTTGAAGTAGGGAAAACAATCACTTCACTTCTCATCAAACATGCAGAGAGTTTAATCTGGTGCCCTTTAGTAAAGATAGGCAAGAATTTTATCTAATTATGATGTCCCTCCCTGGTCATTAGAGAATCACTGAGTGAAGGTCAAGATTCAAGGAGTGGAGCTTCAGGCCACATCTGTTGCTGACCTTGAACGCTGCAGGGAATCAAGAACACTACTGCTTCACAAGACTTTGATTTGCAGCATCCTATTCCCAGTAGAGCTGGTTTGTGCCAAGCCAAAACATGTGACCTGTTGAAGATTAGGAGAAATAATAAGAACAATGAAGCGTATGTATGATGATGACAAATATGTAAATAAAAAAGAACAATGTGGCTGGTTTTATCCTGTACTTCATGGTGACATTTATCAGAGACAACTGAAATGACAGTGTGAAGGGAAGAGTTTTATTTCTTAACAACTTTTCATGCAATTTTTCTTTCATTCCAAGAGGAAAATTAATTAACAATTTAAATTAAAAAAAGGCAAGAATAACTGGTTTCATTATTGAACAAACTTCAAGTCTTTGTACAAGCCTGCAACTAGAGTTTCACTTAAATAACTCCCATGGCTCATAGTTTTCAGAAACTATAAAAGGGAGACTTTGAAACAAGAACCCTACAAATTAGAGGCAGATGAGAGACCCCCAACTTGTAGCTCTGTATTTATAAGATAGTCATACCATAAAATATTTTACATACTGCTACTCAAATCTCTTAAAGTTATTTCAAGATTGTCTCTTCCTCAGTTCTGTTTTGCCTTGCCTTGCCTTGCCTTGCCTCGCCTCACTTCGCTTTGCCTTGTCTTCCTCCATCTTACTGGTGTTTAGTAAAACTGACATACACTGTCTGTAAAATCACATCTGTTCAAGTGACTGTTGTTCATCCTTCCTGATCATGAGGTTCCTCAGTTGTTAGTACAGATTGGTCTTTTCTGCTTACTTTACAACCTCTGCCTGTAAGAAAATTCACTCCAGGTCTGCTTGGCATAAAGTGCTACTTAAGTAAGTGTCAGTGTGACAGATGAGGTGGGAGACCAAATGCTGTCCTCATTTATGATTGTGAGAATAAAATCAATCTCTCTAATTCCAGTGTGGGACACACAAAATCCCTACAAATAATCCTAACTTGGAATGTAGTAACAAAATCTGTAGATGATATATTAGTTTCTTCTTTATTACACTTTAATTTCACAAGGGAAAATGGTGAAAGGGAAAGAATAATACATAAATCTTATACATATTTTAATAGTATCTTTTGGTTTATTTTCATATATCTTGAAAGCTAAAAAAAGCCTCTGTTTCTTGTTTTGTATCATTCAACATGTATGTTCAAATTTTGTAGTGTATGTATATAGTTTACAGCTTGCTTGCTTTGGCTGTCAAAGGAACCACAGCTGTGTTCCTGTGTTGTTTTGTGATTT
>VWZZ01004531.1:41158-77547 GCA_013399095.1 Psophia crepitans | reverse complement strand
CTTCCTTCCTTCTCTTCCCAGGAAAACCTAACCAGGGATTTCTCTCAAGTGCAAGAGAACACTCCTCTCCTCTCTCTTTCATGATTACATAATGACCACATGGGTTCCCTCTGGGGTGACCTACCTTAGCTAAAGACAATATGTTACAAAGTCTTGCTAATAGCCTTTTAAGCTTTCAAGAGCTTTCTTAAATTGTTCAGTCCCAAAAGGGAAGGCCTGAAGTTCATAAAATCTTACAAACTCTGCCAAGCTCTACAGTGCTTTATACCCACAACAAGTCTGGGAAGATGACTTTTTTCATTTGTCATTTGCAATATGGGAAAATTTCATTTCACCTCACAGCTCTCTTGTCAATTTCACTGCATTAAAACTATACTCACTTCTGAAAACTGTTAGGCCTGAATCACATAATGGTGATGAAAACTGCAAGAAGAGTTGAAAACTACTGTACTTCTCGGTTTGGAATCTATCTAAATATTACCCATGTAGTTGCTGACACTCAAACACAATAAAGTTTGTCTTCACAGAGAATTAAGATGAAGTACGGCTTAAAAAATTATTAAAAAAAAATAATCACATATTTCTGGTATTTAAGTTCTTCAGCTTCATAAAGTTGCAAAGCCTCCCAATGGAAGATAGAGCTTGATAGGATAGGAAACAAATATGCAATGAAAAAGGACAAATATGCTTACAAAATGAAAGAAAGGATTGAATGAATCGTCAGTTAAAAGTACTATATAAATGTATAACAGGAGTTTTCAGCCTAAAATTAGCTAAATGGACCCATATTACCATTCCAAGTAATGGAAATTGGGAAAATATTTGAAATACTTTGAATGTGGAAATGTTTGAAAATGTTCTTAATGTAAAGCATACTATGTAAACATGGCAGATTAGATTGGATTAAATATTGTAAAGGTTAGGTACATGCCTTGAGCACAGAACATCCTTGAAGGATATTGAAAGGGAGTTACTTATTTAGCTCTTGCTCTTGGCACCCACCACCAGATTGTAGGCACTCAGAACTAACTTTCCTGTATTGCAGCATAGCCTTGGAGAGGTTAACAAACAGGGGTTCTTAATTTGCAGTCTTGAAATTACTATAAGTAATTCAAAAATAATATATAAGTAGTTCAAAAATGTTTTTAAAAACTTCAGCTTCTCTTCACCTAACCTCCATCATCTTCCCATGAAACAATGCCTTGCTTTTGTTCCTCCTTGCCTCATGCTTAAGGTCACTCAGAAATCTTTATGGGATAAAAGTTTGTTTTCAACTAACAGCTGTCCAAAATGACAAGAATATATAACAAACATTTATAATCCAGGTCTTCTGTCATACAGATGTTTGTTGTTCTGTAAAATCAACTCTGCTATTAATCGGCATATATTTAATTATCAGCTCCATAATGGAACACCTTCAAGACCACTGACTGCAGCAGCAGATGTTATGAGATCACGAAAATGTTAAATTTCTTTAAGTAGAAGAAGAATCTGAACCCTACACACTCAGAATAGCAGTCTAAAACCTGAACTAAAGGACATTGAAAGAAGCAGCAGAAGCTTATATTGTAGTTAACTTTTTAAAGGAAATTATAAGTACTGTTTAACTGCACACACACTTTCTAAGTGAAGTTGTTAAAAAACTTCAATACTGCACTTACAGCTCTGAATCCAAGTGAGGATGCTCGTGCCATGCAAAGAAAGGTATTTAATACACTTCTATATTTTTTTCTTCTTTATCTACTTAGGTAGCAGTGGGTAGCCTTGTTCTGGGTTTTAACAGCCATTTACAAGATTCTTCATTCATTCCAGTAGGCATCATCAGAAGATTACAGAATCGCAGAATCACAGATTGGTAGGGGTTGGAAGGGACCTCTGGAGATCATTGAGTCCAACCCCTCTGCCAAAGCAGGTGCCCTACACTAGGCTGAATAGGTAGGCATCCAGATGGGTCTTCAATATCTCCAAAGAAGGAGACTCCACAACCCCTCTGGGCAGCCTGTGCCAGTGCTTCATCACCCTCACCGTGAAGAAGTTCTTTCTCATGTTTGAGTTGAACTTCCTGTGTTCCAGTTTTTTGGCCATTGCCCCTTGATCTCTCACTACCCACCACTGAAAAGAGTTTGGCCTCATCTAATTGCCTCCCACAGTTTAGATATTTATAAACACTGATCAGATCCCCATCTCAGCCTTCTCTTCTCCAGGCTGAAGAGACCCAAGTCTCTCAGCCTCTCCTCATAGGGAAGATGCTCCAGGCCTTTTATCATCTTTGTTGTTCTCTGCTGTTATGATTCCTTAAATTGTACCGTTCTACTGGGTTGGTGCTGCAAGAAACAGAATAATCTTTTATCTGCCTGACTCAGTGAAAAAAATGTTATTAACCCTGGGTTTTTTAACCATATTTTCACATGTGAGCATCTTCTTATATATTGCACAGAAAGGCAAAGCACTAACTTGGATTCTGAGAATTCCCCTGACAGCTCTATTCTAAAGCTAAGTATTCCAAGCAGCAATGCTAAAATCTCTATGGTTGAGCCATTCATACACTAAAGAAACAAAATATTTGTTAAACGAAACTTATTTTGAGGGTTAGATATATTTTTCTAGCCTGGTAAGGGGTAATAGAATCATACTGATTTCTATACTTACCATTGTACATCTCACTTCGTTTCTTAGTGGCCAGCAGTATTCAGAGGCACAGAACATCTACTGACAAACAGACAGGACAGGAGGTCCACCTTTGATACCCACCTCCAGCACTCTACATTTCCTTCCATGCTTTCATCCATATTGCCATCTCAAGCCCAGTCTGTTGGCCAGTTCTAGAGTTCTCATCTTCTTTCCAGACCCACACAATGCCTGTACCTACCTCCACTTCTGCATGATGCTCTAAAAAATACTTCAGATGATACCCAGACAATGATTTGAGAACTATTTCAAATGCTCTAAGAAATATCTGTAAGAGGTTGCCAGACAAGCCACATGTCAATACGTGGGATACCAACAGTTCTTCAGAAATACAACTGGTGACCAGGTGAAATGCATGTGGGTGTGCCTACTTAATGCTTTATGCAAGTATTTTAGAATTGCTCTCCATATACTCTCATCATACAAAGTATCTCTGGATAGACGAATTTCTATTAGTGCTTTGACACAACTACTAATTTAGTTGCACAGCTACTATTTTAAATATTCTTAGGGGAGGAAAACAGTACCACACATCGTTCCCCTTTAAAGGTTTTTTGCATATCTATGTACACTGTGTACACCTGCATCCAGGCCTGATTGAGGGAAACATTGCCTGTGTGAGCCATACAAAGTAAAATTTTGCATAACTTAGAATAATCAAGGTCCAAGATAAACTTTTGTTTCTTGATGTGTAAGTTGACATCCATAGCTTTATATCGATCACCAAAGCTGATCATTCATCTTAAAGAAGTATTACTGTTTGATATTTCTTTTATGTTGTTTTTTATTCACTTGCTATCAGCCCTTTTTGAGTAATAGCTTTTATAGAGTTTAGCCCAGAGTTAAAGAATCATATTCTGATGAGAATGTTGGTATAACTGTGATTTGATTAGCTAAAAGATTTTTTTTTTCCTTTTTTTTTCAGAGTTGAAACTGTGCTTTCTGCTTGTAAAAGTGTTACTAATTTTTTAATGGTATGAATAATGATCTTTCCAAGTTACAAAGCCAAGCTCTATACAGACTGGTACAAATGTTGGTTCTGTGTTTTCAGACACAACAAAAGAATCTGCTTTGTTAGAGTGTTGATAAATCAGAGGTTTGTTTTTATCTCAGTCTATTGTTTGGCATAGACAGAATAGAATGAGTTAAACATATGATGTTTTTATTTGCTTGCCGTTGTTGCTTACAGAACATTTATAACAAGCTCTTTGGGACTCCTTGCAATAGTGGGGAAACAATTTGTTTTGGGAATTAATTTGTTGAATAGGAAATGTTTCCAGTTTGCCTTCCAAGCTATAATGACGTGACTGAAATCAGAAGTGCCCTTGAAAATCTGCAATGTAGAATAGTACATACACAACACATTCTATATAGTGCCAAGGAAGCTACTAAAAACAAATAAATATATGCTGGTTTTAATAATATAATAACTGGTACTGGTTTTGATTTCATTTTCTCATTTTATTTCATCTCTGATATACCATTTGCAGTAACTCACTGAGCTCTCAAGTTCACCAAAGAATTTAAGCATGTGCTGGGGTTTTTGCACATTGAATAAAACTCTGCCTGTTTAGGCTGGTGATGCTCTGAGGTGCTACTCAATGTTCTGCTTTGCATTTCCTATGCAGTCCTTGAATTGTCCTGATTCTTTATATCAGTCTATTAATTCTAGTTTCTGAGATCTTGAGTTCTATCTCATGGACAACTAATGAGCAGTGATAAAGAAAACTCAATCATTCCCCTTTACTTCTTTCACCTACTACATTAATAAACCAAATTAGTAGCTTGTATTAAGGAAAATAAAGTATTGTTTTCTATTTTTGTAGGTGGCCTCTGTGTGCTTTAGCTCTCTGAACATCTACCCTACACAGTCCTTGTTAAGTAGTAAGTATCAGTGTTGAGTCAATTAATTAAATAGTTCTAAGTCCCTAAATATATGATCAATATTAATGATCTGCTTATATTTTTAAGTAGAAGGCAAAACATTTTCTATTCAGTGAACCCTTGAATTGTAAAAAATAAGACACGTAGGTTCTATAGCAAAAAAGGAAAAAAGTGATACATTATCTTATCATTGATTCAAATTGAAGAACTAGAGCAAAAACAATGGTACAATTTAACTCTATTTCTACAAAACCTACATGAAGGTCTTCTGGATTTCAGTCATCTGAAATTACTAGAAAAAATCCATCAATCAAAGGTCAGCATACCAGTTGGGAGGAAAAAAAAAGGCATTTTGAAGGGAACTATTTATTCAGAAGAATTAATGATATCTTAAGGTCTGAAACATACAAAAATTAATAACTTCAATAAATAAGAAAAAGAAATTTCATTTACAAATATTCACTTATTTGAAGCTTCCTTAGCCTTGCTATCAACATTTCTCTCCACAAGGCAAAGAATACTGTAGATTTTCTAGAAGAAAATGTGTAATACTTTAAATTCAGCAAACTTAATTTCAAGGTATAAAAAAGAAAACATTTTTTATATTATCACCTACTTGATAGTGCTACTTCTGTTGAAGGCAGGCACTAGTTTAGAGAGAGATGTATGAATGTACTGCAGGTGCTTGATCCTGTCGCGTGAAGATTCCTGAATTCCCACTGACATTGTAATTTTCTTTCAGGAGCATTGAAAGTCTCACTGGGCACAGTAGGCTCCATGGGATACCTTTCACTCTTGTGCTGTAGTGCATTTCAAGTTTCAGATGTCTATATTTTCCATATTAGTAATTTTCCATATAGGAGAGAGGTTGCTGTACATGTTAGGCTACAAGCTGGCAACCCCCTAAGGTTCAGTCCAAGGGGGAAGAACTTGGCCTTGAGGCTATGCTCTGATGTTTGTATCAAAGTGATGCTGAAACATAACGAGAGCAAAAGGCAAGAAATTTACCAACAAATCGCTGCTTTGAAAGCGGCTTGTTTTGAATCCTGAG
The DNA here is from genome assembly GCA_013399095.1 of Psophia crepitans. NCBI lineage: Eukaryota > Metazoa > Chordata > Aves > Gruiformes > Psophiidae > Psophia > Psophia crepitans. Next base: position 71,924 of record VWZZ01004531.1, on the reverse strand, counting down.
GTCTTTGTTCTGCTCTGTTCAGCAAGCTGGCAACTTGACATAGGGGGCGTTGCCTGGTACATTTTGTTCTTGGCATTTTTACACAGAAGAGGACAATAACTTGTCTTTGGCTACATCTACATCTCTAATGACAGTTTCAGCCATGTTGCAAGCACTCTTTATCCCAGCAAAAATTTAATTCTAGAATGTTCTCTCCAAAATTCCTTTAGTCTGGTCTTTCAAACATCATTACTAAGTTTATCCAAATAATAAGAAAATAGGGAAACAAACATTATTTTTTAAATTCAAAATTTTACTTACCTCTCCCATCATCTACTTTCCAGTGATTAGACATGGAATTAAAAGCAAAATAGACACATGAAATTCATGCATGTAGAATATTTTGCATATTAAAAAGGCATATTTTAAATGTATTAAAATATTCATTTTTATTATAGTTTCCTGTTTCTTAGTTTATGTTCTGGTTTTGGCTGTGATAGAGCCAGTTTTCTTCGTAGTAGTCTGTATGGGGCTCTGTTTTGGATTTGTGCTGAAAATACTCTTGATAACACAGGGATATTTATGCTACTTCTGAACAGCGCTTAGAGAAAGCCAAGACCTTTTCTATGTCTCGCACCACACCAGAAGCGAATAAGCTAGTGCTAGTGGTACACAAGATATTAGCAGAGGACGCAGCTGGGACAACTGACCCCAACTAACTAAAGGGCTATTCCATACCATATGATGTCAGACTCATCAATAAAACCCAGGGGAAGGTTGAGGAGAGGGCTGCTGTGGGAAGGAGGAAGGAAGTGACATTCTGAGTTACGACATTTTCATAGCATCATAGAACCACAGAATAGTTTGGATTGGAAGGAACCTTAAAGGCATCTAGTTCCAATGCCACAGACATGGGCAGGAACAATCTCCACTACACCAAGCTGCCCAAAGTCCCATCCAAACTGTCCTTGAACACTTCCAGGGAGGGGGCATCTATAACTTCTCTTTACAACTTGTTCCAGCACCTCATCACCTTCACAGTACAGAATTTCTTCCTAATCGCTGATCTAAATCTCCCCTCCTAAATCTTAAAGGCATTACCTCTCATCCTATCACTAGATACCCTTGTAAACAGTCCCTCTTCAGCTTTCTAGTAGGCTCCCTTTAGATATTGGAAGGCTGCCATAAAGTCTTTCCAGAGCCTTGTCTTCTCCCAACTCTCTCAGCCTGTCCTCATAGGAGAGATGCTCCAGTCCTTTGATCATCTTTGTGGCCCTTCTCTAGACTCAATCCAACAGCTCCATGTCTTTCTCATGTTGGAAACTCCAGAGCTGGATGCAGTACTCCAGGTGGGGCCTTATGAGAGTGGAGCAGAAGAAAAGAATCACCTCCCTCGACCTGCTGGCCACAATGGTTTTGATACAGCCCAGGACACGGTTGGCTTTCTGGGCTGCAAGTGTGCATTGTTGGCTCATATTGAGCTTCTCATCAACCAACACCCCTAAATCCTTCCCCTCAGGGCTGCTCTCAATTCTTCACCCAGCCTGTAGCTGTGCTTGGGACTGCGCCAACCCACGTGCAGGACCTTCCGCTTGGCCTGGCTGAACTTCATGCGATTCTCACAGATCTACCTCTCAAGCCTGTCAAGGTCCCTCTGGATGGCATCTCTTCCCTCCAGCATGTCGACAGCACCACACAGTTTGGTGTCATGGGCAAACCTGCTGAGGGTGCACTCAATCCCACTGTCCATGTCACAGACAAATATGTTAAACAGTGCCAGTCCCAGTACTGACCCTTGAGGAATGCCACTCGTCACTGGTCTCCACATGGACTTCAAGAAGCTGACCATAACTCTTGGAGTGTGACCACCCAGCCAATTCTTTACCCACTGAGTGATCCATTCATCAAATCCACGTCTCCAATTTAGAGACAAGGATGTCGTGCTGGACAGTGTCACATGCCAACATCACTTGGTCTTCCCTTGTCCACCAATGCTGTAACTCCATCATAGAAGCCCACCAGTTATGTCAGGCATAATTTGCCCTTAGTGAAGTCATGTTGGCTGCCGTTAATCATCTCTTTATTTTTCATATACCTAGCACAGTATTCAGGAGGATCTTCTCCATAATCTTGCTGGGCACAGAGGTGAGACTGACCAGCCTGTAGTTCCCTGGGTCTTCCTTTTTCCCCTGTTTAAAAATGGCAGTTATGTTTCCCCTTTTCCAATCAGTGGGAACTTCACCAGACTGCTACGACTTATCTGATGGATAGTGGCCTAGCAACTTCATCCTCTAGTTCCCACTGGAACTTGCCTTCTGCAACTTGGGTGGTGTGGCTACAGCATTTGCCAGCGAAGACTGAGACAAAAAAGTCTTTGAGTACCTCAGCCTTCTCCATGTTTGTCAGACTGTTACAAAATCCCAAATATCCCTGTTTATCTCAAACAGCTCGGGGCTGCTGCATGGGGAATGTGAGAGATGACACAAACACTGCAGAAGTGGGGCTACTGTCGTGATGGACAGGAAGTTGAACATGACTCAGTGGCATGTATTGGCAGAAAATGTAGTGTATCAGTTTACACAACACCAGGTCTGCTGGTGACAGACAGGGTACACCTGTCTCAAAAAGTGAAAAGTATCTTTGCACAGACCTCACTGAAAAAAAGAGAAAGGCATAAAACCAGACTTGCTGGAGATAAGCCTGGATGCGAAACGCCAGTGTTTGTAGGATGATGTGCTAGTGAGGCCTTTCAGTCTGCCTTCTCAGCAGAGGTAGGGGGTAGAGATCCATGCAGCAACTGAGATACAAGAGCTATAGTCTTAGAACCCATGGAAGTGCCTGAGAGAGTTCAGGTAGGAATTATGGCTTTTTCCTCCCAAAAAGGTGGCAGAATCAGTAGCCCAACTGCAGTGCATCTACACCAATGCATGCAGTATGGGCAACAAGCAGGAGGAGCTGGAAGCCATCGTACAGTATGAAAACTGTGATATAGTTGCAATCACAGAAACATGGTGGGATGATTCATGCAACTGGAGTGCTGCAATGGATGGCTACAGACTCTTCAGAAGGGATAAGCAAGGAAGGAGAGGTAGTGTTGCAACCCTGTATGTGAAGGAGTGTTTTGACTGTCTAGAACTTGATGATGGTGATGATAGGGTTGAGTGTTTATGGGTAAGAATCAGGAGGAAGGTCAACAAGCAGATATCATGGTGGGAGTCTATTAAAGACCACCCAACCAAGATGAAGAAGCAGACAAAATATTCTATAAGCAGCTGGGAGAAGTCTTGCAACCACAAGTCCTTGTTCTTATGTGGCACTTCAACTTACCAGATATCTACTGGAAATACAGTACATCGGAGAGTCTGTCTATGATCTCAACAGTCTATGAGGTTCCTGGAGTGTGTGGAAGATAAATTCCTGACACAGCTGGTGAATGAGCCAACTAGGGAAGGCACCCTGCTCGTCTTTTTGTTTGTAAACAGAGAAGGACTTGTGGTTGATGTGATGGCTGAAGGCAATCTTGGGCATAGTGATCATGAAATGATAGTCGTCTTGGAGAAGTAAGGAGAGGAGTCAGCAGCATTGCTACCTTGGACTTCCAGAAGGCAGAATTTAATCTGTTTAGGAGACTGATTGACAGGGTCTCTTGGGAGGAGGGCCTGCCGGGTATTAGCATTTGGGTCACAACAACCCCATTCAGTGCTGCAGGCTTGGGGACGAGTGTCTGGAAAGCTGCCCAGTGCAAAAGAATCTGGGGCTCCTGGTCAATAGCCCACTGAATATGAGCCAGCAGTGTGCCCAGGTGGCCAAGAAGGCCAACAGCATCCTGGCTTGTATCAGAAACAGTGAGGCCAGCAGAACTAGGGAAGTGATTGCCTTCCTCTACTCAGCACTGGTGAGGCTGCACCCCAGTATTCTGTTCAGTTTTGGTCCCCTCACTAGAAGACAGACATTGAGGTGCTGGAGCATATCCAAAGAAGGGCAATGAAGCTGGTGAAGGGTCTAGAGCACAAGCCTTATGAGGAGCAGCTGAGGGAACTGGGGTTGTTCAGCCTGGAGAAAAGGAGGCTGAGGAGTCCTTATTGCTCTCTACAATGCCCTGAAAGGAGGTTGTAGCAAGGTGGGTGTTGGTCTCTTTTCCCAAGTAACAAGTGATAGGACAAGGTGAAATGGCCTCAAGTTGTGCCAAGTGAGGTTTAAATTGGATGTTAGGAAAAATTTCTTCACCAAAAGGGTTATCAAACATTGGAACAGGCTGGCCCGGGGAAGTGGTGAAGTCACCACACCTGGAGGTACTTAAAGGATGCGTAGATGTGGTGTTTAGAGACATGGTTTAGTGGTGGTGTTGTCAGTGCCAGGTTAATAGCTAAACTTGATGATTATGTGATTCTGTAAGGATGAGGTTCCCACTGAGAAAGATATTATTTAAAAAAACACAGACAGATGATTCTAAGACATTTTACATTGAAAAGGAAGTAATCATAAGTGTGTGTGCTAGTCTGAAAAGTGATCCAGAGCTGGACTGATGCAAGAGGTTCTTTGTAAATCCTATCAAATTAGCTAAGCCAAAACATGCATACTTTGTACATTCTCAGTTGGAACAAAAAATCTGAACAGGTGTCTGACTGCAGGATTTTTTTGGGAGGGAGGGAGAGAGAGAGAAGTAATGTTGAAATTGGGACCAAAAGATCCCACTGCCAACACCACAAAAATTCAGCTTCTTATGGATGTGAAGAAATAGTCAAAGATGTTGCACTGAGAACATAATTATTCAGTTCATTAGTTGAGGAAGAACAGAACTTAGCTGTCTGCCTCATTACTACCTTGCCTCTGATGGATTCAAAGAAAAAAAATCTACTAAAATTAAGAGCCATGACTATGAACATGTAGAAGTATTTGATATTCTCTGTTGAAGACGTTATAAAATATTTCATAACTATGTTTTAAAACTAACACAGTGAACACAGTTTTAACTATATAATAAACTTTAATGAATCTCAGCTAACTAATTAGGAGGAATCCACAGCAGGAATACAGATCTCTTTGTGGTTTAAAATGTTGTCCTATTTATATATTTTTCAAGTATTTTTTCAGAAAATAAAGTCTTTAGGTCAGAATTGACAATTTGAATATATATGCAGAAGCACAACTATGGGTGTTGGATGGATTTTCATTCCTGTATGATAGGAACTCATGATAATATTTTTTTTTGTTTTGGGGTTTTGTTTTGCTTTGTTTTCAAAATAAAAAAAAGGGCAGTATGGGCCTAAAATCAGCATTCTTTAGCCAAGGTAATCCCTCCAGCTAGTAGAATTCACAAAGGAGCATATAGGTTTCAAGGTACTCATCAAAGGTATTTCAAAGAAAAAATGTTGCCTACATCTTGCCCTGGAAAGTGCTTTCATGGATTCACAATAATGAGCTCTTTCTCCAGAAGCTGGTCACGACACTTGCCTTTAAATGAGGTTCTAATCATTGCTTCAATCTGTAGAAAAGTTTCCTGTGAGAGTGGGTCACTATACAAAGCCTGAATAATTTTCTCTGGCAAAATGGGGAAGCAATTTTCCATTGCTAACTCTCTCTTTCCAGTTTCCTGACTATCATAGAATCACCGAATAGTTTGGGTTGCAAGGGACCATTAGAGCTCATTTAGTCCAATCCCTCTTGCAATGAGCGGGTGGTAGTTCCCAAGATCCTCCTTTCTATCCTTTTTAAAAATGGGTGCAATTTTTCCCTTTTCCAGTTACCAGGGACTTCACCTGACTGACATGACTTTTCGAATATTGTGGACAATGACTTGGCAACTACATCAGCCAATTCCCTGAGGACTCCGGCATGCAACTTGTCAGGTCCCATAGACTTAAGTATATGATCTATGACATAGTTTAGATCACACCAAACTGATTGTAGGCAATGCTTACTCCTGAGTCCTTCTTAGGGTTTGACACAACTCAGCTGTGTTAACTTACCGGGGACAGACACATTAAGACTTTTGAGGCTTTACTAGAAGAAATTTTAGACCACAAAGATTTAGCCTAGATTTAAGCTTTAGGCTAAAAATGTAGTTAGCAACCTCTGTCCTACTTGTAATTCTAGTCCTAAATATTCCAATTACACTGTTTCAACAGAACAGAATTCTCCTCATAGGCATTTCCTTGGGATTACCATGAGAACTGTTATTAGTTAAGGACTGTCCCTGAATATCAATAGTTCCTCACTGCCAACCTCCATTGTGTTAATTACCTGGATTTCATTCACACAGAGAACAAAACAGGTTAAATAGCTATAGCATTAAAAAAACAACTCGGTGAAATTTCAGAGGTAATGCTGAATGAGACTGAAGGGAATAACTGATTTTATGATCCAAATTGAGAGCCACGTTTAAGGGTCAGGCATGTTTTTCCTATATGCCAACACAAAAACTAAAATTAAATAACCTGCTTCTGGTTTCCTCATGCCATTCTCAGCTTACTGTCGTGTTGGCATTCTGGGTGATTTACTTTTTGCCCCGTATAAATCACAGTTCAGTTTAATTTTTCCCTGGACCCAAGAGTTTTTGAGACACCATTTGTCCTCTGGGTTTCTCTTTCAACAACTCTTTGTTCTGGGCATAGTTGAACCACCTGTCTAAAGCAATGACAACATGTCTGACAGCACCTTAACTGTCAAGCTTTTGATCTTCAACAGGGTACCAAAGCTTTCTGAAAGACTGGTAATTTTATGCATATATTTTGACTCATGTTTAGTTACAATGATTGTATACAGAGGATAATGTTAGCTGAGTTCTTGAAAAAATAACAGAAGCAACAAAACAGAAAAGGCTATTAGACTGAAAAACCTCTTTTCCCTTTCATACTGCTACATACAAACTTCAGTATCATCTTTTCATTTTTACTCAGCTTGGCTGAGTTCAAGAAGTGTCTGGACAAGGCTCTCAGTCATCTGCTCTGATTGGGCTGGTCCTGTGTGGAGCCAGGAGTTGGGCTCGATGATCCTTATGAGTCCCTTCCAACTCAGGATATTCTGTGATTCTATGATTTTATTAACTGAAGAATAGGCATCTCATGTAAAATAATCTTCCTCTTACGCTTGTGCTGTTGTACCACTTGTCCCTTTTCCTTGCTCAGATAATACTGCCTCCTTCCTTATTTTCTTCCTGGGTTTGATTTGGGTCTAGCCCCTAAAGCTAATACTCAATTTGATCTAGCTTTATATTCTTAAATAGCCAAATATATATCTGAAATAATTCCCTAGCAGATAATATCACAAACCTGACTATGATTCATGACATAGGCAACTGATAATTTATAAGGCTAAGAGGGGCTTCCAAAACTATGTTGTGATGAATGGTGATTCTCAGATTCTTTTCCTCCTCCCACATGGTTGGCTCTGAAAAAATCCAGTGCAGTAATGCATGCACAGTAAGCAGCTTTCAGGTCCCCTTTTGAGTCCTCTTTACATGTTCTGCCTCTATTACAACTACAGATTATGTCCATTATTTTGTTCATTTTCTCACAGTGTAAACCCATCAATTTATGATAGTTACAAAACTGTAACTTTTTTTCTACTGCCAACAGGAATTGCTGTACTTCACTATTTTTATTCGAGTCTTCCCTAATAACATCAGAACTGCTCTACTGGTTCAAGATGAAGGTTCATTTCACCTAGTTAATTCTTTCTTGCTTACAATCTGAAGGAGAAACTGAAGAAAAAGATATTAAGAAACAAGGCAAATACAAAGTTATAGAAAACAGACTTACACCATGACTGATATAATCACAAGTTTTTTGACTGATACACCCTTCCATCTATGACAATCAATATTTTAAATACTTCTTGAAGTAGAAATTATACCTAACCCCATTTTAAATAGATAACAATGACTTCTTTTTTTTCCTGAATTTGCTTAGTGCTTTCAAAAATCTATTTACTGTTCTATTGTCTGCAATGTTTGGCACTCATGAACTCCACAGTGTAATTATACGTTATATGCAAGTTAATCAATTTTGTTTGCTCTAAATTTCTTGCTTGATAACTTCATCCATCCATTTTTGTTGTTGCTTTCATTATGACAGACACATAATAATTGTGTATTCTGTTTCCACACTTTTTTTTTTTGTCACAGAACTCTCACTTCCCTCACTATCAATTTCTTTTCCTGGTATTTCCAAACTAAATCTGTGCCCGGTTCCATGTTGTTGTTCATCACTTTTGCTTATCCACTCCATACCAAAGTATTTACAGACACTGAATTTCCTCTTTTGTTTTATCATTCAGCATTATGAAATATTCCTCCCCTTCAGCAGCCAGGTTTAAAATTAATGATCACGAATTTGTATGAAATTGTATGTCGTATGCAAAACGTATCCCTCACTATTCACCATTTTCTTCTATCTGCTATGAGTATACTAATCATGAGTCCAGAAGATATTCTGGTCAGGTTCCAGCATTAGTAAATTACACAGAACATTAGTCTCATGTTCTTTTTTGTTTGTTTGTTAGTCTTCTTTATTCTTTGTTTACCAAGGCACGGAAGTACCAGTTCTCTTAGCTCATGTACTCCTTTTGGCTGGGATGGAGTTAATTTTCTTCATAGCAGTGCTTACTCTTCATGCTTCTCACACTGCCCCACCAGTGAGCAGGCTGGAGGTGCACAAGATGTTGGGAGGGGACACAGCTGACCCCAGCTGACCAAAGGGGAACTCTGCTTTCCTGAACACTTGCCTGACAATGGCAAGTAGTGAATTAGTTCCTTATTTTGCTTTGCTTGCGTGTACAACTTTTGCTTTACCTATTACACGGTTTTTATCTCTACTCTTGAGCTGTCTCACTTTCATGCCCCCAGTTCTCTCCCCCATTCCACTGTTGGGGGAGTGAATGAGCAGCTGTGTGGAGCTGAGCTGCTGGCTGGGGCTGAACCACAACATCTCATTAGAATTTTATGGTTTTAGGAGTAACTGATGTGAGATCCTCCTGAAACCACTTTTTGAAACCACCTTTATCCACAAACTCATTGATTCTTTAAAGACCAATGAATCTGAGGCATGCACAAAAATGGCTTGTATTCTTTTTCCATATATCAGGTCTATTAATATGCATATTATTTTTTTTCACTCTTTACACCAACAGGGGACAGTGATCTGCAAATCTCCCCCGATGTTCTTTTTAATAACATGTCATAAAAGTCATGTTCCTTTTATTTGATATCAAGGATTATTTGAACCAGGTTGGTTTAATGTGTTAATTCAGAGATTTGGAGATTTATATATAAGATTCATATCAATTCAGAGATTCACATCTCAGGTGCAGAGATTCATAACTGAGTCTTTGATGATTCTATGAATATGATTCATAACATAGTCAGAGATTTCATATCTGAGTTTCTTAAGAATGCCTTTAGAACTCATTGAGCACCAGCTAGATTGAGTTGGGCAGCACGATCCTAGCATCACAAGGCTTTTCAAACTGTGGCATTCCTGTTTTGCATTATTCATGAACTTTGTTATATGTTTGAAGTACCTTCTTGTCTAACATTCACGAATGATGCTTTCAAACACCTTCTTATAAGCTTTAATAATACCTAAAACACCTGAAAAAAACCTCACCCAAAATGAACCAAGCAAACAAAAAAACCTGTTTGGCTCTGACAGGAAAAGTAACTGTCCCTTTTTTTTTTTTTTTTTTGATTGAATATCTGTATTTTTTCTCTAGAAAAAAAACCAGCAAACCATAGAGATGATACAAGAATTCTTGCTTTTACTCTTTGGAAATCCCTTTTAGGTATTCATGCTTTACTTATAGTTCATTAGATACACTATACTGTGATTAAATCTATATGACAGATAATTGTTGCTAATATTTCAAGTATCAAGGAGTAAATTCTCCACTGATGTAGTTATGCCGCTGCAAACTCGCCCCATCAGTATAGGCTCATTTCCATTTGTGACAGATGAAAGTCTTTGCTAGCATGGAAACTTCAAAGACCATAACACTGAGATGCACAGCATTATGGATGCATAGATTCAGGAAAAGGCTGTTTTATCAAAGCTGGGGGGTAATTAATGCAAATCTCTAGATTTTCAAGCAGGTAAATAAGCATGAAAGTCTCACTCATTTCTGCAAAACTGCATATATTGGTTTGTTTTGGTTCAAGAAGCTGATGAGGAAGTCTAAAAATATGGCCCTTGTCAGGAATAAGACACAGATATATTTTCTAGACTGTAAACTAGATTGTAGGTGCTATGTAAATATGATAAATATTAATTAGAGTGAAGTTGGAGGGAAGACTGAAGCTTAAGAAATTATTTTGGGAGAATGAAAAATGATGTCATGAATGTCTAATTAGTAATCAGAAGAGACTTGAGACATTAATGTGATACCTGTTTGAAGTCAAAACTGTGACTCTTTTTATTAATTAAATGGTATAACAATGAATAAATGAAGATGAACAGAATACGGGTTTATTTTTTTTAATTAGCCTTATCATTTTGCCTATAAGCATAAGAAAGTAAACTCAAACTTTTTCAGAAGAGATTCCAAAATGAAATGCACTTTGAAACAAGCTAATTTTTTTCTTGTGATATATGTGGAAAGAGAGTATTGCACCCCTAGGGTTGTTAACAGTTCCACATTTTGCCTCCTGGGAAAAGTCACATTCCCCCAGAATTTTCCAGTGAGTTGCAGGACAGTGAACATTTGTTTGTAGGGTTTTTTATGCTTGGTTTCACCTCACTTTTAATTCAGATACCAGAGGCAGAGAGTCAGGATGCAAACCTTACAGCCTCTGACAGTCCTTCTTGGAAGATGCATGTCATTTCAGCATTCATCCAGAGGAAGGGAGCCAAGGAAGGATAATTTAAACAAAACTGAGCATATTCCAGAAAAAAAACCAAGTATATTTTGAAACTAAAATAATTCTAACACTAAAATTCAGCTTTGTGTTTAAAAAGTTGAAATGTCCTTTTAGTTGAAGTCACTGCTAAAAATACATCACTGGATTCATCAGAATATTTCAGCCCTGGCAGACATGGGCTGATAACTGAAAAATGGACTCCCCTGTTCTGTTTTCTTACTATACATCTAAGGATTGTAAAAGGATTCTTTAAAATATTTTGTTTTACAGTGATGAGGAAAATGCATCACTGAATAGATTGTGGTTTGTCTTATATAACAGATGGGTAGTTATCATACAGTTCAGATTAGTACTTACAAAGCTCCATTTTATTCTTTTAATTTTTATCTCCTTTTCTTTCGCATTCTAATGAAGTTTTCAGTGTTCCTCTGTGAAAGATCTGCATTTACATAAGAGGAATTACACAAATTTATGCCAAAGTTCCACAAGAGATCCTGATTTTCACAAACAGGTTTCTATGGTGATACTTTTTACACATCTTTTCATAAGCTTTACACTACCCTTTATCATGTTAATTTCCTAAAATATATTTAAATAAAGTTCCATAATAGCTGTGTTTGGAGTCTGGCCAAAGTCCATATTTTCTGTTTGTTTGTTGGTTTTTTTCCTTCTCTGAACCCCATGTATTTTCACAGCTTGGTTTTGTTTGCTCAATATGTTAATATACGATCCTCTTTAAATAAAGCTTTATACATAGGTTTCCATCAGAGACTTTTCTAATTTATTGTCCATCTTTTGATGATTTACATTTCTAGTAGCTAATATCATTTTGCCAATTTAACTAATTTCACAGATCTCAAAACTTGTTTCCTATCATCAGAAGACAGATCTGTTTCAAGCCCTAAACGTTATGAATCTGCTCACATATCAGAAATCAAGGGTGACAAATCAGGAGTCATGAATCAAGATTAAGGGCTGTAAGTCATGTGATCAGGGTAAGACTGAACAGAAGGCATTAAGGAAACATCTAAGTTCCATTTGTCAATGATGTCTATAAATGACTATGGATTGTAGAAGAATCTTCTCACCAGCTGGTAGCTTCCTTATTTAAATTAAAGCTGTCCTTGGAATGTTGCTGGAATGTGTACGTTTGTGGTACAGCAGTAGGGGGTGAGAGGAGTCTAAGGTCTAGACAAAGATCAAGGTGAGCCTCTGCTGTAGTCTATCACAGTTCTTTCAACGTTGCTCCAGACCCTGCACGCTCATACAACTGCTCAGTAACAATGCCACCAATGCATTACAATTCCTGCCTCCTAAGCAAGGCATGGTGAGATTCAGATTAATGGCAACTCCAAACAATGTAAGGTTTCTAAATAAAACGTTTTGTTAGACTCATTCCTCATTTTTGATCATCCAGTTTTCATCATAGGGGAGTCCTCTGGTAAGAAGTGTTTCAGCATACATAGAATTGCACCATTTTTGAAGATGGTGTCATGATCATAGCATGGCTTCAGAATGTAGATAGATCTTCCAATACTTTCGTGGACTTCATGTCAACAGTGACACATGACATTGCTTTTGTGCAGGAACCAGGAAGGACAGACAGTAGCCCATGCCTTTCCCTGCAGGGTGCAATGTCCATTCTTTGATCCCAGGTACAAATTTTCAGGGTCAGAATGTTCTGATACTGTCCTGTCTGCCTATTAAATGAAAAATATCACTCTATGATGTCAAAAGACAAATTTTAGGTCTCTGACACTACAAAAACTGTTGGAAAATGTTACGTGCTCAGGTTTCAGTTCAGTGGCAATGACTATCACTTCATGTGTTGCTGTGATTCATCTTCCCGACTTTAACTCTCTGAAAAGTAGACATTGACACCAAGAGAGTTGAGTAAAATCAAAAGACACTTGAAAGAAATTGATATTTTCAGAGAGTGATTCACTTGACTAAAACACAGAGGGTGAATAGTGTTCTGGAGATGTCTTTCTCTCTCACTCCTTTGAATAATACTGAGACTGATTAGACCTGAGACTACATGCTTAATTCTAGCCATTTTCTAGGTGAGATTCATATGCTTATCTTCAGATATTATATGCCCTTCATCATTCTACACACTCACTCTTATATTACGTATTGCTCAGGGGTAGGACAGTATTATCCTCTCATGGCCCTGAAGCATGTCCAGAGAAGGGCAACGAAACTGGTGAAGGGGCTGGAGCACAGGTCTTATGAGGAGCAGCCAAGGGAAGTTGGACTGTTTAGTCTGGAGGAGGCTCAAGGGAGAACTTGTTGCCCTCTACAACTACCTGAAAGGAAGTTGTGGTGAGCTGGGGGTCGGCCTCTTCTCACAGATAACTAGTGACAGGACAAAGCGGAAAGGTTGCAAGTTGCGCCAGGGGAGGTTTAGGTTGGAGATGAGGAGAAATTTCTTCTCGGAGAGGGTGGTTGGGCATTGGAATGGGTTGCCCACGGTGGTGGTGAAGTCACCAAGGTGGTTAAAGAAAGGTTAGATGTGGTACTTAGGGACATGGTTTAGTAGTTAATAGGTGGTGGTGGGACGGTTGGACTAGATGATCCCTGAGGTCTCTTCCAATCTTAATGATTCTATGATTCTATGACTTTACATGAAACTCAAACAAAAATGTATTTAAAAATGTGCTAGTGAATTCATCAAAGGTAGATTTCTTAATCCACTGCTTAGCAGTCTTTTTATGATAGTATCTGTCATCTGATCACAAATAGGTATTATAAACTATTTAAATGCAGCAGAATTTTTTTCTTATAGTTAAGTGTTCACTACTTTCTGCCAGTTTTTTGACTATTAAAACTTCCAGATGCTTTCAAATTTTACCATGATTCATACAGCTTTTTGGAAATTATTGCTTCCTTTATTCCATCTTCGGCAATCAGGTTTATGTTATGCATTCCTTTTAATAAGCTGATTCATGCCAGGTGCCACTTTTTCTCATCTTCTTTTAAGAAACCAAATGACAAAGAAAGTTAATGATGAAAAACTGCACCATTGGGAGGTCAGAGAGTTCATTTTCTGACACAGACTCATTAGATGATGTGGCACACACCAAGGGTAGCATTGATTACCATAGCCTCTGTACTCTTAAAGGTTAATGATCAGGATAATTAGCTGACCTATTGGAACCAGATAACATTCAATTGAGATAAGTGACAGGTGACTGTAGTTATTAAAATAGACCAGAAACAGACTCTCTGACATTGCCAGTTATTAAAAATTGCCTGTAAAAGAAACTGCGGAAAACATCAGCTCTCTCTTTTAGGAAGGTCTGTTTAACACTTCCTATTCCCTCTATTCTACCAATACCCTATTGCCCAAATATCTTTTCTGTGAAAAGATTAGAGAGATAGAGGTTTAGGAACACGTGCTCTGGTGGAAATTTTAAAGTATAGTTGGTCATATATTACAAACTGTAACAGAGGGATTTAAAAGAAACCCACGTGTTTATTTTGACAGCACTATTCTACAACCAGAGTGAGAGTTTATAGCAGCAGTCCCATGAGAAACTTATTTTTATTAAAAACGTTTCATCACATTCTATTTAAATGCCTGGTGTTCCTGGGTAAAAAGGTTGTTTCTTTTGCTTTAGGTTTAGGAAGTTTAACTTGGAGACAAGCAACAGGAAGTGTGGAAGAAGTTTGGTGAATATTTTCGTACATCACAGGAACAAGCACATTCTTGACACTTCAGAGATTTGATCCAGAAAACTCATTCGTCTTATGTTATTGGACAACATGTCTCAGCTCTGGAGGATGCATGTACCACTGGGGTTTTGTTTTGTTTTGATGGTGCTCCTGCACTGTGTTAGTGTAGACAGCATGAGAAGTAAGATCTGCATGAGTCATGTCTTTTACCACTCTAACTGATATAACTGGAGAAGAAAGGCATAAAACCTCATTCTTACTTGTGAGACAGAGCTATCCCAGCAGATATTTCATAACGTCTTATTATCAAATTCCTGGAAGAAGCAGCATATGTAGAAACACAGATCTAGGAAGGATAACCAGGAAAATAAATTCAGTCTCATCTTTGAGATGGAACTTCAGAAAAGTCCACAAGATCACATACTCTTGTCCTGTTTCACATACAGAGAGTTAAAAATGCTGTCCCCATAGTACTTCTGATCTTTAGTATATTAAGACCAAGAATCTAGGAAAAAACATGTAATGCTAAAGGTTAGATCAGGAAGGAACAACAGTTTTGGCCTCTGAAACTTCAGGGAATTCAGGAGCTGAATATGTCTCTGCTTCTTCTTAACAAAAGGAAGAACAGATCCTATGAATATAAATAAGGAAAAATTTGTTCCCTGATACAAAATCAAATGACTTTCTAGCTCTGAGAATACGAGAAAAAGACATCTGAGATTTTTTTCAGTATCAGTACACTCACAGCACACTAATCAACATTTCCTTTCTAACTGCAGATGCTCCGGAGGAAGACCAAAAAAACCCTGTGAGCCAAGAAAGGGAAACTCTTGGCCCAAGCAGATTCGTATTCACTGGCAACTGGATAATTAATTAAACACAAGCCAAAAGGATATCTGCAGTTTCTTAGGGATTTCAAGAAGTAATTAGCATAGCTGTCTTTTTAAGATCACACTTTCACTTAGGTTAAGGCTTTACTGGTCTGTTTTTTTGGTATATACAGTAATGCTATGTTTCCATATATTTTTCTGAGGAATGTTTGGTATCACTTCTTAAAGACAGACTAAGCTTATACTAGTAAATTAAGCAATGATGGGGAATGTTCCTGGTTACTGGAACATAAGCATCTGAACTGTTAAACTGTTACAATTATCGTGGCACAGTTGCGACCAGTGTTAATTATCACTTTTCTAAAGCATTTCTGTGCATGTTCGTGCAGTTAACACAGGCCAGGGACCATTTCCAAAAGTCAGTTTGCATATGACCACTCTGTTTTGTGCATAACAAGGTTCAATATTGCTATCACAGGCTCTTCTGTATCAGCTGGCCTCAGTGCTATAGAACAATTCAAGATGTGCTAAATTTGCTCATAAGGACTCTGGCTTCAGCAAAATCCTTAGGTCCTGGATTCAGCCAATCTCATATTAAAGATACATCCTTTTCATCAAGAACACTTTGTTTCTAATTCTGGCATGTTTTATCTGGGACATGGTAAAATCCAGAGCAGTAAGAAAGATCTGAGATTTCAATATCTAGCCGATGAGGAAAGATTGAAAGAGCTGAGTTAATTCTCTCTGCTTAAGGAGAATTCTACCCTATAAACTTGTAAATCTTCATGTGTTCTTCAGGGCCAAGGAGGTTCAGGCAAGGAGTAAAGGGCATATGTAACAGCGAGGAAGATTTAGAGTAGATATGAGGAAAAGGAAAGTAAGTGGAAGGATATTAGCGGCACAAGAATAAGTCACTTAGATTGCTGAATGTTCATTCCTGGAACTTTTTAAGAAATGATGCAGAAAACATTAAGAATTATTTAATTGATAAAATATTTTAGAAAACATGTAGAAAGCACTGAAGGTGCATTCTTAAGCAATTTCATTAGAATTTTCTGATCATGATATCTGCATATAACAAAAAAACCTCTACTATTGAATATTTGACACTGTGAGAAAATTTTATTTTGTTGAAAAACAATACAAATGAAATTGAAAACCTTTTGTTAGTTTTTACTGACTATAAGTATACTTTTAGGGATCTCGTCGTCCCTGGAGATCTTCAAAAAACGCAGAGATGCGGCACTCCAGGACATGGTCTAGTAGACACGGTGGTGTTAGGTTGATGGTTGGACTTGATGATCTCAGAGGTCCTTTCCAACCTTAGTGATTCTATGATTCTATGATTTTGTTTCAGTATTAGGACATGGCTGATGAGGGAGGTATAGAGAATAAAAAGCAATTATTAAAATTAAATTTTATGCTACATTTTTACATATACCCTGAATGTGAGAATTCATGATGATTTTTTCCAAATATAATAATAATAATCATAATTTTTATTCCCTCCTTCTTCTGCGTAACACTAAATTTAATGTGTTCTGTCATCATTGTTCTAATTACTTTCAAATTAACTCCTTTTCCACATTTTAATATTCTAGGAAAAGGTCTTCTGCTTCACTTCTATACTTTCTTACTCAGTTTCTTTGGCTATGCTGACTACTTGAAAGGTAAGCTAGAAATCCCAGTTTCTAGCTTCTAATTTCCCTAACTCTACATTCAGTTAAAGAGATTATTTTAACACATAATATCTGTTATAATAAAAGAGAAAGCGACCTTATTTTCCCCCCTCTCTCTATCTAGTTTTTTATTTCATTGCACTAAATCTGGCATGGCTGTTTATAACAGCTGTTCCACTTTTTCTTTCTTCAAGTACTGCAAGCTATAAAGTTTCATTTTAGGCTCTTAATGCAGTCAATCATGTACCTAGTAAAATAAAGAAGACTAATGAATCTTCTTCATATAAAGCTTCATTTAGCTGGGCTTGACAATACAGCAGTATTGCTCAAAGATGTGTGAACAAGCAACTGGAATACCTGGAGCCAGACACATTTAAGTAGCTCGAAGTTGGTCATATATAAGAAAAGGGTTATAACAGTAGAAGGGAAAGCAATAGATTTTTGCCTCAGGCTACCTCTGGGGCATTTGAAGTACTGTTGTAATTCTACCAGGACCAGCATAGTGAAGCGTATATTGCAACATAAGCTGCTCATAAAGTAGTTGTAGAGATTAAATGTCTTCTAAATGTTTAATGTGATTAGCCTGAAGGCATAAAAGTGTGTCTAATATATTTTTCTTTCAACAGTTTAATAAATAGTTACAGAAAATACTTAATGAGAATTTTCATAACAGTATTAAAAAACAGTTAACTTTCTTAGTTTTGTCTTGTAATAAAAACGTTGCAGAATCAAAATCTTAAGCTAGTGTAGAAAACTTAAATTCACTGTCTCACAATTGATTGAAGCTGAATACTGAAGATATTGATTCAATTGAATATTTTGATATATATGCAGAATCTTTGCAAAACAAAACAGATGCAATTGCAAATATATATGTCCAAAACAATATTCTCTTTCGAATGAAATGGCGGTATACAATTTTTTTAATACAACACTGTTCATCTGAATAGTGCCTTGAATAAATGCGATATAACTATTTAGAATGACTTTTTTTTTTTTTTTCCCGTTTCTTTCTTGGTTTAATCCCCCCAAAGCGGTTCTCTGAATCTTTTCTCTGAGAGGGAAAATCAGGTAGAAAACCACTTCTGGCTCCACCTTAATGAATGAGCCACAGTGATTTTTGTGCCAGAATAATTTGCACAGCTCTGTACAGTCCTTTTTCTTGTTTCCTCTCTGTATTTTAAATTATGTAGATTACATGACATTTTAAAACAAATTAATTAAGACTCAAGAATTAGCTTTGTGAATTAAAAAATAGTCATTTTATGTCAAGCTTAATATCAGTATAGACAGCTCCTTTAGCAATTTTTCTGGCATGTATTTGTGAGACTCTTGATATGTATGAAGGGTTTATTTTTTGGACTTTTTTCTGTGATAATATTAAACATAAAGGTTGCAAATTCTGTGGAACTAGGGGGACCTTCTGTGTTCCTTCCACACAACAGAGAACCAGATATGCTAGATCTCTAAGAAGCTCTGTCCAGTTGTGATTGCAATTCAGATTTAATCCATTAATTCCTCTGGGGTGATAAAAATATACTCATTTTGCTTTTTATGAAAATGCAGTTTCTGTGCCTCCAAGTGGACTCTGCTAGGCCAACTCCTGTCTTATTGACATAAATAAGAATAAGAACCAAATTCACTCCTGGTTCTTGTTTCAGAACAATGATTATGACTATAAGACTATGCCACACTTCTTTTAAGGAGGAAAGGACTCGATAAATTAACTTTCACTAATGGCTGATGTCTTTGTGCACCTGAAATATCAGCATTACCAAGACTAAGTTTCTGTGACAGCCTTCACCCCTAATTTTATTTATGCTGCTTTGTGTCAAACCTAAGTCGGTTTCCTGAAGGGCACTGCCTCATTCAGACAATCTGAAATCCAACTCAAGGGCACAAAAGCTTTCTTCCAGAATGGTATTATTTCTAAGTTCCTTCTTGACTCTTTCAGCCTTGTCTTGTTTGTTTGGGGGTTTTTGTGCATGTATGTTAGACTTTACTTCTAGACCTTCCGAAATACACTGTCATATTTTAAAGCAAACACAGACTGTATGTTTCCAGTATAGCTCCCCTGTAAGTTCACTTAACTTCCTTTCACACCTGTGCTATCACTAATTGCTAGTTTACCTCCCTGGCTATAAACATTTATAGTCTACAATTACTCTGTGCACTAATTATCCTGAATAGCTGGTTTGGGGCAAGGGAAGAAGTCAATGGGAAAATACATATCCCTGTTTTCTAACATTGGAAATACACAGTCTTCCTGTAACATTAAGACTGTACATCTATTCTGGTTTTCTGAAATCAACTATCAGAGCTTTTTTTATTTTTATTTTTTTTAAGCTAATCCAGTCAGGTAAATTGAGATATCCATGAAAGATGTAATGTATGCAATTTGCATACCATAAAACAGTGAAAGCTTTCTTGAAATCTGTAAAAATATTTTATTAGAATTCATGAATTAAAAACTCTAATCTTTGACAGAACTTAAGTGGCAGAGTGGGAGAACAGATTTCAGCTATGAAGGTTAATTAAGTTATGAGGAGTTCTCAAAGTTCTTACTTCATTAACAACTGGAAAATATGAATGCCTTTGAGGAAATGCTGTTGACATGCAGGGCGAGATATACTCTTATAGATCTTAATCTCACCTCTGTCCTTCAGTCTGTGAAAGAGGATATTTAAGCTTTTACCATGAGGAACCTTTAACTTGGACTTACTCATTTTATTTCTTAAACACTTCAGTCACCTTTGACAGTTGCAGCTCCTGTTCAGACTGCTGAGGTGATGCTGTCTCACTAAGATGCCTGTAGGAGAACCTGAATGTACTGGCCTGAATTCTCTATCACATGCTCCATGTTGTAAGGATCAAATATGTATCTGCCTTACAGCTTTTTCAGACTGCTGTTCTGGGTTAATAAACTGTCGAGATCATGTAAACCAGACTGACTGTGAAAAACATTAAGGAACATGATTCTCAAGTAACCTTACTTTGATAAACCCTTTTCCATACTTCAGTTTTCCTCTTTCCCATGCTTATTCTCCTTTTTTCTTGTTTGCTTTCTTTGCCAAGTAGTAAAAGAATGTAAGGTTTATCTAATAGTTTTGGAAATTTCTAATCAAGGAAAAGTTTATATTATTTGCTAATTAAAGGTGATGAAAACAAAAGCAGCAGCTTCCTAGTTTTTGATGAAATTCCTATTGTTATTTGGAAATTACAATGGTATATTTGCAACAAGGAAAGTTGAATCCCCATGTCATCCTCTGCTCCATTTTCCTCCTGAGGCTCATACTAGCCCTCCTTATCTTTTACTATGTCTTCATAATAGTATTTTCTGGGTTCTTTGATGATTTACACCTCCATGAACTCATATAATTCATCTTTCTGATGCACAATGCCATATGACACAATGTTGTAGGGACTACCTTGAACATTTCTTTCTAAAGAAAGATATTGAAACATCAGTATCTGGTTCTGCCTACTTGGCGTCCAACAATATTTTTTTGTTTCATTACTCTGAGAATTTCTATTTTTTTCATCTATTCATAGTTCACAATGTATTTGTTAACTCATCTCCTTAATAATGCAACTGACTTTTCTTATTAGGTTTTTATTCAAGTCATGTTCCATGCTTTTTCCTAGATGACTTTGCCCACAAATCATTTACTCCCTTATTCTTCTATTATACTAATAATACCTGAAATATATTTCTTTGACATTTCTTTTACTTTTTTTCTTTTTTTTTCTCCTTTATGAAGTGTGCCTTTTATGCATTTCAAAGTAGATCTATGGGAACTTTCAGAAGGAGTTGAGGGTAAAGTAAGGTTATCATTCCAAAATGAAATTTCCTGATAATCATTCCTCTTGGTTT
Source organism: Psophia crepitans (assembly GCA_013399095.1). Taxonomy (NCBI): domain Eukaryota; kingdom Metazoa; phylum Chordata; class Aves; order Gruiformes; family Psophiidae; genus Psophia; species Psophia crepitans. The sequence goes on along the minus strand of VWZZ01004531.1, from coordinate 51,032 downwards.
TTTTCCTCTACATACCCATTGGGGTAGTGACCTCCTGTCTATCATGCAATCTTGTGCTTCATTTTGGACCAGCCATTTTATTCCACTGTTATAATAGTTTATGTCACGTAATTCTTTGTAAGTGAAACTTGCTCCCTTTGGGAGGACTTAATCAGCATTTTCTCCATTGGTGTAATGAAATATAAATCTTTGTGCAGACAGAGGGCACATAGTAAATTAGTGTGATACTGACCAAAAATTAGTTCATGCATGTTTGGGAAAACATGAGCTCAGTTATTAATTATAGTCATTAAAACACAAATCTACAATTACTGGAAGCAGTAACAAACATAAATCAGATTAAAACCCTGCGCAAAATAATCAAACATTTAATATTCTCTTTTTCTATTTCTGTAGCTTTCACCTCTCACAATAATATTTCTCTGCATCCTTCAAACTTGGCTGAATTTTTTCAGGACAAAGCATCTCTGTTTTGCTAGACTTCTTTATTATAGGGAAGGTTTTCAAATTGGCTAACATCATAAAAAAAATACGACTGGTAGTTCCACTTCACCAGACATCAACACTGGCACTAATGGTTACGTTTTCCTTGGATAGCCCAACCAGACACTAAGAAATTAAAAATATCTGAACCTATAGCCTACTGAAGTCTTCCACTATCAGAAAAAACTAACAATTCATAACTCCATAGAGTTACTACCTACTTAGTTATAGTATTGAATTGAGATCAATTGCAAAACACATACAAGTAAAGTGTTTCCTTTCCTTTATCTCATCTTGAATTTGTTGGAGGATGAAAAGTTGGAATGTGTCAAAATGTTTAATAGTGTTGAATCATATTAATATTGTTTATTGTTATTTAACTGCAGACAGAGGAAATATCATCATTGTTTAAAGAAGAGCTGTTAAAAATAAAATAACATATATTTTAATAATTTTGAGAATTTTAATTTTGAGAATTAGTTAATTGAAGTGTTTTTCACAATTTTTATTATGACTCTTTAGTTCCATTATTATGAAGGAGAAAATGGGATAAGAGACCTTTGAAAAAATCATCAGTTATTTTTAAAATACTACTGTAGTCTTGATATATAATCTTGTGTCTTACGGAATGGGTCATCTAATTGAATAAAAAGGGTGAGGAATTCAGGTACTCTTTTTTACTCAGCATAAAATAGTGATGAAGTGTGTTCTATAGGTCTCCGGAAATATTGTTACTTTTTCGGCAAATAAGAAATTGACCATGAGGAAACAACAGTAACATCACTGTTATCTGAACTACAGAAAAAGAGGAATTATTGTCCCCCACAATCTTCTTGCTGTTAAATTGGAGACATATGGATTTCACAGAAGGACTTTTAAATAAACAAGGAATTAACTGGATGGTCATACCCAAATAGTTACACCCAATGGTTCAATGTCCAGGTGGAAACCAGTAACAAATGGTGTCCCTCAAGGGTTTGTTCCAGGACCAATACTATTTAATATCTTAATCAATAGCATAGACAATGGGATTGAGTGCACCCTCAGCAAGTTTGCTGATGACACCAAGCCGTGAGGTGGTGAGGACACCAGTTTAACACACTGGAAGGAAGGGATGCCATCCAGAGGGACATTAACAGGCTTGAAAGGTGGACCTGCGCAAACCACATGAAGTTCAGCCAGGCCAAGTGCAAGGTCCTGCACGTGGGTTGAGGCAATTCTCAGTGTCAATACAGAATGGGGAATGAATGGATTGAGCGCAGCCCTGAAGACAAGGTCTTTGGGAATAATGGTGGACGAAAAACTGGATATGACCTGGCAATGTGTTCTTGCAACCCAGAAAGTCAAACAAATCCTGGGCTGCAGAAAAAGAAGTGTGCCCAGCAGGTCAATGAAGGATTCTCTCCCTCTACTCCACTCTCTTGTGACACCCACTTGGAATCCCGTGCTCAGTACTTGGAATCCTGTGCCCTCAGCACAAGACATGGACCTGTTGGAGCAGATCCAGAAGAGGGCCACAAAAATAATCAAAGGACTAGACCACCTCTCCTATGAAGACAGGCTGAGAGAGCTGGAGTTATTTAGCCTGGAGAGGAAAAGGCTCCAGGGAGACCTTATTGTGGCTTTTCAATACTTGAATGGGACTTATAAGAAAGATAGAGACTTTTAAGTAGGGCTTGTAGTGACAGGACAAGGGACAAATGAATTTTACTGAAAAAGGATAGATTGGACACAAGGAAGAAATTTTTACAATGAGGGTGGCAAAACACAGGAACAGGTTGCCCAGAGAAGCTGTGAATGCCCCGTAACTGGAAGTGTTCAAGGTCAGATTGGATGAGGTTTGAGGAACTTGATCTAGTGAAAGGTGTCCCTGCTCGCGGAAATTTTGGAAATCCCAGAGGAAACATAAAAATGAGAATTTGAATATCAAACTACAACACGGAACTGGACCTCCTGTGATACAGAAACAAAGTTTTGAACCAAAATTGTGGCAATTGCCCTTGTTTAGGAAATTTAGTATCAGTTATTTTCACAGAATCACAGCATCACAAGGGTTGGAAGGGACCTCGAAAGATCATCTAGTCCAACCCCCACCCGCCAAGGCAGGGCCACCTAGAGCACATCACTCAGGAATGTGTCCAGTTGGGTTTTGAATGTCTCCAGAGAAGGAGACACCACAACCTCTCTGGGCAGCCTGTTCCAGTGCTCTGTCACCCTCCCGGTGAAAAAGTTTTTCCTTACGTTAACCCGGAACCTCCTATGCTCCAATTTGCACCCGTTGCCCCTTGTCCTATCGCTTAGTGAGGCCGAGAAGAGCCTGGCTTCATCTTCCCGACACTCACCCTTAACATATTATAAACATCAATAAAACTAAAACATTCTCGTTTTAGTAACGAGAAGAACATTTAGCATCATCTAGAACAATGCCAAGTACAGTTGGCATTTGCTGATATTCCTTATGGTTTATTAAGATTTACAGAATTAATATCTTTATATATGTCTCTCCAAGGGCTAGAAAAACCAAACAAAAACAGTGCTGGGTTTCACCAGCACCCTGGTCACATCTCTGTGCAAGCACTGAAAAGGTAAAATTAATACTAGAGATTCATCTCTCTCAGTAGTATGCTTATTGTGGTTGCCTTACTTTATTTTCATTCTCTCTGATTTGTTGGGAATATATGCAATGCAGATTATCAATTTCAATATTTGTCAGAAAAAAAGTTATATATAATATACACATTATCATTTGAATCCTTTTAAGTCTTTTATATTTCCTAAAAAAGCCCACATTTTGTGTTTATCAAATTACCAGTGTGGTGCTTATTAAAGTCAAATGAATCACTGAATGTAAAGTCCATCTGTCTAACCGTACATAAGAGAAACCAAGCCAGAAAACTTGCATATATCCTGTATTACACACTATTCTTGAAAGACTGGACATGCCAATTATTGCTTTGAATAGATGGCACTTCTGCTGTTTTAAGCTCTTCAGATGTGGCAATGTTGATAAAGTTGTCGCACAGTATGTTTTAAATTTAAGACACAAAGACAGAAGTGAGAATACGCGTTTTCTCAGTTAACAGAATTGCTCCCAGGGCTAAAGAAATAGATGATAACTGTGAGAATTTATTAAGAAACCCAACCAATGATACTTCAAGGCCAGGAAAGTTCATTCCAGTTTGTAAGTAATAAGAAAATGACACCTGTTTTATAAAAAAAAAAATCCATTTATTTATATACATATCAAACAGCTCCCATTTATTATTAAACAGTGGGTTTGAATTAGAAGCTATCATTTTCTCTGTTCTGTGTTCCAAAAGGGCCACAACTGATTATGCCTAAAAATTATAACATTGCTAGGTATATTTGGTGCATCAATAGGAAGAGAAAGTGAGTAACTGATCAATTTATTAAAGAAGACCAAAAATGCGAATCTGCTGTGTTGTCAGTGGATAGAACAGCACAGGATATATAAATCTATGGCAGAAGGCAGGGAGTTCTGCTGTTATTATACCACTGCTGTTATTTCTTTTGCTGCTCTTTTACTCACGTCATTCTCCCTGGGTCCCAGAGCCTTCACGATTCATTTTCTGTTGATTCTCAATACTACTTCTAGGAACTGGAAAGATGAAGAAATATTCAGAAGTGAGCAACAAGCAGTCAGAAGCAAATAAATTCTTTACAATGTAAGTAACTTGAAAAAATTTATGGCAATGTGCTTTATATTATATTAGAATTCTTCACTTAACTGTGCCCTGAGTTCTATTTCATACATTTTACAAGGCTTGCAGTTTATCTGTTCATATCAGCAGCCCCTTTTTTTTTTAATTTTCTCAGACACAATGTCATTTAATAAAACTGAATAATGTGAGCTTCCACAGTGGATATGCTGTGGTTATTTATGTTCTCCATAAACATATAATTTTAGCTGTTAAAGTATTCTTTGAAGCACCTTCAAAGTGCATCCACAGTTATGGTTTTCTTACCATTCAAACCTAAATCTCGAGGGGACTGTTCTTCTTGCTAGAATGGACAAACCTTTTGCTCAGCCAGATTTCCAGGAATCGTAATGCAATGCTAACACTTCTGAAATTTTCTTTACTAGCCTTAACCAATTTTAAATGTGTAAAGGTCTTATGAAATTGCCATTGACATAATAAAGCCTTTTCCACTACCAATTTTCTCAAAGGGGTCTTCCACACAGCTAGTAAATAGCCAATGAGAATAAACATCTGTAGTGACCCAAGCAACACCTGTAACAGCAAATCAATAACACCTTCAATTTAGTTTTATTTAGAACAGCAGGACATTAATTTAAGCAATAATTTAGAGCAGAAGCTTTACTGTAGCAAATGTTTAGAAACATTGTATATACCTATGCACAAGTACAGATATAAATATATATAGATACATGTATATATATACAGATGCTTACTTTTTATGTAAATATATCATAAAAATCAAAAGCTTTAGTAGTCCAAGTAGTTGGTTAAAACTTTAGTCTGTAAAAATGCATCTGGTAGTGCCCAAAAAGAGACCTGAGCACATCCAGCTTAGCTGACATAGACTTAGCCCAGTAAAAGTTTTTAGATAATGCCATATCATAATTTCGGATATAATTAGCTCACCAAAGACCATACAATGCATCCACAGTAAAGAGAGATTTGTGTTGTACCCTACCAGGGTGGATTTTTTACAGCAGAAAAGGTTTATGAGAATGCATAACAGAATAAAATAAGTGAGTTAACTTTAGAGTAATGTTAAGCAAGAAAGGATATAAACCCAGCAGAGTGTAATCCATGTTGTCTATTGAGAGAGATCTGTAAAAAAACTTTATTAATTTTAGCAGTCTAAGTTGTCTTACTCCAGAAGACACAGGAAGCGCGCTAAAATTTGTCTGATGTAGATTACCATGGGATCAAGACAAAGACATTTTGTGGAAGGCAGGTTATTTAAGAATAAAGACAGATCCTGACTATCCCAGAAAAAAAAAAAACAACAAAAAAAACCCCAAACAAAAACCACCCACCTCTGGCCTGCCCTAATTATTTACACCATTATTTTACAAGTGACCATAAGAGCATATTCAAAGTTGCAAAGGATCTGTATGACAGAAAATGGGAGGAGCATGTTAACCCAGTTAGGGAAAGGAAGAAAATAAGAACAACAGTAAGTAGCTACCAGAGTTAAGAGATAAGCTTATTCTTCTGCATGAGAGCAGGTTTCTTCTAGTTTTCTTGCCTCTTGAATTTAAGACTTCTCACATTATCAAGAATTTTTGAGGACTGTTACACTTCATGCAAAAAAATCTTGTGTCCTCCTTCCAGATATTTTGCAATAAGCCTATTATTTTCCCTAATTCAGTTTTTAATGAATAACACCTGATCATACAATTTAAAGGTACTGAGTGATCTTCTGCACAGTAGAAGTGATTCACAACTGTCCATAAGAAGTGGTAATTCTGGTAGACAAACACTTACAAAACTTGTTGACTGACTCAAAGCCAGTTTCTCCTCCCTGATAGAAATAGTAGCACTCTGGTCAAGTATGCTGTGATTTCCGTAGGAAATATAGGTTATACCAGAGACAAATCTTTCAAGCAGCAGCTGTTGGATGAAAGAATTAGCTATCAGCCCCTACTCCTAGTGAGTAAAGAAAAACACTATGGTGTCCTTAAGTCAAATTGCATATTTTGCAGACTAATACTAAATCTGCATAGTTGACTTTTGTTTTTTTGAGGAGAGTACCCAAGAAACTGTTTTCAGTTATTTACTGTGGATTAATTTTTGCTATTCATATACTGCTTAATGCTTTTCTCACTAAAATTTGTTTACACAGATGAAAGATGCTATTTATCACATGTAAGGGTAATAGAATCTATATTTATGCCAGATTAAAATTAATCAAACTGAGAGGTTAGGTTTCTGAACTCATTTAATAGTGTTTATTTGGTACCTACTTCTCAAAAATCATCTAGTTCTTTGTAAAGTTTCTCTTTGAGATTTTGAATTTAATTGTGTGTGTATTCAAAGGGTAATTATATGCAGCTACCTGATTAAATGTTCATTCACATAATGATTAAAAGTATTTTATGATGACAGTTGCAGTATGTCAGGTTCAGAACTGAATGATTAGCACCTGCTGATTGTAGAAGTGAATGTCTATAATGGGAGTAATTTTATAGCAGCACTTATTATAAACTAATACTGATCATATATTACAGTGATTATTTTGTTGTGTCAGATATCCATTAGAACAGAAAGAATTATTTTCAGCCTTCATTTACGTATTGGCAGACAGAATTAGAAGAGTATTTTATGCAGTTGAAAGCATTATGTCTCCATAGGTGTATGGTCAAAGTAAACACTTCTCGAGACAACCCAGGAGCATTAAGGATCTTTAAAAGAGTGTTCTTCTTGTAAATTTTGAAAATAGAGAGGAAGGAAGTTATATAAAATGGTATAGCTAATTACATTATAATATTACTGTATTGCAAAAATGAAAACACATTCCATTATCAGCAAAAATACATTAAGAATATTTAGCCTTTCATAATTGTCAATAAAAATTCAGCCCTTACCACACATTCTCCTATTTCTTTAACAGAGATTCAGAGCTCCTGTGTCTTTGGGTTTTTTGTAAGTGGGGGAATAGCTTGGTTTTGGTCCATTCCCACATTTATCTGTGAAAAATCAGGAGTCTCAAGAAACTTGAACATATTTAAATGCCATTATTTTTAGCTGAAAAGAAATAAGTGTTAAAATGGAGGAAAGGGTTCAGGAATGGGTTTCTAACCAATAAAATATACATTAGCACTACCATTAATTATATCTAAATTAGTATGTGAACTCCTTCTAATATAAGGAGATAAAAATGTATTTCCCTTGCTGTTTTTTGCTCTGAAGAACTAAGGGATATTCAAGAATCTCATAAATCATTGCATTGTTAGCAATCTCACACTGCAAGAACACAGAAAGCCTGATCGATAGTTGGTCAATAGAAAGTTGTCCTTTGCTAGAAGTCGTAGAACAATTCCCTTGTTGAAGGTTAGAACCTCTTAGTGCTGAAACTACTTACTTATTGCAGATAATTAGAATTTGGCCTTGACTGAAATGGCATAAAACGGAAACTGAACTCAAATTGCTTACATTGCTTATTCTGCTTTATTTTACTGCTTTTCCAGCACTGTAAGAAAAGGACGATTTTAAGACACTTTGCAACTGAGCATCATAAAATACTATTTCTTGCATCACAATCTTAATTCATTTATACCTTCTTAAATCAGAATTATTTCTATGGAAATAAAATTATTTGTTCCAGATTTATGCAACTGACATAAAACCTTTCTAGATGGAATGTTTGGTTTGGTTCAGTTTGGTCTGGTTTTATTCATGAATATAGTAACTGTTTTGGTAGACATTGTTATATGATTTTTCCCTGGTTTTGGGGGGTTGGTTTTGTTGGGTTTTTTCTGTTACTATAAGCACTGTGCATGGCCCTAGATAGCTACTTATATTAGCCTATGGAACTAATTTTTCCACATTTCTTCAGCTGGTGATATATGCAGTTTGAGTGAAATAGGGATAAAGTCAAGGAAGAGGAATAGAAAAGTCCTAGTAATTTAATCCACTGTGAGCACTTCTTTTTCCTAAATTAAGTGTGTAATTATCAAACCTCATCTATAGTGTCATATGGTTTAACCTTTATTGAACTAAGTAGGGTGAAACTTAAAATTACTTGTGGACTAACTTGATGAAGCAGCTGCATTTTTCCCTTTAAAGAAGAAGCTGGGGGAAACACAGTCAGCTCTGAGTTTAAAAGTTATTATGAATAGCATACAGGAAAGGCAGACAGATATTATAAAAGGATCAGCTATTTATTTGACCTACATGGAAGAAAGAACTTGTATTTTCTGAAAAGAACTGGGACAAACATATATGTAACATAGGTAAATTGTTCTACTGAGAAAGAGAGGAGAAAAATATGCTTTTATTTATTTATTTTGATGCCCCAGTATTTTTTTACTCTTTATCAAGTTTTACAAACCTTTTAATTAAGACAATAGTATGACATACACTCACCTCTCACAGCAGGTGTGGAAGTCTAATACACCTCACTTTCCTTTTGAACAAGTTTGCTCAGACTAAAACAAATTCCCCAATATGTCGCCATCTTTTCTAATCTGTAATTGCAAATTTATTAAGTAATTGTCAGGGAGTGAACTCTCCAAAATACTTGATGAAAGCATGTGACAGAACAACTGATACCTTTTGTCTAAAAAACATACTGGCATTAAGTCTGAACATATTGACTCTCATATTAGGGTAGACTCTTTGAACACATGCATCCACAGCTGCTGATCAAACTTCACTAAAACAGCCTTTCTGGTTTATCCCATAGCAATGATGAACATTCATAAACACTAAGTCAATATGTTGAAGATGATTAAAAGACAAAGCACTATGCTTTTACTACTCAGCACTCAGTTATGATCCATAATTGAAAGAATTTACTAGTTCCAAATAGTCCACACCAATTGCATCTGAAGTCATTATTTTGTAAAAACTAGCATTTTCAGAATACCGCCAATAAGCAAGATGAGGAAAGAATCACCTCTGAAGTGTTAGTATTTCTTACCAATGTGTTTCATGGCCCACAGTCTCTGATTTTCACTCCACAGAGGCAACCAAATATCTATCTGGAGACCATCTTCCTGCGTCTAAACAAGGGATAGGTCTGCTTCTGAGTGGAGTCCCAGGAGATCTCTGGGAGCTCATTGCTCTCCACACACCTTCGTTCACTCTAGTGAAAAACAGGGCATAAAGATACGGTAGGCAGATTGTGCACATCCAGGTCAGTAAACACTCCATACCCTCAAAATTATTGAATTTAGAAAGCAACATACAGTTCCCACACCTGTTAGCAAGCTATGTTGCAGCACTCTTCCTCTGCATAGAACGCCACTTCTGCTTGGGCCTCCTGAAGCAGAACACTATTACAGAGTCAGCTAGCTGTACCTCCTTCTGTATGTGAATCGTATGTGACTGTATGCTGATACAACTTAAAACCAAACCAAAACAAAACAATAACAACAACAAAAAAATCACAAAGCAAAGGAAAAAAACCCAAATTAAAAGTATCCTGTATTCACGTGCTGCTAAGTAGATCAGTAAACTGGTAATATATGCTTTTCAACCAAAATTAAAGAATTTCCCTCTACACATTTGTTGTGGTTTTACCCCAGCCGGCAGCTGAGCACCATGCAGAGGCTCGCTCAGTTCCCCTCATTGGAAAGGGGGAGAGAATCAGAGGAGTGAAAGTGAGAAAACTCGTGGGTTCAGATACAAGAGTTTAATAAGTGAAGCAAAAGCCACGTGCACAAGCAAAGCAA